>CM052706.1:8583880-8594446 GCA_028551405.1 Uromys caudimaculatus | reverse complement strand
CACACACATACACACACTTACACACACATATACACGTACCACACACACACGATACACAAAACACACATTCACATACACACATACCACACATGATACACAAAACACACAACACACACATGCACACACAACACACACATGCACACACATTCACATACACACATACCACACACACATGATACACACAACACACACATGCACACACACACACTATACACATGCACATATACACCACATATCACACACATACTCACTACACATACAACACACACCAGACACACACAAACACACATGTATGCACACACTACACGTGCGTGCACACACAAACACAGTGGAATTTTTTTTGGACATCAAGGATGGAGTTAGGTTGTTTGCCTCCAAGGCTGTTGGTAAACAGAAGAATAATATCCCAGGTGCCACTTGGACCAAAAGTGGAGACTTAGCAGTGGCTCAGAGAATTAGGGACAAATGCCCAATAAAGCCACTTTGTCAGTGGTGTGCGTTGTCCTGTCTACTTCCGAGCAGAGTAGATTGAGTTACGGAAGGCCCCAGACAGCCCGTGTAGGCTCTGCCAACGAAAGCACGCAGCCTAGCTGTGGCTCCTGACCTAGGGGCGATCTGTGGTCACGAGGCACGGTGATCTGTGTTGCATAAGGGATGGATGGCCGACCTTGGTGGCACTGGCCTTTGCAGACACCTCAACAACCGGCGTGAAGGTTTGCAGTTGAGAAATGCCAGAAGCAGGGACGGAGGAGGCCCCTGTTCGCCCATCCCCCTCCAAAGCTTTCTTCAGCTCTTTCAAGGAGGATTTAAACTTATGGGTTTCGGCTACTGTGCAGTGTTCTTGGTTTCTGCACCTTAACGTTTCCATGCAGCCGATGACCCTGTTAGCGCTGACTCCCCTGATTTGTTTCTGTACTGCACATTGCCTCTTCAAGTGCTATGGAAACTGGCCGGGGTTCCCCACTTCCTGTGAAGTGGAAGCACAGCCTGACCTATCTGTGCCTTTGACATTTAGTTTGGGATCCATTTTTTTTTTTTTTTTTTTTGGGTTTTTGAGACAGGGTTTCTCTGTGTAGCCCTGGCTTTCCTGGAACTCACTCTGTAGACCAGGCTGGCCTCGAACTCAGAAATCCGCCTGCCTCTGCCTCCCAAGTGCTGGGATTAAAGGCGTGCGCCACCACTGCCTGGCTGGGATCCATTTTTGTGCCTGTGTTATTCGCGATGCCCTTAAGAAGCCAAATGCCAGAATAAGTTGAAATTTGTACTTGCTCTGTTCTTTAAAAAAAAAAAAAAAAAAGAGAGTGGTGTGTGTATGTGTGTGGTATGTGTGGTGTGTATATATATAGTATGTGTGTGGGGGTGTGTGGGGTATGTGTATGGTGTGTGTATGGTGTGTGTGTTTGGGTGTGGGGGGTGTATGGGTGTGTGTGTGTTTTGTGTGCCTTGTATGTGTGTGTATATGTGTTTTTTTGTGTGTGTGGTGTGTATGTTTGGGGTGGGGGGGTATGTGTGTGTGCGGTGTGTAGTACGTGTGTTGTGTGTGTGTGACTTGACTTACACATGGAGTTCAGCAGGTAACTTGTAGGAGTCGGTTCTCTTTTCCCACCATGTAGGTCCTGATTAGCCTTGGTGGTAAGAGCCTTTACCCACTAAGCCATCTCACTACCCCTGGGGTTTCTTTTCTATGTGTGGGTGTTTCCGCCTGCGTGTATGTCTGTGTGCTGTGTGTGCAGTGCCCATGGAGGCCAGAAGGGGGCGCCACATCCTCTGGAACAGTTAGGTCCACCCCATCCCTCTCCCAGTGGGTCCCAGGATATCTCTATCGGTAAACACAGCCTCCTCAACACCGCTTCCAAGTACCTCTGCCAAAGGTCTCCCTGCCTCTGGTACTGGCTCTTGGTAGATACTGTTGCATGCTTTCAGAGAGCTGATGTGCAGCTCCATCTCTGGGCACAGGCTTCTGTGGCAGTAGACTAGGATATCCCATAAGCCTGTTTTGTGCTTTTATTACCTAGGATTTACATAATAGCTTATGCTCGCAGAATAGCAAGTACTCATACTGCGCAATATAATTGGAGTATGGGTCTCTTTGTTGATTAAAACAGAATATTCCATATCAGTTAGCGGCTCTATCTTGCTTACCTTTTTTTGTTAAGCTTTATAGCACCATTCATAATAGTAAAAGCATAACTGATTATAGCCTTCATCATTACGTTCTTTGGGGGGAGGGGCACATCATTTTTCCAAGACTAAGTTTTATGGTAAGAATTTTGAGAAAGTGCTGAGTCCTACAAATAATATAAAATTCGGTTTTCTCTGTTAGCAGATATATACAGAGTTGGCAGTCAGTGGACACTTAGATATTTTATCTTGTTTGAAATTAAACTTAAGCCGGGCAGTGGTGGCGCACGCCTTTAATCCCAGCACTTGGGAGGCAGAGGCAGGTGGGTTTCTAAATTCGAGGCCAGCCTGGTCTACAGAGTGAGTTCCAGGTCAGTCATGGCTACCCTGTCTTGAAAAAACCAAACAACAAAAAAAAGAAATTAAACTTAACCAGTTGGTGGTATCTCTTGGCAGGCCAAAACTGATAAAAGATATTGTTTCTCAGTGAAGTAAAGGACTTGGAAGGCCAAAACCCTGTTTGCTTATTGAGCATGGTGGTTTCTCTAAACTTTAGGTCCTAAATAAATCCCCCTGCACTTCACTGAGAGAACACCAGCAGTGGGATTCGGTTTTTCCATCTGCATCTGGGATTTGTTGGTGCACCCTGCGGACAGTGTTCCCCGTCCACAGTGTCACTGAGCAGAGCAAACACATGCCATTGGAGGGGCTAAAGGCTTCAGAAGCTCACGCTGCGGAGGAGGGTCAGAGTGCAAGGACTTCAGCCAGAGTTGCAATTCTTTTCCTTTTTCTAAGATGGTCTTTGGTTTCCTTGTCTGGCTTTGAATTTTTGATGCGGCTGAGATTGACCCTCTGTTCCCGCCTCTTCCTCCTGAGTGCTGGGGTCTAGGTGTGCGAGGGTACACTCAATTCACATGGTACTGGGATAGAACCCAGGGCTTGTGCATGCTAGGCGAGTGCTCTGTCACCTCCACCATCTCCCCAGAACTACACCCTCAGCCCTGGGTTACAATTTTGCTTTAAATTGATTCACGAAGCGAGCTGAGCCCTGCAATGTCTCAGGTGCTGGTACAGCATCTGTAAGCTGCAGAGACCAAGCTGCACAACAGATGTGGGTGTGCACAGTAGAGTGTGGGGGGGTCCAGATTGTGTGTCTGCGGTGTTTTTATGAACATGGATGATTAAAAACAGTATCTCGTGAAATTGAGATGGATGGGGGAGGAGAGAGAAAGAATGTGCTGGTGTGTGTGTGTGTGTGTGTGTGTGTGTGTGTGTGTGCGCGTGTGCGCGTACCTGTGTGCGTGTGTGTGCCTGTGTGCCTGTGTGCATGTGTGTGTGTGCCTGTGTGTGTGCCTGTGTGCATGTGTGTGCCTGTGTGCATGTGTGCGTGTGTATGTGTGTGTGTGCCTGTGTGCGTGTGTGTATGCCTGTGTGTGTGTGCCTGTGTGCCTATGCGTGTGTGTGTGTGTGTGTGTGTGTGTGTGTGTGTGTGTGTGTAGGCTGAAGGTCAACACTAGGTATCTTCTTTAATCTCTCTACCATACTTTTTGAGACAAGGTCTCTCACTGAACATTAGGCTTGCCAGTTAGCCTGGGCTAGCTGGCCAGCCCACCCTAGGGATTGATCTTCCTGTGGTTACAAGGACTCACTTTTTGATGTGGCTTCTAGGAATCAAACCTAGGTTCTCAAGCTTGCTCAACAAGCACTAGACTGACGATCTCCCCAGCCCAAATGAGTTTTGGGGTTTTTTTGTTTTTGGTTTTTTTTGCATTTGTTTGTTTGCTAAAGCACATGACTATACAAATAATAGAAAATAATATTTGTTTTTCAAAGCAAACATGGCAGGGATCCCTGCTGGGCATATTTGCCACTTTTCTTTGTGACAAAATATCTGACAAGAAGCAACTTAAGGGAAGAGAGGTTCATTTTAGCCCATAGTGTGAGGAGTCCATGATGCCAGTGAGGACATGGGGCAGCTGTGTAGCAGTGGGGGCGACGACATCCATTTGCTTACCTTTCAGAGAACCAGCAGCAGAATGGTCTACACACCCCAGCCCCAGGCCCAGGCCCTAATGATTTACTTCTTCCAACTGGGGCCCTCCTCCAGAAGGCTCCCCCAAATCCTGTAACAGTACCACCAGTTGGGGACCAAGTGTTCAACCTCATGAGCCCGTGGAAACATAACACCAGTGTGGGAACAAGCCTGGCGTGGTGGGATGAAGCCCCACGTGTCTGTCCCAGATGCTGTGGCTCTGGGTGGGACAGGAGACAAGAGGGAAGTGGCCGAGCGTCTTCCTACACAGTCCGATGGGCAGGTGGGGGCTGTGGGAAGCCTTTTCGGGCCCTGCCCATGGGTGGGGGAGAGGGCCATTCTCGGGGAATGGGCGGCAGCTGTCTCCATGGGTTCTCTAGCCTGGGACACCACAGTCGCCACAGGGTGCTGCAGACGGGCTAGCCGGAGCACAGCTGGGATTCCTGCCGAGACCGGGTTTCTGCGACTTGGGGCGCTGGGCTAGCTGCTTAGGCTTGGGTGAATGGGTACCATCTGGGTGGGCTGGGAAGCCCTCAGCAAGAGATTAGATGCAGCTCCTTAATCGAGGGCCAGATCCCTCGCTTCCCACGGTGGGTCCAGATGAAGAGACAGTCCATAATTCTAAGACGTTTATTGTCATCGTGTGGAGTGGCGTGGGTGGAATTGTACCCCTACCCCTCTGGGAGAGGGGAGGCAGATATAGTAACTGGGAAGGGGTGTGGCTAAGCCTCTAGGTGTCTCATTAAGTGGGGATGGCTTGGGACTATGTGGCCACGCCTCTACCTGAGGAGGGGTGGTACGTGACCGTAACTGGAGCCAAAAGCTTCCCAGGTGTATTGAGAGCATTGGCATAATGTTTTCCGGTCCCTTGTGGATTATTCCACTGGGTCACCCAGATTTTATGCCTGTGCTTAACCGGGTACCAGACTGCCTGTCACAGATCACTGCCCCACACGCCAGAGAGTGGTGGGTCCAGGTCCAGAGCTCCTACACCAATACTTCTTTCCAGCTGGACCCATCATGGTGGTGACAGGAATTCTCCAGGATTGACAGGGATGGAGCAGGGGATGTCACTGTAAGCTGAGAACAGGTTTTGTGGAAAAGCCCAAAGAGCAATGGGCCCAGTGTCTACAGCACTGGCACTGGCTGGCTCTGTGTCAGCAACCCCATGACCTTGGGCTGCCACTCTCTCTCACCCTCTTCTTGGAATGACTAATTATCCTCTAGATGTGGTACTTAGCACTTTACGGGCATCATCCTGTTTAATGTGACAAGCTGTAAAACACAAGGGGCCCACATGGCACAAGATAACAGTTGAGTCCTCCGCTGGCTCTCTGTGGATGCTCTCTCCTTGATATGCCATTCAGAGACACAGGCTGCTGTTTGCCTTGTGATCAGCAGGCCACGAGGAGAGTTCCTGAAGATCTGTCATGGGCTGAGTCTACTATTCCTGGCTGTCCTCCTCTTCCCCATGTCTTCCATGGTGACAGAAAGTTGTGTCCTATGTAGTCAGTTTGTGGGTAAGATGGCGTGGCAGTGGCTTTATCATGACTCTTCTCACCTCAGTCCCTAATTCCGCTCTGCTCGGAGGGAGAGCCCTCCATGGAAACAGTGTTGGGAAGGGTTGCAAAGATCTGCACGATCTTTAAAGGCATCTTATAGCTTAGGCAGGCTTTGAACTCACCACATAGCCGAGAATGGCCTTGAACTTCTGACCCTCTACCTTCCTAGTGCTGGGATTACAGGCACGCAACACCGAGCCTTGTTTTATGTGGTGCTGTGGATTGAACCCAGAACTTTGTGTATGCTAGGCGAGGACTCTACCAACAGAGCTATCTCCCCAGTGTGGTTTGTATTGTAATTGCTATTGACTTATTTCCTAAATTGCTGATAGTCCTGCCACCACTTTGAGCTCTGATGGCATTCTAACATTCTCTTTGGGTCTGTGTTTGGGGTATAAATGGATGGATCCAGACACAGGCGCCTTGAAGGCCAAGCACGCATAGAGCACCTTGTAGGCAGATCCCACTGCTTCCGTCCAGCTCCAAGGCTCCATGCGGGCTTGGAGCCTCGTGAGAGGAAACCTCCCTTCACCTCCATGTCCTTGCTTCCTAGATGATGAACCAGGTGGAAGGCCAGCAGAAGAACCTCGTGCATGCCATTGAGTCCCTGCCAGGCTCAGGCCCCCTCACTGCCTTGGACCAGGACCTGCTTCTCCTGAAGGCTACCTCTGCCGCCACCCTCAGCTGCCTCGGGGAGTGCCTCACCCTGCTCCAGCAGAGTGTGCGCCAGGTGGCCCCCCCCAGCCACAAGCCAGGAGCCTCAGGTGAGTGCTGTGCTCCCAGCCCCCGAGCTGGGCTAGTTGAGATGTGTGTTGCCCCCATCACACATGTGTAACTACATGTGTGCATCTCATGACATCCATTCATCCTGGCTACATGTGTGTGCCTCCCATCCCATCCCTCCCATTCATTTATTCTCAGGTTCCTGAGATAGGATGTTGCCGTGTAGTCCAGGGTGGCTTTGAACTCATTATGTAGCCTAGGCTAGCCCTGATTTTTTGTTTTTGTTTTTGTTTTTGTTTTTAGAGACAGGGTTTCTCTGTGTAGCCCTGGCTGTCCTGGAACTCACTCTGTAGACCAGGCTGGCCTCGAACTCAGAAATCCACCTGCCTCTGCCTCTCAAGTGCTGGGATTAAAGGCGTGTGCCACCACTGCCCGGCCTTTTTTTTTTTTAATGGTGATCTTCCTGCCTCAGCATTCTTAGTGTGGCAGTCATAGGTATGGACCACCATGCCCTATATTTTCTCTGTCTACTCAGCTACCCTTTGGGCCATCCTATAACAGTACACCCAGTGTGTATCCACAGGCTGACAGGTGTCCTTGTGGATCTGGCAGCCTGGCCCTGATGCTTTATTCTGTCTGTGACTCCTATCCTCAGCATGTCACCTTTCAGAGCTGTCACTGGGTACCCTTTACCCAGTGTTTCCATGGTGTCCATCCTCAATGGTTTAGCAGCCACAACAGATGACAGACACTACATGTGACCTCTCCTCTCTGTTCTGTTCACTCCCTCTAAAGGATAGGTTTGTGCAAGTCCCTCTAGGGACAGTGTCAGGCAGGCCTCCCATGGGGGCTGGTCATGTGGGAGGATTTTGCTGAAGAACATTCCAGAAGCATTGCTAGTTTCTCTTTTCCAAAGCCAGAGGCAGGAACATAGGGCTTCAAGAGAATTCAGTCCTATCTGAGGGGTAAGTAGCAAGCAGGCAGGAAGACATCACTGGAGGTTAAATTCAATGCTAAAGACAAAATAGCTTGAGGGGAGATGGTTCAATACTCTGTCTCAAGGCAAACCAAAACCTGAACCTCATAAATAAATGATTTCAGGCTTCAGAAAGGTTATAAGAATAGTATATGGGGTGTAGAGATGGCTCAGGGTTGAGAGCACTTGGCAGGGCTAGGCTCCCAGCACGAGCATCAGTTGGCGCACAGCTGACTGTAATTCCAGCCCCAGGGAATCTGATGTCCCCTCTGGCCTCCACAGACACCTACACTCATGTGCATGTATCCACTACACCCGCCCTCCTGGGCCACACACATACACATAATTAAAAATAAATCTTTTTTTAAAAGAATGGTAGACTAGATAGTTTGGACAGGGTGGCTGAGGACCCACCTGCGTCTGCCCTCCCGACACTTGGGGCACAAGGTTAAGCTCATGAGTGTACTCGCTTTCTGATTTTGATGTGGGTGCTAGAGGTCAGACTCTTCCTTCATGGCTACACAGCAAGGACTTTATCCACCGAGCTGTCTCCCCACCCCCACCCGTCCTTCGTGATCATTTTGTCAAAAAACTTGCCAGAAGTCGGAAGGCATCTTCGCTCGCCACTATACTGTCACACGTGACTGGATTAGTGGGAGCCCGAATCTTGACAGGTAGCTTGTCTCCTCTGCTCCCAACTCTAAGACTTACACGTTCCTTCCTACAGTTTCTAGAACAATGAATGTGCATTGTTTAAATGTGTACCACATTCTGGAGAGAAACAGAGGCCCCTGTTACGTCTGGGTCTTCACAGATCAGAGTAAGAGTTACAAAGTGTGTTTGCTCACCATCTTGGGGCCTGCTCGGTTGGCAGAGCTACAGAAGCCTGACACACACTGATGAAGATGTGCTTATGTCTAAGGAAGGCCAAGATGGAAGCAAAACTGCTGAGAGTTTTCGTAGCTGCCGTGCCTGCAGTTCAGCAAACACCCCTGTGGATAATTCTGACTTAGCCCTGCTTTGGCTTTTCAGGGTCTCGAGGGAGTGAGGGAGGATTAAAGAAAGAAAAGGCAATTAGACAACATTATAACCTGACTCCAGCCAGTGCTGAGGCTGAAGCGGGTTTATTTTTTTCCAGTCTGCTTTTATATCATTCTAGGTATGTGCAAAGAATCTGGTCAGTCCTATGGCATAAACAGAGCAGTCAAGGAACAAACAAAGCATAAGCAAAGGTCCTGTGGTTACAATACTCAGGGTCTTAACAAAAACCATCAAGATAAAAAGAACACATTCCTCGACTGTGTTCATCTGGAGCCCACTTCCTTGTCCTAACCCAAAATCAAATTCCTGCCAGTACCCTCTCCTTTCCTGCCTCTCTGTCCACCCCTCTTTTTACGTTCTCTCCCAACTTGGATTTTAAAGACAGACTCTCATATATGGCCAAGGACCTTGAACTTCTGGTCTTCTTGCCTCTACCTCCCAATCACTGGGAATAGAAGCGCCACACTTTTTGCAGTGCTGGGAACTGAACCCGGGGCTTGGTGCTTGCTAGGCAGGCACTCTGCTGCTATCTACCCTGACCCTTGTGATATCTTCGACGTTCATCTCCTGTAAGGTTTCCGGGTGTCTTCTGGGAAGCTGGTTGGGTGGGGTGCCTCTGTCACACTCTGGTCCATTTTCTGTCCCAGGCACACTTTCAGATGCACCTGCTCCCTTCTGTGCAGCCTGACTCCCTGGCCTGTCTCGAGGGCTGGGGGCATCTTTAATGTTTTTTAGAGAGGTTTGCAGGAGGAATAATAAAGTGATTGGGCTTTTCAGTCAAGGCGTGAAGCGTGCGGCTCTCTTGACCTTCCTGCCCATTTCTTGGCAGCAGCTCAATGGGGACATGTGCTTGGATGGGAGGGGCTGTCTTCCCCAGCCTAGATCTGTGTAAAAAGCGAGCAGACCCAGGCCCGGAGCTTGGAGCTGGGACTGCACTTGGGTTCCCAGCATGGAGGAGAATTGAAACTTGAAGGGACAGAGGTTCAAAGGACTTTGTTCTCTTTCTTGTTGGTTACTTACTTCCAGGCTTACTGTTCAGGGAGTGGGAATCCAGCTCCAAGCCGGGGTAACTACTCAGTGTGCTTCCAAGTCAGAACCGGACCTTTCCAGACTGCTGGGCATGAAGTGGGCTTGGGAAATGGGGTGCTAGGGCTACTTCTGTGAGGACAGTGACTGAATGAGGGCTGAAGCAAGACAGGTAACGGGACAGCTGGAGTAGAAGGCCGTTAGTCCCTGTTCCCTCTCTCACGTTCCAGAACATTCTCCTCCCCTCCCAAGATTCCTGGGAAGTGTTGTTGATGAGCATGTCCCACTGGAAGTGGTTAACGGTGATGCTCACAGCTATTCTGGGCTTTCCTGGATGTCCACTTCCTTTTTCTCCACTTCTTCCACTCAGCGCCTGCCTTTTCTGACTGCTCCCTTCTTCCGGTAAAGCTGTCCACCACAGCTTTTATTTTATGGTTTTAAGGTAAGATAGAAATGCGATCATGTCAGTAAGATAGGTAGGAAAAGCTATGGGCTAACCTCAAGATGTATTTCAGACGGGTGAGCTCTCTAATCAGCCAAAACAAAAGTTCTCAAGTGGCAATTTTTCCATAAAGAAAAGTCAGCCAGGGACTGGGAGATGGCTCTGTCAATGCAGTGCTTGCCATGTAAGCCTGAGGATCCACGATCAGTGTTCAAACTCATGTTAAAAAGAAAGGTGGGGGAGCCCTGGTGCCATAGGTTTCATGCATTTGTAAGCCCAGCACTGGATTGAGGAGGTAGAAACAGGAGGGATCCGGGGCTGGCCAACCAGGCTCATTCAGTCAGCAACTTCCAGGCCAAATGAGAGAGACTGTTTTAAAAACACAAGGTGGCAGCGCCTGAGGACTGGCAGCCAGTGGTTTCCTCTGGCCTCTGCATGCATGTGTGCACACCATTTCCGGTCTCTGCATGCATGTGTGCACACCATTTCCGGTCTCTGCATGCATGTGTGCACACCATTTCCGGTCTCTGCATGCATGTGTGCACACCGTTTTAGGTCTCTGCATGCATGTGTGAACATCATTTCTAGCCTCTGCATACATGGGTGCACACCATTTCTGGTCTCTGCATGCATGTATGCACAC
>CM052706.1:8549547-8583780 GCA_028551405.1 Uromys caudimaculatus | reverse complement strand
CCTCTACATGCATGTATGCACACCGTTTCCAGCCTCTGCATGCATGTGTGCACACCATTTCCGGTCTCTGCATGCACATGTGCATGCCATTTCTGATCTCTATATGCATGTATGCATACCGTTTCGGGTCTCTGCATGCATGTGTGCACACTGTTTCCAGCCTCTGCATGCATGTATGCACACCATTTCCGGTCTCTGCATGCACGTGTGCACACCGTTTCCGGTCTCTGCATGCATGTGTGCACACCGTTTCCAGCCTCTGCATGCACGTGTGCACACCATTTCCGGTCTCTGCATGCACACCATTTCCGGTCTCTGCATGCATGCGTGCACACCGTTTCTGTTCTTCCTCTACACATGTACAAGTTAGGAACGCTGGCTTTCTGCCCCAGATATGCCTCACACTTTTATCCATTTTCGGAGGTTACAGCCTTGACTCTGAAACCCCTAGATGGTTTACTGAACCTGAGAGACGAGGTCACCAGGAACCAGTAGGTGAGGCTTCCTGGGGACATCACTGGTCACAGCCTCTGGGCAGAGGGCTGGTGACACTCAGCACCCTGAGGCTCCCAGGAGACACAGGACTGACTAAGGCATTCCAGCCAAACTTCTGTCTTTAAAACTGCGTGTGGAGCCAGGCACGGTGGCACACACCTGGGATCCCAGGAAGGAGGGTTGAGAGTTTGAAACTAGCCTGGGTTCAGAAGAGGGAAAAGAAAAAGAGAAGGAAAATGCAGGCTGCTCTTTCTCTGCTAGCGCAGAATCTTGCTCTGATATGTACCTGGTATTTTTTGCACCACATTTTTTAAAATTTGCTACAAAAACTATAGTTCTCTTATCCTACCTTTGAGTTTTGGGAGAAGCTATGTCACAAAGGTAGTTTGTGTTGTGTATGTTTTTGTTTTGTTTTTAACAAGCCTTCTTTAACCTACATTTTTGTACTTATCAAAGCCAGGATTACACACTGTGTATTGAATCATTAATGAAGAACACTGGGCACACGAGCTCCTTGCTCACTAGATACTATTTCTGGGACTGTCACGTGTGAGCTGTTCCTGTGTGTGTATGGTGTATCCATGTGGCCATGCCGGGTACCGAACTCAGGGCTTCACACTTGTTAGCAAGCACTTTTCTGTTGGCACTCTTCATATTGGTATGATATTCCTCTACAAGTCAATGGTTAATTCAATCATTGTGACTTTTGATGTGAGATACATGATTATGTTTAGAAAAATTATCATCAGTTCAGGGCCCAGATAAAACCAATGAGACAGCAGCCCTGAGTAGAGAATTCAGGTGCCCCAAATCTCAGGAATTAGGCCCCGGGGGTGGCTCACTGGTAAATGTACTTGCTGCAAGCCAGATTACCTGATTTGATCCCTGGGACCCACACGGTAGAAAGAGAGAACCAAACCCTGTAAATTGTCTTCTGACCGTCATGGTTACAGGTACCTGTGGGAGTACCTCATTCAGAACTGCAGATGTGTGTACATACATGAACGTAAAAACATCTCAGGAAATTGTGATAACTGATACTTTAAACTAAAATTAATGCAAAACGACCCCACGATGAAGATAATATCAAAATTCTACATAGAAAGGACCTCAGTCAACTTGCGCTTCCATCGCCAAGGCTGAACCAACAGATGTGTACATCTGGCAGTGCCAGGTGCTGGGTATCCGAGCCAGGCTCCAGCTGAGGGGGTTTCCCCTTCCCCGCTGACGGGCACTGACCTCCCCCACCACATCATGAGCTTCCACCTGCTGTGCAGGTGAGGTGACAGTTCTGGTCTCTTTTTTTTTTTGAGGAACCTGATCCTGTTGGATGAAGGCCCTAGCTGGTGGTCCCATTCAATGCCAATTACTTCTAGAAAGTTCTGACTTCAGATCTTGTTAGATTAGAGGTTAAGACATCAAAATATGAATGGCCTAGGGATACAAGCATTGGATCCCTAGCAAACAGGAGTCAACATGGATGGGCTTGGGGGAGGGGACTAGGCGAGGCAAGTGACACTAACCCACGAGACAGACCAACTTTCTCCACACTGCCATATTCATTTAATCATTCATGTATGAATGCATTCATTTTTATAAAAGGTCTGTGTGCATGAGTGTTTTGCCTGCATGTATGTGCGTGGATCACACATGTTCATGGTGTCCACGGAAGCCAGGAGAGGGTGCTGTAGCCTCTGGAGTTACAGATGGTTGTGAGCCACCATGCAGGTGCTGGGAATTGAACCCAGGGCCTTTTTAAGATCAACAAGTGCTTTTAACTGCTGAGCCAACTCTCCATCCTCATTCGTTCTTCTTTAAGACAGGGTCTCATGTAGCCCAGGATGGATTCAAACTCATCATGTAGCCAAGGATAGCCCTAAGCTTCTGACTCTCCTTCCTACTCTATCCTGAGGTCTGGGATCACAGGAGCGGACCACCATACCTGGGTTCCATGGCGCTGGGAACTGAGTCTAGGGCTTCACGCACATCAGACAAGCATTGTTAGCAATCGACCAACATGGCAAGTCCTGGTTTTTTAGTTGATCGTGTTATTAATAGCTAACAGTGTCACTGCATTGCATTGCTGTGAGCTAACCCCCAATGCTTTCATCTTGCAAAACCAAAGCACTAACTCTCACGCCGCGCCGCCCCCCCTCCCCCCAGGCCCTGGCAACTGGTATCTCCCTTCCTGCCTCTCTCTGGCCTGTTTGAATTTTGAGACTTTTGAGAGGCTATAAAAGTTACTCAGGGAAAATTTACCTCTCTGAATATCTTTTAGTGCTCATTTCTCAATCAACACATATGGAGCCAAGTATCTGCTTTGCCCAGTCACAGTAGGTGCTGGGGACAGCTGGGAGCAAGGGCAGTGCTGCCTCCACCTCCAAGGAACTAGCATTCTAGGGAAGAAAGAGGGAACAAGACTCCAGTGTGAGCCTTGGGAGAGTCCAGACAGAAGTGGGCCCTCTGTGTGTCCTAGCTGAGCCCAGACAGCAGTGAATCCTGTGTGGGCCCTGGCTGAACCCAGACAGCAGTGGTCCAGTGGTCCAGTAAGCTCCAGTGTGGCTCCCGATGGCTTGGGATGCCCCTCACACTAGGGACTTCACAGGAGGCCTCTGAGCAAGCGATGCTTAGCTAACCTAACATATCCACCTCCCCAGAAGAGGTCTAGGGGGGGCAGTATCTGGAAGAAGCCATGGTATGTGCAAAGGCACTGAGGTGGTAATGAACGTGGGTCGATGTTAGTGAGGCTGAAATGTACAGGGAACCTGCCACCTCTCGGGCTGAGAAGGCCTCTAGGTTTACATTTTACTTCAATTGGGGTTTAAGCAGCAGAGTCATGTTGTCTCCTACATATGTATGTATGGAGAAGTATTGAACATGGCATTGAGAAGAGAAATTTTGATGTACAAGTGTGCTTGTTTGGATAACTCCATACTCAGCAACTCACATACATGCACATACACACATGCATATGCCCATACAATACACATA
The DNA here is from genome assembly GCA_028551405.1 of Uromys caudimaculatus. Classification (NCBI taxonomy): domain Eukaryota; kingdom Metazoa; phylum Chordata; class Mammalia; order Rodentia; family Muridae; genus Uromys; species Uromys caudimaculatus. The sequence goes on along the minus strand of CM052706.1, from coordinate 8,580,294 downwards.
CACACACACTCACACACATACACACATGCATACGCCCATACAATACACATATACACACTCACACACATATACACATGCATACACTTACAATATACATATACACATACATACATACACACACTCACACAATACACATATATACGTTTGCACATAACACATACTCACATACACACAAACACATACATACTCTCACACGCACATATACTCACACACATACACACATGCAAACCTCTCTCTCTCTCTCTCTCTCTCTCTCTCTCTCTCTCTCTCTCTCTCTCACACACACACACACAGACCCATTTTTGCTGCTATCTTATTTTATATCCACCAATCAGATTCTCTCAGATGCTAAAGGTTAGGTCACTTCTGGACTTTTCTCTGAGCAAGTCCAGAAAGGATGCTGCCAGACAGGACCGCTCTGAGAGCGGTACACCTGAGACCGGAAGGATGAGGGAGCCCCTCCCCCAGCCTTCTCCCATCATTTATCCCTGCTCACAGGTGGGGAGCTGAATCTGGAAGAGAGCTAAATGATTCATTTATCCATCTTGCCGGATTGGGATAAAGAAAGCCACCTGTAATTAATAAGCTCAAAGATATTCCATGGTGGTAATAATACTATAAAAATCATATTGGCAGGCTGCTACTTGTAAGAATGATTTCTTGCTAGAATGGACCAGGCATTTTGGCCCATCAGGATGAACCTTTTTAATATCCACCGCAGCTGGCCACATCTGGCAATAGGAGCAGCTGTTTGTGCCCACACTGCGAACATCTTTCCTGAACTGTGAATAATAAACAACAGACTACATTTTGAGCAGCCTGTAGCTGATGCTATGACTCAGTCTTTAATATAAAATATTATAAATTATTTTTTGCAGGTTAAAATAACCATCATTCTCTGATGTCGGTGAAATGCAGTGTTGGAGGTGATTCTGGGCACATGCTTGCCACACTAATGGAAGGGCTGGGGTCTGAGCTAGACACCCACATAAAGAGCTGGGTGGGTGCAGCAGTGTGTATCTGTAACGCTAGCTCTGAGGAGATGGAGACAGGAGGATTCCTGGTGTTCATTCAGTCAGCCTCGCTGAATGTGGTAAGCTCCAGGTTCACTGAGAAGCCATGAAGAAGAAAAAGTCAAAGTGAGAAAGAGACTTAACAGTTGTGTCTTCCCAGTCTATGACGACCCTAGTCCTGATACTGTAGGAAAATGTCTCTTATATGCACAGTCAGGTACCTCCTTCCAAACAAGCCCTGCCATGTCTGACCCGGGGCCCGTGTCACAAAGGTCCCCTCACAGGCCGAGGTCAGATATTTCGAAGGCTCTAAGTGTTTGTTTTGGAGGCTATCTGTCGTCACTTTAGCTCTTTATTTCAGAGAGCATCCTGGGATGGCTTGGGCCCACGTCACATTCCACAGACCAACTGAAAAATGGGACCCTTGGCTCTCTGCCCTCAGCCAGTGCCAACATAACATGGGCGATTCTACCGAACTCTGCAGAAGCGGAACACAGCTCACAGCTGGAGCCAGAGGTAAGCGGAGGCTTTCCCATCACACCCATTGCTTGTGTTAGCACTTGTCCAGAGAGCGAGTGAGTACATGTGTAACCTGCTCACTGCTTTAAGAGGAGGCACGTTCTCAAAAGCAAGAATCCCTTGGAGAGACAATCAGCTCCCTGCCTGCCTGGAACTCTCCTTTGCCCTTCTGTCTGGCAGCTGCCCGGAGCCAGTTGCCATTCTACCAATGAGGAGCCTCCGATTTTGATTGACATGAACCTCATTTTAACTTGAGGTGGGAGAAATTCTAACAGACCCTAAAAGTGTGTAAACATGCCTATTGGCATAATGGGAGCAGTTCTTTGACATCATGTCGCTCCCCTGAATTATGGCTTCTCCATATGGTTCATGCTGTCCAATCTCCTGCCTCACAAGCTTGACTCCTGCATGCCTCCAACAGGCCAGGGGTGACATGTCCTCATCTGTGTTACATGCAGCAGGTTCAGGCTGCACAGGGATTGCCCTGCTCTATCTCAGGGCAACTTCAGCAGGTATTGACCACCTGCCAATCCCAGCAGGTTACAAGGACTCTACTGTCCGCCGGCCTACCACGGCTCCGGGCCCCTAATTCTGCCTCTAAGTGGCCACTGGAAGGAGCTGTGTTCCTCTTGCCAAATTTATTTTGTGTCAAGAATGACACACATATGTTTATATGATAGTTTGATATGTGCATTTTCTTGAGATGGTACCTTGTTAGGAATCGTTCGTAATCGCCATCAAAATGATTTTAGCCTGAAAATTGTGGGAGAGTCACAATATTCATTTGGAAAGGGCAAAAGTCCTGCGGCCGCTTTTGCCACAAGACAGCTGTGGTGAACAATGGCTGTTCCTCTCCGAGCATCACCATCTGATACCCATTGACAGTGATTTAGTGGCATAGATGTTAAAAAGACAGGAGCCATCTGTTACCTTCAGCCGCTTCTTCCAGGGGCCTGAGCAGGGTTTAGCATGAGTAGGAATGTCAACTTTGGCCCGTGACTCTGCAAGGAGTTCCAGGCTGAGACAGACACGCAGCTGACGTGGGAACTATAGCCAGAGTTGGTGACTGGATGGGGAACCCTGTGTCCTTCAGGAGACCGTGTGGGGGTGAATAACTACAAAAGCATTTTTTAAAAACACAATGGACTGGCCATGGTGGTACACACCTGTAGTCCCAGTACTTGGGAGGTGGAGGCAGAAGGAGCAAAAAGCTCAAGGTCAGCCTTGGCTACATAGCAAGTTCTGTACTAGCCTGGGCTACATGAGACCTTGCCTCAAAGCGACAAAGAGTATGTTAGTTAATTAATTAGCTAGCTAAAAACAAACAAACAAAAAACCCCACAGAGCCATGAAGATGGCTCAGTGGATAAAATTACTTTCTGTGCCAGACTGACAACTCGAGCCCAATCCCTGAATCATGTAAGTAAAGGTGTAAGGAGAGAGTTAACCCCAGAGAATTGTCCGCTGACCTCCACATGTTCACAGTGTTACAAAAAACAATGAATTAAAATACATACGTACCTACATACAATAATTCCATTCACCCGAAGAACTTTGTGCTTAGGGCTGTGTCACAGCATAGACTGCACAAAGCTTTACTCCAGAGGGAAATCGGAAGAGTAGAATTATTAGTCCTTGGTGACCATTTTAAAGTTGACTTTTGTATTTAAAAAAAAAAAAAAAAAGGTTACATTCATTCATCGTGTGTGAGAAGAGAGGTCGTGAGTGTGGGCACACGAATGTGCAAATGCTACAGCGCACGTGTGGAGGTGAGAGAACAATTTTGCGGAGTTATTTCCTTCCTCCCACCATGTGAGTCCCAAGGACTTACCTTGGGTTGGCAGGGTTGGCAGCAACCACCGTCATTCTTCTGTTCCCATGATCCTTTGTCTTTATATTCTCATTCCCAGCCTCATTCTCAGGCACTAGGTCTCATAGACTAGAGCCTAGTAAACATGCTAGGGACATCTGGGTTATTCATCTTTTGTTGTATGGGTCCTTATATGTTTCGTCTTCCTTTCCAAGGTAGCTGTGTCCTCTGACCCCTAAAGGTGGAGGCGGCTTGTTGTTTTTATCAAGGTTGTAGGCTGCTTTACGTCACCCATCAGTAGCACTGGCAGAAGATAGTATTCGTAGTCGCTGCTCCTGGGGCTGGGGAGATGTCTGCCACCAAGCCTAGGTCCATCCCAGGACCCACAAGATGAACGGAGAGAACCAACTCTTCCAAGTCATGTGACTGCTCTAAGCAAGACTTGCGGTGGTGGGGTGGGATGGTGATGGTTTTTAGAGATAGGAGAATTCAAGTTCTCTTGTAAAGACTCCCTCATTTTTCCTCAGTGACAGCCCTGGCAGATAATCCTCAAAATCCAAATGGCCAGTCGTTAGAAAATAGTTTTCTTTTTGGATCAACGTGCTTTGTCTCACCCCCCCCCCCCCCCCAATAGTTGAAGCAGCTAGCAAAACCCACCCAGTAGTTCTCCTGTCTGAGGAAGCGTAGTGTGGCCATTGCTGCCTCCTATACAATCAGGAGAAACTGACTCCAGGAGGAGTGAAGGGGAGGCTCTCGAGGCTGGATGCTCCTTTGGTTCTCACTTGTGTTGGCATGGAGAACATAGTTACTTCTGTGAGTGGTCCCCATTGAAGAACTACTGTAAGAGACTGGGGAGATGGTTCACTTGGTAAAGAGGTGGTCACTCAAGCATGAGGACGTGAGTTTGGGTCCCCAGCACCCGTGGTAAAGCTGGCTTGGTGGTACCCATCTGTATTTCCAGTGCTGGGAAGTAGAGACCGGAGGACCCCTGGTTTCGCTGGCCAGCCTGTGTAGCATTGGTGTGTCCAAGGTCCAGTGAAAGACTGGCTCAAGAAAAGTAAGGTGCAAAGCATCAGGGGAGGACCCCCAACATCAGTCTCTGGTGTCCACGTGTGTGCACACAAAGGAACACTCCCATGCTCCAGAACCCTGTTTAAGGAGTGTAGTTAGTGTGTGTTAGCTTAAGGAAAGCACTGTCTTCTTGGTTACTGCTTTGGTCATCCATTCCGTCAGAGTCATAATTAGGATGCAGACAGATGCCTGCCTCCTTCACTGGTTTCTGACTCATCACAAAACAACTTATATATGGAGAAAGCCCATGCACTTTCTTACATTTATCTAGTGTGTGTTAGGGGAAACGGGACACATGGTATTTGTTTGCTGTTGTCAGGTCTCTCCTACTGCCACGTGGGTCCAGGGATTTGAACTCAGGGCATTAGGCTTTGTGGCGAGCACCCTTATCACCCTCTGAGCCATTGTGCTGGCCCACACATGCATTTTCAAATTTAGCTTGCTTAATTCCCAGCAGATCCAAAGCTCAAAGTCTGGCATGTGTTGAACCCACACTCGGGAAGGGAGTGTGGTGAGCTCTGATGCGGAATCCGGTAATCTGCTGGGGCAAGAACTGATTAAATGTTAGAATGAAGTGAACTTCCATAGTGAAATGAGGTTGGGGCCTGCTTTTGTTAGTAGAACAAGTTTACGGTTCTGTAACACTATTTGAAATTCAAATTTAGTTCGTAGAAGGTTTTATTCTGCCTCCTTTATCTAGGAACAGTGTGTTTTAGGACAGGCGGGCGATGCCGAGGCCCCTTGGCTTTGCTGTCTGTTGCTTAGCTTTCCCTGGGTGGATGTAACACAAGAGCTGTGCGCCCAGACAGGACACAGATGGAAGAAGCGATTCCATCCGGGCAACTTAGTGAACCAGATTTTACTGGAGTTACAGAGCAATGCCTGAAGAGCCCCATCATTGTCTCAGCTGTAGTCAGTTCTGCAAGGTGGTCCTACTATGTGTCTCCAGAACTGTGTGAGATCTCCTGTGCACGGCAAGGTACTCCTGGCTGCCACCAGATTTCAGTCTCTCCTCTCCCACAGGCTATTGGGAGAAATTTCAGTTCTGCAGGGAAGGAAGGGCGCCGTCTCATTAGAATATCATCCCCAGCAAGTGCAGTGATTTAAACCATCTGTTTGTACTTTTAAAAATTTAGGTTTTGGATAAGGAACAGAAAGGTAAATAAAACCAAGCCTTTGGTTTAAATATTCTGACGCCATGTTTTAAATATTAATTATTTAGTTATATTATATTAATAATATTATATTAATAACATTAATAATTTATATTAACATAAATTAAAATAATTTAAACAATTATTAAGCTCTTACTTCATGTGTAAGCAATATGTTTCCTCCTAGCCTTCTGCCAACTGAGTGACTTTGGTTTATATAAATCCATGTCTCTGCTGCAGACGGATTACGGCTCTTGGTTACAGTGGTAAGCACTGAGCATACAGGGTATGAGGACTTATGTCTCCATGTCTTTTTGTCTCAGCCCATCAGGCAGCATGAAGACTGTTGTGATGTACAGAAATGATCTGGTTTGTTAACAGATCTGAAAATCTTTAGGGGAAAAAAAAGAACCAATTTCCCAATGGCATGTCCATGCTGACCCTTGTCTGGGACTTGTATAGCTAGCTATCCATGACAGGTGGGCAGGTGGTACTATATATATCATAAGAATATTTTTTTACTCTATATATTAGCAACGTTAAAAATCGAGCGCAGGACCAGTGGGGTGGCTCAGCAGGGAAAAGCGCCCGCTGCAAAAGCCTGCAACCTGGATGTGACTCTCCAACCCGGTGGCTGAAGGGAAAAGGCGACTGTGGGAATTTCTCTCCGACCCCAACGCATGCGCCCGCACCAACACAGGCACAAAATAGTAAATCATTGAAAATATGAGTCTGGGTCTGGAGACATAGCTTAGCAGTTAAGAGCCCTTGCTACAAAACCATGAGGACCTGAGTTTGAATCCCAGCACCCTCAGAGCAAGGCACACCTTTAGCCCAGTGCTGGGTGAGGGGAGAGCAGAGAGGATCTGGAGCCTGTTGGCTGCCAGCCCAGCTGAGAAACACCACGAGCTGAAGTTTCAGGGAGAGACCCTGCCTCAAAAGAATAAGGTGGAGAGTGATGGGAATGCCTGATGACTTCTGCACACAGGCCCGCACACCACACACCACACATGGGACCACACAACATACAACACACACAAGCTCACATAACTCATAACACACATGGACCTGCACACCACACATGGGACCACACACAGGCCCACAGACCACACACAGGCCCACACAACACACAGCACACCACACACCACACATGGGTCCACAGACCACACACGGGACCACACAAAACACATCATACAACACACACAAACCCACACACCACACACCACATACCACACACAGGCCCACAGACCACACACGGGACCACACAACATACAACACACACAAGCTCACATAACTCATAACACACATGGGCCTGTACACCACACATGGGACCACACACAGGCCCACAGACCACACACAGGCCCACACAACACACAGCACGCCACACACCACACATGGGTCCACATACCACACACCACCCACAGGCCCACAGACCACACACGGGACCACACAAAACACATCATACAACACACACAGACCCACACACCACACAGCACATACCACACACAGGCCCACACACCACACATGTATTAGATATTAAGATGTGACATTTTATAATAAGATATATATTATCTACCATGACTTAATTACTGTTGATTAACAACTTCGTCATCCAATAGTAGAAGCAGGCCATCTCAACACCGACAGAATAAGGTCAGAAACCACACAAAACTGCCTCCGCATGCTGAGCCAAGCTTTTAGATTTTAACCTTTTGAATATACATTTTAAGTTTTCCAAGCAAAAAAGCATCGTAGAAGTTTCTCTTTGAATTTGATGGAAATCATTTTGTAAAGATTTAATTACCCCTTCACTGCAGAGAACTGGTTCTCTCTTTTCTTGGTAGCTTCAATGACACTGACCTTTGCATACGGAGCCATACCAAAGCTGACCTGACTTCCTCATGCTGCTGCTCAGAGGTAACACCCATCGCAAAGAGGAGATGCCACACGAATGGAACGAAATGCTCTTTGACGAACAATTCCATTCATGATTTGATGTGTATTGTAGCTTTAATGATAAAATCTTATGTTGGGACTGGAGAAAACTCGGTGGCCAGGAGTATTGCTGCTCTGGCAGAGGACCTGGGTTCCGTCCCCAGCACTCGCACTGGGCAGCTCACAACCACCTGTAACTTCAGCTCTAGGAGAGCTGAGGCCCTTTCTGGCCTCTGAAGGCACGTGCTCTCAAATGCACAGACAGACAGACAGACACACACACAGAGGAATTAAATACAGCCCTAAATGTTTATAATTAGAAGTATAAAAGTATTCTTGGAAAAGCAATAATCTAATAAAATGAGTTTTGAAAGAATAAGGTGTTACTGTAAACCTGGGTGGCGGGGCACTAGGTAGACCAGGCTGGCATCAATCTCACAGAGACTTTCTTGTCTCTGTCTCCTAAGTGCTGGGGTGAAAGGCATAGGCCACCACACGTGCTCATGAAAGTTTATGTTGCTGTGACTAAAGACAAGGTCTGTCTGTGTAGCCCTGGTTGTCTTTGAACTCACTGTGTAGACCAGGCTGACGTCAAACTCTCAGAGATCCACCTGCCTCTGCTTCCCCAGTACTGGGATTAAAGGGGTGCTCCACCACCTCTGGATCCTAAAAGGATTTTTAACGAATACCATTTTCAGGCATTTTGACTTTATGCCTATAATTATATATTAAGTTACTTGTATCTCAGAAAACTTATTCTTGGCAACCTCCATATATCAAGAAAATGTTACAAAGCAATTATAAAAAGATTCTTTGTATTACTTTTCCAAATGTACTTAAAATCATACATCTTGATTAGCATAAAACATTTTTATGTCTTGTTTTCTATTGCCCTTGAATACTGACGGAAAAATGTAAAATTTAATTTCTTTTTAGAATCTGTTTTAGAAGAAAATCCTTACCAAAATTTATGTAGCAAATAAAAATTTTTGTTACTTAACCAACTTTTATCGTATGCCTTAATGAATACTATTTTACGTAAACACTAAGTATACTTTGAAGTCTTTAGTTTCGATGTTTATTGTCCCTCTAGAGGACTTCCTGAGAAGATCAGATATCCCTTAATGGTGTGTTCAGAACATTTTAATGTTCTGTGAAGCACATGCAATGTGCTCAATATTTCAATTTAATAGATTTTAGGAAGTTAAAGAGCACAGTAGTTTATGTGGCAGGAAAGTATAGCTCTACCACGTCTGTGAAACAATAAGCCCACATTATCTTTATGAAAAAGAAAAGTTAAGCTCCTCCGTTTTCATGCTCTGTTGTAAATTGTGTTCCTGGGTTTTAAACTGGCCTACCTGGGGCTGGCGAAATCGATTAGTGGGTAAAGGTGCTTGCTGTCAAGCCCGATGACCTGAGTTCAAGCCCAGGTCTTCCAGAAAGTTGTCCTCTGACCTCTGAATGGCAACATTGCATGCCTGTGGCCCACACGAATACACACAAGATAACTAAATAAATTCTGGGCTAGGTGCTTCTCAGGTAGCCATCTTCCTAATCCCTGCATTTCATTTAGGCTTGGGTAAGGTAAGGACCTTAATAACCCATTTCTCTAGGAGACAGTGTGGGGAGAAAGAGGACTAAAGTTTAAAATTGTTTATAAGCTTACATATGCAGACATACACACAAAAATGTTTTAATAGACATGCCAATAATTGCAATGTTAAGCTAGCTGAGGTAGAGGATGGGGGGACTGTCTTAACTTTGAGACCAGCCTGGGCTCTGGAATAAGACCTTATCTTAAAACCAAAAACCAAAAACCTCTGCATGTAATAAAATACTGTCAGAAGTGTAGACCAATAGACTACCATGCAAAGTAACATGCTAGAACAGCTATAAATGTCTGAAGGCGTGAAAGCACGAGACAGCATTCTCCCTGGGAGCCTCATGAACTTGGTATGTTCCGTGCCTATGCAGATTACAGCGGAGATGACTCCAAAAATATACTCAAATTGAAATGCAGGCAGAGATGCTCCCTGGGAACTTTAATCTCTGAACCTTAATCCCACAGTGTCAGTAGTCTAGCTGGAATCAGGCAGCTCTGGGCTCAGACAGAGACCCTGCCACAATAAAGCAGAGAACAGCTGGGCTGGAGAGATGGCTCAGCAGTTAAGAGCACTGGCTGCTCCTACAGAGGACCCAGGTTCAATCCCCAGCACCCATGTGGTGATTCTTAACCACCTGTATCTCCAGTTCCCAGGGATCTTCTGATCACCATGAGTACTGGGCATGCCCATGGAATGAATGCAGACAAAACACACATAGAAAGAAAGAGAGAAAGAGAGAGAGAAAGAGAGAGAGAGAAAGAAAGAAAGAAGGAAGGAAATAAATAAATAAATAAATAAAATTAGGGAACAGTTGAAGGAGATACCCAATATCTAGACCAAGGGAGTTAGCCGGGAACTTTTGAAATTACAAAACTAGAGTACTCTTTATAGATAAGATTAGGTCAAAATTTAAAGGTTCCCCCTGCCCTTTTTTTTCCTTAGCCAATTCGCCAATAATGCATTATAGTTTTCTCTCCTGAAAAGGTGAGAAAAGGTGAAGGTGGCCCAGGGTAAATATAAAACCCCTTAATCCCAGCCACTCAGAAGGCTGAGACAGGAAAGGTCAGTCTGGGTTACAGAATGAGTTTAAGAACAGCCTAAGAACTTAGTGAGAGCCTGTCTCAAAATAAAAAGCAAAAAGTATTACACAACTTGGTGGTGGAGCATTTGCCAAGTGTGGATAAGGCCCGGGGTTCGAGACCAAGACCTGACAAGCGAGATGTTTTTTCAAATCCTCCATGAATAATATAAAGAAAACAATAAGGGGTGGTGTTGCATCAGTTTTGAGGAACAAGTATTTGGTCCTCAGAGTAGCTCACATTTTAGCATCAGATCAGTAAAGACAGGGTAGCCAAGGATGACCCTGAACTTGTGAGTCTATTGTTTCCTCCTCCCAAGTGTTGGAAGACAGCAAGCGAACATCACTGTAGCATGCTGGGGGTTGGACCCAGGACCTCACGTACACCCGGCAAGCACTTTGCACTTTGAGTATCACCAGACCCTCAGGACTTGCTGATTGGCACCCGGCAGGCCAGGAGTTTCTTACCTACGGGCGTGGCTGTGTTCCCCGCTATTGCTTTGGGAGATGGCTCTCCATTCATGCGTCATCCTCAAGGTCCTCCTCTTCTCTGCTTTCACTTCTTCCTTCCTTTCTGTACGGGTCGATGATGTCTGCCCTCTTGGTCAGGTACTGCTTTAACCAGAGGAACGGAGTATTATGGTGGATTCTAAATCACTCCCTAGCTGGCAGCATGTGTCTGGGGACTTACTAGAGTTTGGTGCTGGGTCAAGTGAACCTTTGGGGAGTGTTCACCATGTCACCTCTCTGGGCCCCCTACCCCTTGGGACAGTGTGGCTTTGTGACGTAAGCACCCATCAGAGTGCTGGGAACACGGTCACCTTGGATTTTGTCCATTGTGAGCTGATGCCTTACGAAAAGTCAGGCATCAAGGAGAATAGTTTCTGCTCCCTGGCTGCAGTCCCCAGAGGAGTAAGCGCCCTGCCGCTGGTGAATGAAAGGGCTTTTCAGTTGCCTGCTGTAGTATATGGTGTCCCCCCTTTCTCCACTCTCTCCTTTTCCTTCGCCTCAGTCCTGTGGCCTGGAACACAGCTGTGAACAAGAGGGGAAGCGCTGAAGAGATTGTAGCGATGTGGTAGGCAACATCTCCTACTGTTCCGTGTCCTCGCTCTCACCCTCTGTGTGGCCACCCACCTCACCATTCTCTCCTTTGCCTTGCTGGCCTAGACCTATCTGGGTCCTAGCAGCAGAGAGGAGCCTCCCACCAGCTGAGTAGCTCACATTTTTATTTATCCACGATGAATAAGTATTCCTGAAGTGATTTATAGGCTGGCTCTTGTCACGTTCACTTTTCAAAGATGGAAAGCTGGCACTCAGCAATTTATGATCTCGGGGAAAGAACATTACAGGAGAAAGGAGCCAAGTGTTTTTCGTCTGAACTGCAGGCTTTGCCTGATTCAATCAATGAAGGCCTCCCCCTTTTGCAGTTTGAACTGAGTTCTGTAGCAGTGCAGGACCTCTCTGGGTGCTAAATCATAATTATAAACTTGAGGATTTGTGACACTGAGGTAGCTGGGAGCACCTAGGCAGGAAGCAGAGGGTGTGTGTGTGTGTGTGTGTGTGTGTGTGTGTGTGTGTGTGTATGTTCACATCTGTGTGAAACTGTGAGAGGGTGACCTGGGGACTATTCTGAGTTCCAGCAGGTGTTTCTCGTAACATGTGGAAATAGTAACAGAATAGCCACTTGGTTTAATGCCATCTAGTGATTTTGTGTGTGCACACGTCAGTGGGTGTGTGCCACAGCTCACGTGTGGGGGTCAGAGGACAACGTGCAGAGCTCGGCTCTCTCCTTCCGCCACGTGAGTCTCTGGGGTTGAACGCAGGTTGTCAGACTTGGCCGTAAGTGCTTTTCCCGGCTGTGCCATCTTGCCCATCCCAGCATCGTCTCCCCACTGCCAATCCTATCCCCTCCTCTTCAGGACCATGTCTTGCTCTGCAGGTAGTAAGCTAGAGCTGAGTTGGGGGTGGGCTCTGTGAGGAGAGAGTCATCAGGGGTCATGGGATGCTCGGTCACCGGCTCCTCCCATCTCCGATTTGCATTTGCTCCAGCCCCTTCCCCCGGGTCCAACCTTTCTTCAGTTTCTCATCATGTAGAGCTTCTGTACCATTTGCACACCATCCTCTCTGTGTGTCTACACATGGTGCACATATGCATTTGTGTGTGGGGTGTGTGTGGAGGTCAGAAGACAGCCTCAGGAGTCATTTCTTCGGGTGCTATTCGCCTTGCTTTTGGAGACAGCATCTCTCATTAGCCTTGATCTCACCTAGTAGCCTAGGCTGGCCGGCCAGGGAGCCCCAGGGGTCCCGTCTCTGCCTCCTAAGCGCTAGGATTACAAGTCCATACCACAATGCCTGACCGGTTTTTGTTTGTTTGTTTGTTTACATGGGTAGGGGGGGCTTAAACTCAGTCCTCAGGGTTGCAGAATTAGCACTTTACTGACTAAGCCATCCCTCCCCAGCCCTGACTTCCCCATTCCTTCCTCTTTATTGGCTCTCACAGTCCTAACTAAAAGCCTCATCACTGATATGGGTAAGATGCAGAAGTCAGCTACCTGAAGGAAAAGGAATTCCTTAACATGGGTGGAAATGGAACTAGTGTCAGTCAGGCCCGTGCAGGGCCTCGTCATACGGCCCCAAATCCCGTCCTGCATCCTCTCTGCAGAGCTGGCATTCTCCCAAAAGGAGAGGAAAGGTACATAGGTTTGCTTTCTATAGTTTTAAAATTAGTAAATCTCGGCTGAGGAGACAGTTCAGACAGTGAATTGTTGGTCATGCAAACATGAAGATTTGAGTTTGGTCCCCAGAACCCATGTAAAAGAGACAGGTGTGGGGGTTACCCCAGAGCTGGAGAGGGGGAGACAAGAGGATGCCTGGGGCTTACTAGTAGGTCACTCCACCCTCTTTGAAGAGTTCCAGACAAGTAAGACCCTGCCTCAGTCAGGTAGATGGCTCTTGAGGAATGACAACTGAGGCAGGCCTCTGCATGCACATACATGCACACACACACACACACACACACACACACACACACACACACAGTGGGAGTAGGAGTATTAGCAAATTTTGAAGATGGCCCAGCAGGCAAGAGCACTTGCCGCCAAGCCTGACAACCTAAGTTTGATCCCTGGAGCCCCCATGGTGGAAGGAAAGAGCTAGCTTCCATCAAAGGTATGAAAGCTCAACTCGTTATTATAAAGATATTTTTACCCTGGGAATAGATCAACACAGGAAGGACCTTCTTTTTGGAAAGGGTGTTTTGCATTCCAGATATCTGCTTTCCAGTGGGGTATGTATCCCAAACACACATGGTCGGCTTGTCCTTTGGCTTTAGAGGAAGTCCATCGTGTAATTCAGAGAGAACGAGGCCTTTGGGGGGTGTATACCTTTCTCATGCTGGTCAGTTTCACATATTACCGTGTGAGAAGAGACAGACGTGTGTGAAGGGGCTATTCTATTTGCCTGCATCCTTGAAATTCCAGGATGATGACTTTTTTAGCATTAAACGTTTCCTCAGAATGGTGTCTTACAGAAGCTATCACTGTGGGGATGTGCTCGCCCGTCGTAGGCATTGTTCTGAGGTGAGTGAGTGGGGGCTCTTGGTGTCCTGCAGAAGGGAAGGGAAGTTGCTCTCAAGGGCTCTGAGCAAGCATGCCAGAGGTTATATAAACTCAAGGTCCTGCCACACAACAGTTGTGTGTGTGTTCGCATGTGTGTAGGTGCGTGTATGCGTATGTGCAGGCATGTATGTATGTGGGGACATAGACTGGCATCAGGGGTCTTCCTTGGTCATACTTTACCTTATATATTGAGGCAGGCTCTCAGTTGAGCCCAGAGCTCACTGATTGGGGTCTAACCAGCCAGCTTGTTCTGGGAATCCCCCTTCCCACCTCCCAAGGGCTAGAATTGCATGCCCAACATTTCTGTGGGTGCTGGGGATTCAAACTCCAGTCCTCACTCTTTTGCTGCAAGCCCTCTATCCCCTGAGCTATCCCCTGAGCCCTAACCAGCCTTCACAACACCCTTTGTCTCATAATCTTTTGAGAGCACGGTTCCTTAAGAAGCCGTTAACCTATGGGGCATAAGACACCATGTGGAGTGATGGTATATACCCGTACTCCCCGGCTCTGGGAGGTGGAGAAAGGAGGATCAGGGGTTCGGGGCCAGCCTCGGGTTCATAGCAAGTTTAAGGCTACATGGTAACAGTAGAAAGGACAGAGCCTGTTTGATATAATTTGAACCCCTTGAGGTGTTACAAAGTCCCTTGTCATCTTTATAGGACATATGGGGTGGACAGCAAAATAATCACATGTCTGAAAATATAGGAACGAGGCATCAATTGCCTCTCTCTTCTGACATGCATTTGGGTATAAAAGTGTCTCTTTAAGTTGTTTCTAGGTGGGGGATCGTCATGGCGGTGTCTTTCTCCTGTCCGGTGTATAGAGATTGACAGGGCACTTTGAGGCCAAACCCATTCATGCCTACCGAGGGGTGTGAGCGTGCACTTGATAAGAGGTCAGAGCACTAATTCTCCATCATGAGGTCCCATATTTCCACTCAGCAGGAACTCAACCTTATTAGAACTGCTGTTTGGCCTCCCCACCATATCCCTGTGATGGATATTAAGTGGGTTGGATATTCTGGGGTTCCTGGGGCTCAGTAGTCTGACAGGCATAAACAGTGCCCCCTACCACCTGTTTTGTAGGGTGTATGTCATCAAAGGGCTTCTGTCCTAACTTCTTTCTGTTGCTTTGATAAAGCACATGAACCAAAAGCAACTTGGGGAGGAAAGGGTTTATTTGCCTTATCCTTCCAGTCTACCCTCGAAGGAAGTCAGGGCAGGAACTCAAGGAAGCAGCCTAACGCAGAAACCATGAAGGCACACTGCTTGCTGGCTTGCCCACAGTGGACTGGGGCCTCCTACATCAATTAAGACAAGCTCCTTCCTCACAGACCAACCTGATAAAGGCTTTTACTCAACTGAGATTCTCTCTCAGGTGATACTAGGGTATATTGACAATGCTGATTTAGATACAGCTTCATTTACTAACATAGGCCAAAATGGTTTCTCCAGCAGGGCTTTTTCATTCGTCATAAAGGGTGTTTGGTTTTCCTTGTCTCACTGGCTTTTCTAAAGAGGTCTAAGATTTCCACCCACCCCCCCATCCTCCACCAGGCCAGTGAGCGGTGCAGATCCGCCCCCTCCCACACAGGTGTGCAGCCCTGCATGTCTTAGGTGGGTGCAGCGGAAGAATCCAGAGTGTAGAGAAATGGACTCTGTAGTGACTTGCGTGGACACCGCCTCCTTGGCTTTTCCAGTCGTCCCTGTGCCCTTGGCTTGTGGCCCTTTCATGGGTCGTGAGAGCCAGGTGGCCTTGCTTCGGCAAGCCTGACTTCCTCCTCCCCATCTTTTTGATATGGGTCTCAAAAGCCTATGCCGACAAAGTAGACCTTGAATTTCTCATCTCCCTGACAGTTATATACTACCAGGCCTGACTTACGCAGTGCTGGGGATCGAACCCAGGGCTTTTTGCATGCTAGGCAAACACTCTACCACTAAGCTACACCCACAGTCTGCCACCCCCCTTCATCTGCAACTCTGATTCTGTAGTGCCTTGTAATCCCAAATCCACCGTCTGGCATGGGGGTCATGGGTACCCAAAGCCGCTCACAGTGTGCAAGGTTGCCCCTGTTCACCAGTGCCTTAATGTACTGTGCCAGGAAAGCCAGACTCGACCCTGTCTCAGAAAGGAGTCTGTCAATAAATCTCTCCCCTTGAGGAAAGCAGTCAGCTCAGCTGGACTCGTTACTAGAAGAAAGGAAAAAAAGAAGAAAGGAAAAACAAACTAGCTTTGATTACTTTCTTTTGACACAGTGAAGTGCTTTTTAAAGTTGTTCCTGTCTGCCATTGCTTGCCACTCCCCTCCACGGCCCCTCCCTCTGACAGCCTCAGCGTTAACCTAGATACAAACCCCTAACTATCTTCGACCGTTCATACTGCCTGCAGTTGGCAGGGGAAGAGAGGTGGTTTTTTTTTTTTTTTTTTGGTTTTTTTTTTTTTTTGGTTTTTCGAGACAGGATTTCTCTGTGTAGCCCTGGCTGTCCTGGAACTCACTCTGTAGACCAGGCTGGCCTCGAACTCAGAAATCTGCCTGCCTCTGCCTCCCGAGTGCTGGGATTAAAGGCGTGCGCCACCACTGCCCGGCTGGAAGGGAGGATTTTTAAAACTCTTGCAAGGCCTTGAGCTGAGCTAGTCCGGAGCTTGCTTAACATCCAGGAAGCCCTCGATTGAATCCCAGCTCGGTCTACACTGGGCGTGCTTGAGCACGGTCTACACTGGGCGTGCTTGAATATGCCTATCATCCTAGCACTGCAGAGGTGGAGACTGGAGGATCAGAAGTTCAACACCATCTACTACTACGTAATAAGGTTGAGACCACATGAATCAGTTCTAGCACAGAACTTGTAGGGAGTCAGGGGTGAAAACAGGTTTGACCCTTACGTGACTCTCCTGGGAGATTAAACAGGAAACCCAACTCACTAACAGTTGTTTCTTTAAAAAACCTTTTTCACCCTATAGATAATGTCTTATGGCGTCTTAGTTTTTTTAACAAAATTTTGACAAGGTCTTACTGTGTCACCCTGGCTAACCTGGAACTCCCTATGTAGATCAGGCTGGCCAACCTAATAACTCACAGAGACGCACCTGCCTCCACTTCCCAAGTGCTAAGATTAAAGGCATGTGACACCAACCCTGGCTTTCCCACCCTCCATGGCCTTTAACAGTGTAAGCCAGCGGTCCTCCTGTGTCCATATGACACCTGTGACCATCCGTGGAGCTACAAAGCTTTTATCAGTCCATAGCTCCCTGATTCATGGAAACGGCTCCCACTTTATTACACCTGATTTAGTCAGGCTCCAGGAGGAGAACTGAGGTGTCCTGTTTTCCCTGATATAAGTCACTCTCATGCAAACCGAGTAACACACGAAACAGTTTGATAAACAGCAGATTGTGCTGAGTTAAAATGGACGCTCCCCGGCCCTGTGCCAGGGTTCAGTGCCCCTCACCTTTTGCCATCAGAGAAGGTGGTTCAAACCTCTGGGAGGCTTAGGCAGGAGGATAGCTGGGAGTTTGAGACCAGCCTGGACCCTCATTCAAAACAAAGCATCAGACAAATAGCTAACAAGAATGTAATCCCCTCCAAAAACTAATGCAGAGGAATTAACTTTGTTACTGTCTTTTTAGGGGAGAAACTGTATCTTGATTTTAATTTTAATTTTTATAATTATGAATAAAGTTTTAGGTCTACTTTTACATATTTATTAACCGTTTGACTGTTCATTTTCTAGTTTTTTTTAAAAAAAGATTTATTTACTTATTATATGTAAATACACTGTATGTCTTCAGACACTTTTTCTTCTCAATCTGGCCCCACTTGCTCCAGCCCTGCTCACTCCCTCCAGCCCCACTCCTGTAACTGTCCTAGAAGAGGGTATCAGATCCTATTACAGATGGTTGTGAGCCACCATGTGGTTGCTGGGACTTGAACTCAGAACCTTTGGAAGAGCAGTCAGTGCTCTTAACTGCTGAGCCATCTCTCCAGCTCCCATTTTCTAGCGTTTTTTAACGTTTATTTATTTATTTGGCAATACTGGGGCTCGAACCCTAAGTCTCACAGAGCTACAGCTGCAGGCCTTGTCTTTGAACTCCTTTGTATTCTTTCCCATTGGGTTGTCTGTTATATTTTGGCTGATGTTTTCTGAGAATTTCTTTAACTGTTTTAAAACATATTTTATTTTATTATGTGTATTTGTGTTTTGCTTGCAGGTATGGCTGTGTACTGTGTGTATGCCTGGTGCTGGGGAGGCCAGAAGGGGGCGCCAGATGCTCTAGAACCAGGGTTACAGACCATGTTGAGCTGCCATGTTGAGCTGGGAATTGAACCCAGGTCCTCTGGAAAGCTGCAAGTGCTCTTAACCACTGAGCCATTTCTCCAGCCCTCTTTTACTTTCTTAATGTTTTAAAATCCAACTTATTACTGTGTACATGTGTTGTATGTGTGTGAGTGGCACACATGGGGAGGTCACAGGACAGCTTTTGGGAGTCTGTTCTCTATACTGTGTGGATTTCAGGAATTGAACTCAGCTGGGCAGGCTTGCATGGTGAAGTGTTTTTACTAGCTGGCACCTCCTTGCTCCTGATAATGTTTTTATACACTAAGGTTGTGTACGTGCTGGTTTTGTGTCCACTTGACACAAGCTGGAGTTATCACAGAGAAAGGAGTTTCAGTTGAGAAAAATGCCTCCATGAGATCCAGCTGTAAGGCATTTTCTCAATTAGTGATCAAGGGGGGAGGGCCCCTTGTGGGTGGTACCATCCCTGGGCTGGTAGTCTTGGGTTCTATAAGAAAGCAGGCTGAGCAAGCCAGGAGAAGCAAGTCAGTAAGGAACATCCCTCCATGGCCTCTGCATCAGCTCCTGCTTCCTGATCTATTGAGTTCCAGTCCTGACTTCCTTTGGTGATGAACAGCAATGTGGAAGTGTAAGCTGAATAAACCCTTTCCTCTCCAACTTACATCTTGGTCATGGTGTTTGTACAGGAATAGAAACCCTGACTAAGACAGGCTGGAAGTTTGTGGTAAGGCAGACCAACATGTCGTCTGCATTTAGGGTTTACTTGTTCATAAAGGTCAGAAGCAGTGGTCACAAGGATCAAGGGATTTGATGTGACAGTCCCGAGAATGTGTGGCTTTCAAAGCCAGGTCTCCTTGCAGCCTTGTGTAACTTGACTTAACTTCAAGTTAAGCTCCAGAGTTTTCCATGTCTGTCTAGGAGCAAGAAACTAAAATGAGCAGGCTGGACAGGCAACCATGGTAACCATTCTGTGTGGAGTCATGGGACTACACCACTGAGACCCTCTGGCCAGAGTCTCCCTGTCCACTCCTGAGACAACCTTGCTCTATGCCCACCGCCCTTCTCACTGGCTCCAGGCCTTGCTCAGAAGCAGGCAGCAAGTGTTGAGGGGACATTTGCAAGGTTCCCTTTGGACCTCACAGCTTCATCCAGGGTCTGATGCTGTTAGTTTTCATCCAGTTTGTCAGGTTAAAAGAAATAGTTGTGTGTGTGTGTGTGTGTGTGTGTGTGTGTGTGTATGTATGAGAGAGAGACAGGCAGAGACAGAGGAAGGGAGGGAGACTGGAAAGAGAGAGATCAAATTTGAGCGTCCTTCCTCTATCTACCTCTATGTACCTTGGGATTTTGTTTGTGTTTTTGAGGCAGATTTTTCTCCCCAGCCTGAAACTTACCTATAGGCTGACTGGCCAGGAAGCTCCAGGGACCCTTCTGGAATTGCAAATGTATGCTGTCACATCTGGCTTTTTATATGGGTCAGGAGTTTGGACTCAGGTCGTCTTGGGTGTGGAGTAAACATTTTACCCACTGAGCTAGCTCCCCAGGCCCTAGAAAAATAGTAATTTCTAAAAAGCGACCCTTGATGAAAGAAGTTAAACTTTTTTTTAAAAAGGTATTGAGTTATGGATGATAAAACAAAAATATCAATTAGCTGTCAGTATCAGTTGAAGTGTTGTATACTCTTTGTGTATATGAGAGAGAGAGAGAGAGAGAGAGAGAGAGAGAGACAGACAGACAGACATGGGGGGGCACTGATTGATTGATTCCCCAGACCAGAGTTACAGGTGGTTGTGAACTCAGGGGCCATGGGCCTCTGGGAATACTTGGGTCCTCTGCCAGAGCAGAAGGTGCCCTTAACCACTGAGCCATCTCTCCAGCTCCTGGATTACATTTAGACCTTAAAATCCTCTGCCTCCCCTCTCAGCCAAGGGTGATAGTCTCAATCTTTTTGATTGTTGGTATTGTCACTGCACTTTAGTGGAGTTATAGGGAATAATTAGAGCTGCCTCACAGATTTACCCCCCTTGAAATTTTCACCTAGTGAAGCACTGGAGAGCAGGGCACAGCAGCAGAGAACAGGCCCGTGCCGGTTTTAAAAGCAGAGGACCTAACAAGCCCCGCTTGGGTTTTATGGCAGTGAGGTAACATGAAAAAATATGAATCACTGTAATTATTCTCTTACATTGTTGGCTCACATTTGAGTAAAATGGCAGAGAAACCTTCTGAATATTCTCATCCCTGGGACCTAGAAAAATATACACATATGATGCAAATTAAAAAGCAGAGAAAATGCCCGGCGTTCAGACAGACAGTGCTGAAGGAGAGTGAGAATTCAGAGTCGTAATGGCCATGGTTGGGGTTGTTTTGTTTAAGGTTGCTCTTTTTCTTTTTTTCCTTCTTTTTTTTCTCCCTGCAAAGCACTGGAGCTGGGGAGCTCTGGAGATGGCTCAGGGGGCAAAGTGCTTGTTGTGTAAGCCTGAGTTCAGAGTTCCAGCATCTGTGCAGAAGCTGAGTGTGGCAGCGTGCCTGTAACCCTAGTCCTGGGAAGGCGGATCCCTGGGGTGGGGGCAGGGTGTTCAGTCTGTGTACAACGAGCTGTAGGTTTACTGCAAGAGACCCTGCCTCACAAAGTAAAGTGGAGAGTGAGATACTTAGCACTGCTTCAAGCCTCCATGTGTGCACAGGTGAGCACATACGTGTGTGGATGTACAGGCACAAGCACACACATACACACACACATACCACACACACACACAGCACACACAGACACATACCACACACAGACACATACCACACACATACCACACACATACCATACACATACATACACACATACCACACACATACATACACACAAACACATACAGACACACACAGACACATACACATTCCATATACAGACACTCACACATGACACACAAACAGACACACAAACACACATACCACACACAGCACACATACACACATACCATACACTGCATACACAGACACACATATACCACACACAGAGACAGACACATACCACACACATACATACACATAAACACATACAGACACACAATACCACACACAGACACATATATATATACCATACACACACACACACACACACACACACACACACACGCGCATGCACACATTCACATGAAACCCACTGGAGTTTCTTTTCCCGCCAATGCTTTTTCCTTGGTTTGATGATGTTTCTGGAAATCTGGATGAGAAGCCAGACCATCCCGGGCTACATAGTAAGATCCTTTTCTCAAGAACAAAGGAAGCGCCAGGCAGTGGTGGCGCATGCCTTTAATCCCAGCACTTGGGAGGCAGAGGCAGGCGGATTTCTGAGTTCGAGGCCAGCCTGGTCTACAGAGTGAGTTCCAGGACAGCCAGGGCTACACAGAGAAACCCTGTCTCAAAAAACCAAAAAACCAAAAAAAAAAAAAGAACAAAGGAAGCAAAGGAGAGAAGATGGAAAATAGAGAGAGGAAGAGAAAGGAAAGGACAGGAAGGGAAGACACACTGAACCAGTCTGGTTACAGCAGGGACCATCTTTAAGAAATGGACAGTTACCTGCATTTAGTCTCCCTCTGCCTGTGGTACACAGTCAGTTCTCACCTGCAGGAAGCAGGGGACAGCATTGGAGGTCCAACCTCTTGAAGCAGGGTTTCCATTTCCTTGATTTTGCTCCTCTGAGGCTAGGTTGTCCCTGAGTGTGCATTCTGTAGCCCTCCTGGCCGTGACTATGGCCTGGGAGAACGCTCTCAGGGAAGGGTTCCTAATGAGCCTTTCTTGGTTCACTGTTCAGGACTGTGTCCCTGTTGACCTGAAGAACAGCAGGTGCCTTCTGCTTTTAATGACTTGTAAATCATAACTATTGTGCGATTTGTGTAGCTGCTGGTTATTTCCTTGCACCCTCCTTCACTTTGCACTGGGAAGGTCTGGTGGGAATTCCCGGTGGGAAGGCAAAAAGGCCTGTAATGCCTGGAGAACAGGTCAGAGCGGAGTGGTCACCTGGAGTAGCTTGACTAAAACAACCCAGACTCCCCTGTCCAATAAGATTGCTTTCTGCATCTGCTATGGGGTCAAGTGAAAGTTCTAGAAGCTGGCCTAATGTCAAAGAAACAGTTTACTGACTTGTGTGTCTGTGGGAAAATGTGTCTTGCTGACTTACCTTAGGATCGAGCACAGAGCCAGGTCCTTGAAGGTTACTTGGGACTGGGTTTGGACTGTCACCTCACCTCAGTCAGACTCTTACAGGGGACCAGGATTAGGGACCCTGATGCCTTTGTCTGCAGCCCCTCCAGCCCTGTGGCACGGGACGAGAATCCCCTGCTCTGCCCATCACAGGATCTGCAAGGCTGGGGTGGGGGCAGGGCTGCTGTGTACTGGGTCTGGAGGTGGTTTTGCAGGGTGAAAAGTTCGAGGCTCCACAGTGATGTCAGTATGGCTCATATCGCTGACAGGAATTTACATATAAAGTGATAACATTTGTCAGAACCTGCAGAATTGTGTGCTGAGATCTGTCTGCAGTACCAGGCACAGAACAGATAATTGCACTTCACTTAGAAGACTAAAAACTCAGACAGGCCCAGACAATCACTGCACGTCTGTGCTCCAGCCCGCATGTCTGCATTTGTAGAAGAAAGAATGTGGACCCTGGCTTGGTCCGTCCTTCCTTCCTTCCTTCCTTCCTTCCTTCCTTCCTTCCTTCCTTCCTTCCTTCCTTCCTTCCTTCCTCCCTCCCTCCCTCCCTCCCTCCCTCCCTTCCTCCCTCCCTCCCTTCCCCAACCTCCTTGTATAGCAGGCGCTCATATAGCAGGGTATAGCTAAAGACAGACTTGAATATTCTGCCTCTGCCTCCTGAGTGCTGAGATTCCAGAAGCCATCATACCCAGCATGACTGTCACTCTGATGCAGGGGACCTGGGGGGTTACACGTCGATTGTTCCTCCCAGCCATGTAGAGCTTCTGCTGTCACTTCAGTCCTCCGCTTTGCACGATGCCCACTCCTGGCCCTGCCTGCTGCTGGCCCCTGACTCTGCCTGCTCCTGGCCTTGCCCACTTGAGTGGTCAGGCTCACAGCTGCATGATTTGTGAGTGAAGCCAGGTGATTTAGCAGCTAGCAATAGTGCATTCTGAAAGAATCACACCCCCAGCCTTTAACCCCAGTCTCTTGTGCTTACTTTCTGAAGAAAGGCGACTCCCATGGGCAGGATCGGAAGGAATAGTTCAACACAAGGCATGCTCATTTTGCCTATGGCTGAAGAAAGCCAGCGCCATGTACACAGGGTCCCATGTACACAGGGTTCCATAGGACAGAGCCAGTCCTAAGTGGTAGAATTCCTGAACGCTGAGGTGCCCACCCCTCTGGGTTAGTTTCTTTCCTGAACTAGTTCGTGCCAGCCTATTTCTCAGGGCGTTTGTGAAATAGGCTTTTCTGTTTAGGATTTAAATATCACAACCATCTACTCCTGATAAGCCCCATGTGGCCAGGAAATTAAGACCCCAGACCACTGAGCTGGGCGTGTTAGCAGCCTGAGGTGAGGTGCATACCTCAGCTGTGGGGCTCACCTGTTGTTGCATCATGGTACGTACGGGTGCCGATCTCACAGAGCAGCTAATGATGGGCAGAGTGGAAGTGAATTAGGGAGACTTTAAAACTCTATCGGTTGACTCGCTGGCATGCAGAAATGTGTTCTTCAGAAGAAGTGATTCTCAACCTCCGGGTCTCGACCCCTTTGGGGTTGAATGACCCTTTTACAGGGGTCACCTAAGACCATTCAAAAGCACAGGTATTTACATCATGATTCATAACAGTAGCAAAATTACAGTTATGAAGTAGCAACGAAAATGATTTATGGTTGGGTCACCACAACATGAGGAACTGTATTAAAGGGTCCCAGCGTTAGGAAGGTTGAGAACCACTGCTCTAAAGAATTCCAAAGAGAGCCACTGGCCACCTAGGCCTTAAGGCACTCTGGAACTGAAGCTATTTTTAAAAACATTTTTATTACATTTTACTTATCTTGTGTGTGAGAGAGCAGAAGGACGTATGCCATGGCACATGAGTGGAGGTCAGGACAGCTGGAAGGTGGATTTTCCCTTCCAGCATATGGGTTCTGTGCATTAAACTCAGGTTGTCAGGCTTAGCAGGGGGCCCTTTTTCCTGGGGAGGCATCCTGCTGGCCCTTACTTGAAGTATGGTGTGTGTGTGTGTGTGTGTGTGTGTGTTTTGTATGGGCATGCATGAATGTATGACCAAATGTGTGCGCACGCGTGTGTTGCGGGTACATATAGATGTGTGCATGTGTGTGGGTACAGGCCAGCAGTAATGTTGGATATCTTCCTCTATTACTCTTCTAGTGGCCTTGCTGAGCCTGGAACCCACTATTTTAGCTAGACCGGCTGGCCAGCAAGCCTCCAGAATCCACCTATCTCCCACTTCCCCAGAGCTGGGGCTACAGGCACACTGCCACACCTAGCTTTATCATGGTTCTGGGGATCCGAACTCTGATCCTCATGCTTGTGTGGCAAGCACGTTACTGACTGAGCCATCTCCGCAGGCCCTAATTCTATTTATTTTGAGGTACTAGGAATGGAATCCAAGGCCTTGCATGTGCTCAGCAAATGCTCTCCTCTTGAGCAACACCCCCAGCCTTTATTTAATGTAATTTTAATTGCTAATTGCTACTACACTAGACGAGAGTCTATAAAGTAGCATGACACATGAATATTGTTCTTTCTCAGGATCCTTGGGGGTGGATCTGGAATCCCTATAGACACCAGAATCTGTGGTGTTTTAGTATCTTATATAAAATTTCCTAATCCTGGTATGTCATATTTCATCCCATCTACTTTCTGCAGGATTACTTGCAAACTTTGTTTTGGAACTGATTCATGGTTGTTTTTATGTGTATGGGTGTCCTGCCTGCATGTCTCTGTACTATATGTGACAGCCAGAAGAGAGTGTTGGATTCCATGGCACTGGAATTAAAGATGGTTGATAGTCACTACATGGGTGCTAGGAATGGAACCTGGGTCCTCTGGAAGAGCAGCTGGCTCTTAAACACAGAACCATCTTTCTAGCCTCTGCAGAATTACTTTTAATAGCTACTAGAGTGTTAGTGCCCTGCTAATAGCGGTTATACTGTAATACAGTGTTAGTGCCCTGCTAATAGCAGTTATACTGTACTTCTAGGGAATCCTGACAATATTTCTGTGTAACTCAGCTACATTCTGCCCCTTAGTACTTCATCCTCAATTGTTTGAATGTACGAATGGGGAGCTGAGGCTTGGGGGAGCCTTTTCTGTACCATGGTCAGTCTGGGCCACAGGAAATTTGGGTGAGAAACTGAGGTGGGGGAGGTAGTCTATGCTAAGTGAACATTTTCCCTTAGCACCCCTGAGTGTGTGTGTGTGTGTGTGTGTGTGTGTGTGTGCGCGTGTGTGCGCGTGCGTGTGTGTGTGTGTGTGTGTGTGTGTGTGTGTGTGTATGTAGGATTGAATTCAGGGCCTTCTGAATTCACCCTGCCACCAAAAGACATTTCCAACCTCAAAATGAGTTTAAAAAAAAAAAAAAAAAAAGACTGGCAATTAGTTCAGTGGCAAAGTGCTTACCCAGCATGCACAAGGATGGGTGTTCAACCTGCAGTATCAGTGTATGTGTGCAGGAGCTCATGCTTGCATGCATGTGCACATGAACGTGTCCATGCCCCCCCCCACTCTTAAATAAATGCCATGTAAAAGGTGACTAGGTTGGAAGGCACAGTGCCAGTCCAGTGCTGGCTCTTCCCAGGAAGGAGGAGTGTTAGGAAGCCCTGGGCAGCACTTGTTGCTCAGAAGCCCTCCCATCCTGTGGGGGCCTCATGTTTCTCCTCATCCCGTTTGCCTTGCAGCCTCTGCCTCCTGCATGCTAGCTGCGTTATTTCTCCTGCTCTGGGTGGCTGGCCTCCCCTTTCCCTGGTCTTGCTGTGACCTTTGCTTCCTTTGGTTTCCTTCATTCATTCTTGATTCTTTTCTGTTCCCCCTTCATGTAAAAATGACTGGACTCTAGTTTCCCAGAAGCCATGAAATGAGACAAAGAATGCTTCTGGTTCTTACTAATGTCCCCACCCCCATGCTTTTAAAGTGATAGTTGAATTCTCTTGGTATAATTGTCCCTGGTTATGTTGACTGATGCCAAGTGTTCCCTGGCCCCCTCCCCTTCCCCCTCCCCAGGAGTGCTGTCTTCCCGCCTTCCAGGGTGTGTTTTATTGAAAATTAACCTTTCTGCAGGTCGGCCCCTTTGCTTGGGAAGAGCACCTCTCCTTCCAGTCTATGCGAGCCAAGTGTGGTAAATGTGTGTGTATGTGTGGTTAGCCCAAGAAAGCCAGCTCAGCCCCTGCAAGGCAGCAGCACGATTGTGACATCAGCAGCAGCCAAAATCAGCATCTCCAGGATGACAGTGGGGACCAGCCTGCTGTGTGACACGCTGTCCTCGCACCCACCTGGCACTAGAGCCCAGCTCCTCCATCTGGGTCCCCACCACTGGAATGTCACCATTGAACCTATCTCCACATGGCAGAATAAGAGCCCCTACATACGGTGGTGCCCGCTGAGGCAAGTGGATCATCTGGCTCTAGAAGAGATCCCACAGAGAACTGTACATGCGCAGAAGCCTTCAACCACTGCCCTGCATCAGGGCAAAGGAGTTACAGCTGGGCAAGCCTCAACTGAAGAAGTGGACACATCTGCCTATGGCATGCTCCTGCCCAGAGCACGCACCCTTCTGTTGCACAGAAAGTCCTCTGCCTAAAAACCATGGCCTACTTGTGGCGAACTAGACCCAAGAGTCAAAGAGGCTCTTCCAGAAGACAGTGCTCACCTGTGCTAAGCGTGGAGAGGACAGTAGGTCACCAGGAGCAACTTTTTTTTTTTTTTTATTTCATATGACAAACCTTTGTGACTCCATGTCCTCTGGGGAGACAGCTTTTCCGAGCATGTGATAGTGAATGCTTGCACCTGCTCTTCGTGGGATTTAAGTGACCCGTTGAGGAATGAAGGAGAAGGGAACCCGGTGATGGTTGCTGGGCTGTGGCCTGACCTTGAATGACTGGCAAGAAGGGATGTGACTGGTGTAGGCGTGGGGTGGCTCCTCTTCCCATGCCACTCTACCGGTTTTTGTGACACTTGGCTATCTGAGGGGGTTCTTTGGATGGGAGATGTCGCTTTTCTGAAGGTACCCTGGAGGATTATGCAATGGTATGGTAATTTGGCTAAATACACTGTGAATAGAAAAGAATAATCCTGAAAGCACTAAGCCCTTGATTTGATGGATTCTGTAAAAGCAGTCAACAATAACAACATGTTCTCAAAACGGAAAAACCATGAATCGGTATGGTAGCATGCACCTGTGATCCTGGCACTCAGGAGGTGGAGATGGGAGGGTCAGAAGGCCACACTGCAGAGAGTCTGAGGCCAACCCAGGCTGATAAACGGCTTTAGCATGCTAAGGTACCCTGTCAGACGCAGCCTTAAAAGCTGGGTGCTGAACTAGATAGTTCTCTCCCGCAGTGTCTCATTGGATTTCTGGAGCTAAGGTAGTAGGCTACTGGGCAGGCATAGAGGAAACAGAGTCCATTCAAATTCCTGGCACAACCTCATTACTGAGGGCCAGGTGTTATGGGAGAAGGCAAGGTTGTTAAGCAAACACCATCCAAGGAAGGGACCCTGAGGACATTCCTCCCCAAACCACCCCCAAACTGCAGTTAAACTACATTGCTGTGTTGTTGCCTACCACAGATTCACATACACACAGGAATCCCTTGTTTGAAGTTTGCTTGTTGTTGAAGAATGGAGGTTTGTCAGAAGTCAGAGATGAAGACAGGTGGGCTGTGGTGGAGTCCACCACAAGCCATGGGTGTCTTCCAGCTTTGGCTGCTGACGGGGTCCTCTCATAGGCTCACTTCTCTCTCCTGGGCGGGAAGAAGTGGGAAGGGCCACATCACAGATAGTTCAGCTGCCTTCCGTTGCTCCATTTCCAGCTAGGAACCATCTCTTATTTGGGGTCTCTGTTGATCCTTTGGGGACTGAAGTCAGCCAGAATATGTGGGGTCTTACTTCAGAAAAACTGCTCAGGCACAGGTGTGTGTGTGTGTGTGTGTGTGTGTGTGTGTGTGTGCGTGTGTGTGTGTGTGTACACGCATGTGCACATGCATGTTGTGTGAGTAGATGGAAGTGCACATGTGTGCATGCGTGTTCATGTAGATAGATGCATGTGTGAATGGCTGAGGCTAACTTCAGGTGTCATTTCTTGGAAAACCTGTTGCCCTTGCATTTTGAGACAGGGTCTTCTTTTATTGGCCTGAAGTTTATCATTTTAGGAGAGGCTATCAGGCAGCATACCCAGGGAGCCTCTTGTGTCTGTCTTCCCGGCCCTGGGGTAACAAGTGTGGGAGACCATGCCTGGCTTTTTACATGGGTGCTGGGAATCCAATTCAGATCTCACACTTGCACAGAAAGCACTTTGTTGACTGAGCCATCTCCCTAGTTCCCCACTCAGATACATGCTTTGCTTAAAATATCAAGGATAGTACTGGATATTCTAGAAGGCTGTTTATAGGTCCCAAGCCAAGGAGAGAGTGTGTGTATACGTGTGTGTGTGTGTGTGTGTGTGTGTGTGTATGTGCGTGCGAGTGCGCTGCATGGTATACATGCATGTATGTGGGTATCCACAGAGGCCAGAGGAAGGCATCAGGCGCCCTCCTCTGTCACTCTCCACCTTATTTTTCCTTTGACTCCAGGGTCTCTCCCTGAGCCGGAAGCTCCTATCTCTTGGCTAGACTGGCCAGCAAGTCTTAGCGATCTCTTCTCTCTGCCCTTCTCAGCGCTGGGGTCACAGGTTATGCTTGCTTTGCCTTTGAGCTGTCTCTCTAACACCCCTACCCCTTTTGAGCAGGGTCTCCTGTATTCCAGGCTGAGGATGGTCTTAAACTTGTGATCGCGCCTCCACCTCAGGAGTGCCGGGATTACCGCTGGGCACCATGCTCATTACCGGGGGTCAAACTCGGGGCTTTGTACGTACTAGGCAAAGCACTTTACCAACTGAGCTACCTCTCCAGTCCCCTCGGGCCAAGGAGTCTTGCTGTGGGTACTGATAGACCACCAGGCAATGCCGCCAAGCCCCAGGTTGCCTCTGTCATCCACCGGGTCTTCACCTGTCTTTCCCCTGAAATCACAGTGATATCCACAGCACCATGAGCCCCCACATGCTTGTCTGCTAGAACTATTGAGTCTTTTTTTTTTTTTTTAATCTTGCTTTCCCAAAGCCCATGTCTCTTTAAAACATATTTTAATTCCATTTTCCTGTCTAGCTGGTGTATATTCTTGTGGCTTGGCTCCTTTGCAAGGATCTCTGGGAGAAGGTCATCTCGGGTTGTGTCATGGTCATTGGCTGGGTGTTAAAAGTCCATCTCTGACTTCTGTTTTCACCAAGATGGGGAATCACTGCTGTGCCCCTTAGAACACCTGGAGTTCATTGCTATTGCCTTGTGGGTGAAGGTGGAAGGTGTAAACATACAGGGCACCAAGAGAGAAGCAGGTGTTACTGCAGAGGGATGACAGGGTGTGATGAGCCCCTCTACCTGGCTGTGGAGACATATACTTAGATCAAGTGACAGTTATCAGTGTCTTTGATTTTGTTTCTCCTTAAAACAATGTCTCATGTAGCCTAGGCTAGCCTCAGGATTGCTATATATAGCTAAGGATGACGTTCCGATCCTCTTGCTTCTACCTCCCAAGTGTTGGCCTTACAGGCCTGTGTCACCGCACCCATTTTCTGTGGTGCTTGGGGTCAAACCCAGGGCTGTGTGCATGTTAGGTAAGCCCTCCACTAATTAAGCCACAACCTCAGCTTAGTTATTATTAGTAATAATGTTTTTGAAATCCGTGTTGAAAGCAGATTGGCAATGCCTTGCCCTGCAGGAGAAAGGACTTGAGCCTTTGATCTCTATGCACAGCCTGGATCTTCAAAGCTTCCATCCCCAGTGGTGCCTGTGAACAGCAAATGCTTCGTGGACACAGACAGAAAGTGTTCACATCAGCGCTTAACCAGCTCAGTGGTCCCCATCTATTCTAAATATCGACCTACACGGAGAGATTGAGTCCAGTGTAGGTGGGACCAACATGCCCTCTAAGACAGTCACTACCAATTCATGAATGAAATCAGGACTAGGTAGGTCGGTAGGTGTGGGGGGAGGGGGAGGGGGCAGGAGGAAGAGGTGGAGGAGAAGGAGGAGGAGTCTTACTCAGTAGCTCAGGCTGGTTTTAAACTCATAGCAATCCTCCTGCCTCAGCCTCCCAAGTATTGGGATTATAGGTGAGAGCTGCCACACCCTTCTGATTTCTTTTGTTAAAAACTGGCTATGTGCTCACTGGTGGATCAGTCTGTTTACAAGTCATTCCGTTACTACTATGATGACGCCTATTGCTGCTGTCCTTCTTCTTTAAAGATCAGGTTCTCAGAACCTTCAAGAGACAGCAAATAGTGGTCGGTCCTTGTTTGCTCCCCTTGACCTCCTCCCCACCCAGAGTTCTGGCCTGGGATAAGTCCATCCTGGGCACTTCCACCATCCTGCCCATAGCTGTGTATTGAGTAGCTTCGAATCCTGCTCAGGGGCCTG
>CM052706.1:8502781-8539784 GCA_028551405.1 Uromys caudimaculatus | reverse complement strand
CCAGCTCTCACAAGCCTGGCTGCAGCCCCTCCCACCAGCTCTCACAAGCCTGGCTGCAGCCCCTCCCACCAGCTCTCACAAGCCCTGGCTGCAGCCCCTCCCACCAACTCTCAAAGCCCTGTTGCCTTGTGTCCCTGGTGCAGGTGGTGCTCCCCACATTCATTCTGGAGAAGCGGTCCTTGCTGGAGATGTATGCAGACTTTATGGCGCACCCTGACCTGCTGCTGGCCATCACTGCTGGGGCGACGCCAGAGGAGAGAGTCATTAGCTTCGTGGAGTATTATCTTACGGCCTTCCACGAGGGCCGCAAAGGCACCCTGGCCAAGAAGCCCTACAACCCCATCATCGGCGAGACCTTTCACTGCTCCTGGGAGGTTCCTAAGGACAGAGTCAAGTCGAAGTGGACTTCCCCCCACCCTCCCATTAGTTGTCACGAGCATCCGATGGCCGATGACCCTTCTAAAAGCTATAAGCTCAGGTTTGTGGCTGAGCAGGTATCCCACCATCCGCCCATCTCCTGCTTCTACTGTGAGTGCAAAGAGAAGAGACTGTGTGTCAACACTCACGTATGGACCAAAAGCAAGTTCATGGGCATGTCCGTGGGGGTCTCTATGATAGGGGAAGGTAAGCCAACTTAGCGAATTGGAGTCTTACCCTCTGCCCTTTGCACTGAGATGAGCAACGGTTGCTTTTGTGCATGGATTTTATTTGTAAATGGGTGTGGGAGGATGGGAAAGGGGTGGATGATGGACCAGGCTGGCTGCTTTCCCAGTGGTCCCAAGTGATGGGGGAAGGGATGGGTCACAGCTTCTTGCTCATCTAGATCATCACACACACTGTGGTGTGCACACCCTGCCTTCTAGAATCTTCCTCCTTCTGATGGTCCGTGGATGTTAGGGCTGGCCCTAGATGTGTGACTACACGTGAGTATGTGGCTCTAAATGTGATCACCTTCACCAGTGTTCTGCCTCCCAAACCAGGAGGATTACAGAGCTGCCTGCTGATAGATGCTCGTAGGAATCCCTCAGGGCAAGTCTTTGGCTCTGTGCAGGAAAGGCTGTAGTGAGAACAGGCTGGTCATTCGCTGGTGGATGGACGGCACGTCCTTATCTTGGGAAGAGCTTTGTTCGTTGTGTGGAGAGACCCTCAAGCCCTGTTAAGTCGAGGTGGCGATCACGCCTGTCTAACTCCCTTTTAGTCGCAGATCTATTTGAGACTCTACGACTCCCATCCTACAAAAAACAAAAGTAAACAAAAAACCCACAGAATTTTACTTTCAGCCTCTTGGCTTCTTGAGAGTCCTCCTCAGACCCCATCATTGAAGGATATTTTTATTGTGAGCATTTAAGTTTTTAAAAATTATATATATATATATATATATATATATATTATATGAGTATGTATTCTATATATCTGTATATAGCACGAGGAAAGAGAGAATGTATGGAGGGAAGGGAGAGGGAGCAGGAGAGACAGCAGCTTGCAGGAAGTGGTTCCCTCTTTGCCCCATGTGGATTCTGGAGAATCCAGCTCAGGTCTTCAGCTTTGGCGGCAAGCACCTTTACCTGCTGCGCCATCTCAGCGGCCCTACTGTCGGCAGAGCTCGTTGGCCGAGCACTTACAGGTGCTGGGCACTGTCCTAGGACCTACGGATACCTGAATAAGTGAGGAAGAAGAAACCCCCACATCCCCTGTAGCTGTGTGAAGTGTCTGCCATTTCTGTGTCTCGGGAATAAACAAGAGGGGGTCAGCTGAGTTCTATGTTGAGAACTAAGTGTTGAGAGAAAGAGACAGGGAGCAGCCTGGGAGGGGCAGAGCAACTGCTCTGGAGTAGGCCTCGCTGAGATGGGGCATCGAGGGTAAGGTGTGGGGCAGAGCATGGGCCCCAGCAGCGGCCTGAGGAACGCTTTCACAGACCTCTTCCCGGGTGAAACTGGGATTCTTTGAGGAAAAGAATTTCAGGCCCAGCCAGTATTAAACAGGACTGGAATTTAGTAAGACATTGATTTAAGTGTGGAGAGAGAAAGGAAATAGAAAAAGAGGTGCCACTCCCACACATGGGTGTCAGCTCTCGGGGAGATAACCTCAAACACCTTAGCAACAAGCGTATCTGTGTGTGTGTGTGTGTGTGTGTGTGTGTGTGTGTGTGTGTGTGATTTTTTTCTTCTCTAGTTACATCATAAAAGGTTACTAAAACATCCCCCCCCCGTTTTTAAAAATGATTTATTTATTTCATTTATGTGAGTGTACTGTCACTGACTTCAAACACGTCAGAAGAGGGCATCATGTGGTTGCTGGGAATTGAACTCAGGACTTCTGGACGAGCAGTCAGCGCTCTTAACCACTGAGTCATCTCTCCAGCCCAAAACATCCCCCCCCCCCTTTTCTCTTTCTGGTAAATGAGGTGGTGGGTAGCACCTGGGGAACCCTAGGTTAGGTATCTTTGCCACTGTTCTATTACTGTGAAGAGACACAATGACCAAGGCAACTTATAAAAAGAAGCATTTAATTGGGGGCTTACTTACAATTTCAGAGGGTGAGGAGGCCATGATCATGGCAGGAACATGGCAGCGGGTGGGTGGGTGGGTGGGCAGGAAGGCAGGCATGGGGTTGGAGCAGTAGCTGAGAGCTCATATCTGATCTGAAAGTTGAAGGCAGAGAGAACTAGACCAGGCTTTTGATACCTCAGAGCCCAACCCCCAGAGACACACCTCCTCCTCCAAAGCCACACCTCCTGGTCCTTCCTAAACAGTTCCACCAACTAGGCATCAAGCATTCAAGTAAATGAGCCTATGGGGGCCATTCCCATTTAAACCTCCACATGAGGTTTATAGTGTTCACAGTGTTTTGAGTCTTGAAAAGGTGTAGGTTAGCTATGAATGGTAGTACATACTTTAGTCCCAGCAGTTGGGAGGTAGAAGCAGGCAGATCTCTTGAGTTCGAGGCCAGCCTGGTCTACAAAGTGAATCCTAGGACAGCCAGGACTACACAGAGAAACTCTTGTCTTGAAAATAAAAAGAAAAAAAAATGTAGGGAAAGGAATAGGAGGTCATTTCATGTATAGGCCATCAGCATGGTTTATTGCTATTTAACTTTTTATAACTTTTATAACTACATGTAATTAATTAGTTATGTGTATGTGTGTAATGAACATGTGTGGGTCAGAGGACAACCTGTCAGGAATGAGTTCTCTCTATCCTCCATGTGGATCCTGGAGATTGAACTCAGGTCATCAGCTGTGAGTCTTTAGGGGCGACCATTAAGGTCTAACCCGTAACAGTCCAGTTGTGTTCTGAGGTGGGGAGGCCTGAGGGGGTGTGTGAGTGGCTGTGAGAGCGAGGGCCACTGAGGAGGGTTTCTTTCTGTTTATAATTTTTTGGGAGAAGGGGTGTTTGCTGAGAGAGGATTTTCCATTATTGTATTGAATCTCCTCATCCTCACTGCGTAGCCCAGGCTGGCCCTGAATTTCATAAGCTTTGACCACCACTTCTGGTTCTTTACTGAGGCTATGATTTTTTTAAAAAATTATACACACACATGCACACACACACATATACATGTATGTATGTATGTATATATATATAAATACATGTATGCAAATGTACAAGGCATAGTGAACATATGAAAGTCAGAAGTCAGCTTTCTAAGCATGTAGGATCCACAGATTGAATTCCGACTCTCCCGTTATCTACAGGAACTTTTGCTGAGCTACTATGCTGGCCCTCGTTGAGGTCTTTGCTGTGAGCAACTGGAAGGGTGTATAGCTCCAGACCAAGTGGAGAGGGAATGGGGGGAGAACGGAGGTCACTACTGGTTGAGTGTGGTGCGCCTGTGGAGAGCTTACACTCTGCCAGGGGAATCCCTGGCCCAGGTAAAATTATGTCCTGTAAAGGCCAAGGAGTTTGCTCTATGAGCCCTGGCCCCTGCTGTCCTCCCACTTGGAGGGTTATGGAGGCTTTAGCAGAGGCAGAGAGGCCACCACAGAAGGGTGGGAGGGGTAGACAGCTGTGGAAGGCCATGCTGGTCAAATCTAAAAAGAGAAGATACTGGTGTCTGGGCCTAGAGGTCACAGGTGACCTGGATAGCCTTAGTCTGTGGTTGTCTGAGTGCAGACCCAAGGGGATCCCTTCAAGCAGGATCTGGGGAGAGTGAATACAACTAGTGGTATTTGTGGGCAGAGTGTTGAGGAAGCCGTATGTGGAGGACAGCATGTCTGATCTCCTGTGCTGAGGACTTTTTGAGTGTATATCTGTCTGTTCTGGATGGGAAATCAGAATCCGAGACACTTCCAGAAAGTTCTGAATGTCACAGGTTCAGGACCATGTGAGGGGGTGACTAAGCAAGGGCAGAATGGTGACTGGCCCAGTCCCTTCAAGTCCTTACAAGGGTACAGCCGGGGTTTCCTAGGCCTGTCCTGAAGGAGATGTGAGGTCAGGCATTTCCTTATGGGCCTGTCCTGTGCCCCCAGTCAGTCTCCTCCTCCTGTACCCAGCCTTCTCTCCAGATGCAGGCCAGAGTGCCACCTTGGGCAGCAAGCCCAAGGGCGGGTCTCCACAGCTGTGTGGCCTAGTGGAAGGCTCAGTGGAAGCGAAGGCCCCAGAGGTTTATGTTTGCAGTGACTTGTGTCCTTGGGTCTGTAGTTAGAAACAGAGCAATTCAATCTATCTTCATTGAAAAACAAAAATTGGGGCCAGCAAGATGACTCAGTAGGTTAGAGGCAGCCCTGAAAACCCAAGGTTAATTGACCCATGTGGTAGAAGGAAGGAACCGATTCTCACAAGTTATCTTCTGGCTGCCACACACACACCCTCTCCCAGCATACACGCACACACAATACATGGATAAAAATTGAAAAAAATTGGTATTCAGGTTATTCGATTTGATTTTAATACTTATTCTAAATTCCCTACAGGATATGTTCTTTAGCTGTTTTTGTTGTTGTTGGGTTTTTTTTTTCTTTTGTTTTTAAAAGGGAGGTTCTTTCTGTAGTCCTGTAACTCATAATGTAGCCCAGGCTGGCCTAGAGGCCTACACCATTATACCCAGCAGTATCAACTCTTTGTAGATGAAATACTGGTGTTTTCTAGAGACCACCACAACCTTGCCAGGTACCTGCCTGCTTCATGCAATGCCACAGACCTGTTTATCTCCGTATTAATAATGGACTCTAGAAAGCCTACTTCTTCAGGTGCCTTACTTCACCAGTCATCTGACAGATGACTGGCACTGCCCTTGGTGTGGGCCCCAGCAAGCAGATGAATATCCAGATGTCCTGGATCAGGTCAGGAAGGCTTAGCCCTGAGGTGGGACCTCAGTAGACATCGTGGTGAGGTTGCAGCATCAGGGAGACGAGCTGCCCATTAGGAAGGCAGTTACTGTCTTACTGTCCTTTACTGTTGCTATGGTAAAATACAGACAGGAGACACTTAAGAGAGAAAGGTTGTGTGGATTACAGACCACCATGGCAGGAAAGTCACAGACAGCAGAAGCTTGAGAGAACTGGGCACACACACCGTGTCCCCATCAGAAGGGAGCAGTAGACTCATGGTAATCACCTTGCTTTCATTCAGTCCGGAACCCCAGCCTATGGCCAGATGGCCCTTCCCACCTCAGCTATTCCAATTAAAGCCCCTCACAGGCACACCCACAGGCCAGCCTAATCCACACTCCCCTCCCAAGTGACCTACATCAGGCCAAGTCTACAGTGAGAACTGACCCTCCTAACTCACACGTAGCCATCAACACCTGCAGTGTGAATGAGGGTCAAGAAGTGACCAGAAGCCGGGCAGTGGTGGCACACACCTTTAATCCCAGCACTTGGGAGGCAGAGGCAGGTGGATTTCTGAGTTCGAGGCCAGCCTGATCTACAGAGTGAGTTCCAGGACAGCCAGGGCTACTCAGAGAAACCCTGTCTCGAAAAAAAAACCAAAACAACAACAAAAAAGAAGTGACCAGAAGCTACTTCCAGAGTCCCAGGGGCCTCTTCCCTGCTAGAACCCCTCTCTGGGGATGTGGCCAGCGCTTGGGGAATCAAGGAACTTAGAACTAGAACTGAGGGGTGACAGGAACATCCTGGTGGCCCTTTTCCTTTGGGACAGGGCACACTCTGGTTGCACTGTGTCACCCAGGTGGGCCTTGAGTTTCCAGTCCTCCTGCCTCAGCCTCTGGATGACAGGTGTCGACCACCACAGCCTGGGACCTCTCTTTTCAATCTTCTACTCCAGCTCTTGCCTTTTGTCTTCTCAAGCTGCTCAGCTTGTGGAAGCCTTGTACAAAAATAAGCTTTGAGACAGATGTTCAGGCTAGACCCTTCTACAAGGCCCAAGTCGGAAGCCATGATGGTGTGAGTGTGGGGTCTCATTCTCTTATTGATGATGTCAGCGTAGCGTCTCTTACCTCTATGGATGATCTGAGTGTAGCATCTTATTCCCCTCCTAAGCGTGTGGCGGGGACCTCTGTGTCCCATCTACCCCTCTCCGCGTGCATGTGCAGGCTCTCTTCTCCCTCCCTTGACTTCCTCCCATCTCTAGATCTTTGTCTATTTCAGGCAAGAAATAGGGACTGGCAATGCCCTTAGGTTCTGTCTCCAGTATCAGTTGTCCCCTGCTTACATTGAAACCATGATCCTTACTGTCCTGGGAGGTTGTGAAACTTGAGTGGCTCCACCCAAGGAGCTCTCAGGAGGCTGGTGACCAATGGGGACTGTTGGCACCAGTCTTTACTCTTCCTAGTTGGAGAACTGGGAGCCTTGGGAGGGAACATCACAAACCACTTCTGGTCATGTATATGCAATTAAAGAAAAGAGCTGTCACCCATGTAGGCTCCTGGTACCGTGACAGTGGGTGCCCTTGTCTCAGTACTAAAGGGGAGCAGGGAGAGACATGCAGGGCGAGGTGCTTGTTCACAGGGTCCTCTCACACTAGCTTTCCTGGGAGCAAGACGGGAGCCTTTTCCTTCCTTGCGGAGGATTTGCTCATCCTCCTCTGCACGCCACCTCTTCCCTCACAAAGGTCCTTTCCTTGGCCTTTCTTGTCACCACAGGGAATTGCATATGCAGCTCAAATGCCTCTTCCTTGAGGCACATTCCTTTTCTAACTTGTCCTTGGCACCGCCCACCACTCTGCCTACTGCCGTCACCATCACTGTGGTGTCTTTGCTCAGTGATTAATGTCCACCCAGCTGACAGAGCTGGTCTACCTCGCTCGTGGTATTCCTCAGAGCTCCACGTGGTGCAGACAACAGCACCCAGGGTGATGAACAGAGAGCTCTGTTGAGATGAGAGGCATGGCATGTGTCGCAGGACCCTCCTGGATCTCCCATCTGAGTGTCCCCATCCTCCATGCTCTCTGCCTGTTCATGCCAGCCTGACTCTCCCTCTCTCCTGGAGGTGTGCTTCGGCTCCTGGACCATGGGGAAGAATATGTCTTCACGCTGCCCAGTGCCTATGCCCGCTCCATCCTCACCGTCCCATGGGTGGAACTTGGAGGGAAGGTCAACATCAGCTGTGCCAAGACTGGGTACTCTGCCACTGTGACATTCCACACGAAGCCCTTCTATGGAGGGAAAGTCCACAGGTAGGAAGTGGCCAGAACTGTATTTCTCTTTGTCTCTTAGTCCCCTCACCCTTTCAGAAGAACCTGTGATCCCAACATTTTGATATCAAGAACAGAGAATCGGAAGTTCAAGGTCATCCTTGGATACTGAGTGAGGCTAGCTTGGAATACATGAGATCTTATCTCAACAAAACAAAACAGAAAAAAAACAACAAGAACAAAAAATCCCAAGTAGATGAGTCCTAGACAGGCATAATACCACTTAACTATAAGCCCAGCCCTCTGGAGAAAGGCTCTCAAATTCCAGGCCAGCCTAGGCCTACCCAGCAAGCTTCAGCCTAGCTTCGGTAACATAGTAAGACCTTGTCTTCAAAAACTCAAGGGCTGGGGGCCTCATAGTGTTTACCCAACATGCACAAAGACCTGGGTTCAATTCCTCAGTACTCTTTATCCAAAAAAAACCAAAACCAAAACAAAAAGGATGGCATTTCAGTAGATGAGACAACCATCAAGACAGAGTGAACAGTCTTGTTTGAAGAAGCACCTCTCTCCTTCACTTCATAGGGGAGGCTTTGGGGGTTCCTTACTCATCATTTATGGGAAGTCTGTAGTACTACAGAAGACTCCCAGAGGAGGGGGGATGAAGCATAATGACCTTTTAGCCCTTCACTTTCTAGTACAGCACTGTGCAAACACAGGGTTATGGCGGTCCCCATTGCTCAGCTCCTGGAGTCTTGGGTGTGTAAGCCACAGACTATGTCACTCTCCTTAAAAGCTGGGGAAACCAAGTCTTGAACTAAGGGAGAGGTGTCTGTTGGAGGAAGGGCAGACTTTTTCTATAGCCCTGATTGGAGCAAGTCTGCCACTGTGCAGACCTCAAGTCCCCAACTGCTTCTAGGACTGTGCTGGTGTTAGCTTGGGACACACACACACACACACACACACACACACACACACACACACACACAGAGCAGTGCGCTGGAGTTTTGCTGATTGAGTGTCTTTCTTCCCAGCATTCAGTTGTCACACTGGCAGCTGAAAAGACAATAGAGGGACCATGAGAAGCGTTGCAGCTGAGTGTTCCCCATGGAGAGCCCACTGCACAGCTTTTGCTGACACAGCCCCCTAACTCTGCACTGCCAGACGTGTCTACTAGGAGCCTGAATGGTTCTTCCATCAAGGGAGGTGGCTTCCAAGCCTACACTTGAAAACTGGAAACGTGGGCTAGAGAGGTGGCTCAGAGGTTAAGAACACTTACTGTTCTCGCAGTAAGTTTGCAGCACCCACACTGGATGGCTCACAACCGCCTAGAACTCCAGCTTCAATCCACCTGCCTCAAATCTGCATAGGCATCCATACTCAGCATGTATATACCTCTCTCCCAATGTAATAAAAATGAAGAAAGAAGGCAAACTGGAAACAGCACAGGAAACCACTGGGTGCAGAGGACTTGGCTCCAGGGGCATTTCCTCCCACTCAGACAGAGAGGCCTGGGTTCCCCAAACATGCCAAGGAAGGCCATTTCCAAAGGCCTTTTACTAACATCATTGTGCATATACATGCATGAGTGGGGGGGGGGGTGCCATGGTGTGTATGTGGCAGTCAGCGGACAACTGTGGGCTTGGCGCTCTCCTTCCACCTTTACGTGGATTCATGAATGGACCTAATTCAGGTTGCCAGCCTGGCACGGCTAACACCTATACCTGGTAAACCATCTCACCAGTCCTCCACAGGGGCTTTTAGAAAGAGCTTGAAGGTGGCCATCCAAGTGTTGCTGAGTCCACAGACACTGCCATGAGCTAGCTGGCGGTGCCGTGAAGCCAGAGTTGGCTCAGCTGTCTTCTGGGAATGTGTAGGCTGGGTAGATATGTGAACTGGAGGCACTGTGAGCAGCCCAGGCTTCAGCCCCGCCCAGAACTGACCTTAGGCTGGTTGGATTGTTTGCCGTAGCTTTTGTTGTTGAGACAAGTTGCCATACAGCCTAGGCAGGCCTTAGATTTGTCATCCTCCTGCCTCTGCCCCAAATGCTGGGATTACACAGGCATGCACCACGACATTTGGCATAGAGCCAAAGACCTTATTTAAGGATGGAAAAGCCCTTCCAACATTCTTTCTGTGGTAAAAATGTACCACTAGGAGACGCTGTTTTGGGAGGAGAGAATATATTTTACTGTTGGGTCATGCCTATGACAGAAGGCATCCTATAGAACCACCATGCTCGTCTCTCGGAGCAGAGAAGCAGGCTGATGGCTCTTACTGTTGATCCGTCTTCAGACCTGAGTTGGTTGAATCAAAGTCTATCTGCTTAGCCGTGGCTAGCTTGCCTCATCCTTGCCTAGGTTACCCTGCCTCTGTTTCCTAAGTGCTCAGGGTTACAGGCATAAGCCCCCACACCCAGATACCTTCTTTTCTTGTTCTGATCAAGAATATTATAACTTCTTTTAAGACTCAGTCTTTGAGCCAAACTGCAAACCAACTCCTTCTCCCTAAACCGCCCCTTGAAAAGTCTCTGGACCCAAGTCCCCCTTTTGATTCACTTGACCTGCGCATTAATTCAGGGTCACAGCTGAAGTGAAACACAACCCAACCAACACCATCATCTGCAAAGCTCATGGGGAGTGGAATGGCACCTTGGAGTTCACCTACAGCAACGGGGAGACCAAAGTCATCGACACAACCACCCTGCCTGTGTATCCGAAGAAGCTTAGACCTCTGGAGAAGCAGGGGCCCATGGAGTCCAGGTATACCTGTCCCCACCTTGGCTGAGGGATACGTTGGAATCTTCAGCAGCATAGCTAAGAACAGAGGAGCGGAAGTGCTTCCTTTAGCCCCTCCCCTCGTCTGTCCATTAGGGACAGACCCATGTAGCGATCACTTGGGTGGTTCCACAGCTACAGAGTGGGCTACCACCCACCATCTGGCAGACCTGTGCTGCCTGTTCTGAAAAAGCTTGTCCACTGCCGGATTCTTGGTTGACTGTAAATTAATCCGAGAGTTGCTGGTAATTGAAAGAACTATGCGGGGAAACAGCGAGACTTTTGATTTTCTTTTCTTGACAGTTATTTTTAAAAATATTGAGTGCTGGCATGAGTAGTGGAGTCAACTGCATACATCCCTTCTGGGAGAAGGAGGTGCAGCTTAGGGACCATTAGATTTAAACACATGAGCTTATTTTAATCTTCTATACTATTTCTAGGGGATCTG
This sequence comes from Uromys caudimaculatus, assembly GCA_028551405.1. Classification (NCBI taxonomy): domain Eukaryota; kingdom Metazoa; phylum Chordata; class Mammalia; order Rodentia; family Muridae; genus Uromys; species Uromys caudimaculatus. Next base: position 8,529,027 of record CM052706.1, on the reverse strand, counting down.
TCTGTTGGCATAGGAAATTATTAAATTCAGAAAAGATTCAAACATGTTTATTTTTGAGAAAAACAATTCAAGAAAGAGAAACTATCTACATACATACCTGGCATTTGGAAAATGGTTAAGTAAATTATGAAATATCTACTTAATTAGTATGTCTACTACATGCTCTGTCATGTGACCACTGAAAGTGACAGCTATACAGGTCTACAAGCCGGTTGTTCATAGAAGATGCTATTTTGATATTTCAATCTAAGCCAACGTGGCTCATGAGTCCAACTGAGACCTGACTGATTTACCAAAAAAGGGCTTTTTTCTATATTCATGTTATGTTTATGTGTATGTGCACGTATGTGCTACAGTACACACATGGCGATCAGAGGATAGCTCTCCTTCCACCATGTAGACTCTTGGGATCCAACTTAGGTGGTCAGGCATGGTACCCTCTCCCTGGGTACTGGTTCGAAACCAGCCATATTCATTCATAGCAGTGAATAGCAAATGCAACTTCTGTGTGTAGAGACATGAACTCTCCCCCACCCACCCTGTTGAGCCATGGCTGCAGGAAGATAAAAGGGTATGGTAGGGAGGGAGTCCACCACCAGGCTCCACTGCCTCTGAGGGGCATTCCCAGGATGAGGTAGGCTCAGCTGCTTCTTGGTCAGCCTCTGGGTACTTGGAACCCTGCAAGGAGCCAGAGTTAGAGAGGAGTTGCTATGTCTTCTTCTTCCTTTGTATGTATTTAAACACAGTGCCAGGCATGGTGGCACATGCCTGCCTGCAACCTAACCCTCAGGTGGCTGAGGCAGGAAACCAAGCTGAGAAGCCATCCTGGACTTACACTGTAAGACCCTGATTCAGGAAACAGTAACAGACAGCACAAGGCTCACTAGGGAAACTGAGCTCCCTACTTAAGGCTTGAAGTGGCTTCTCTACACCCCAGTCCCCACCATCCCTGCTGGGTCCCAGGCTTCCCTTATCTGCAGTCAAAGAGGCCATCAGCATCACTTGTAGAGTTAGTTGAGCTCTTCTGTGGTGCCAGCCTTTTCCCTTGGCAGACGACCCCAGCAGAGTATGATATTCCATCTGATCACCTGTGTCTGCTCCTGCTGAACAGAGCACGGTCTGAGCAAAGATCCTGTCTTGGATCCCAGAGGCAGGCCTGGAAATGCTATTCTGACCTTGCCACACCTTGTGCTACTCTGGCAACCTCTTGGGGTGCCCCTGGCTTTCTCTCTTCATCCCACCCCTCCTCTTAGCTCAGCATTCAGGGCTGTTCTTAGGCAGGTTCCCTCTCGCACACTCATTTGACATGAGTTTTCTTGGCCAAATGCAGTTGCTAATAATATAGCCACCCATGTCACTGGGTCATGAGGAATGAGTGTCTCTAAGATGTTTATGGGGTGCCTGGTAAGAGCTGTGTATACCTGCTGTCCCTGGTGTTGATGGGGGTGGGGAAGGGCTCTGCCTGCTCTTCCCAGTAGCTTCCACCTCCAGAGCTCTACTCAGAACATGAGGAGCTCTTGCTGTCTGGAACAGGTAGGGTGGAGCCCTGGATCCACCCCTGGGTCTGGTGTTTCAGGGCACCCCCTTGGATCCCCACAGACAGGGACCTAAATGACCTTCCTTGACTGGCCACTGTCACAGCAGTAGCTGGTCTAGCCCGATGGCTCCCTTTACTGTTCCTCTTTCTAGGAACCTCTGGCAGGAAGTCACCCACTACCTGAGGCTTGGGGACATCGACGCAGCCACAGAGCATAAGCGGCTCCTGGAGGAGAGGCAGAGGATGGAGGAGAGGAAACGGGAGACTCTTTGCACGCCATGGCGACCCAAGTACTTCATCCCGGAGGTAACCCTGGCCTGCTACCAGGCTCTAGCCCTGATTAAAGTCACCTCCACTTTCATTGTTGAGACAGTTGGATAGACAGGGACATACAGGCCCTGGGTGGAGCAGGACAGAGTGTGGCTCTGGCTCAGGTTGGGGGTTGGAATTTAGGTTTGCGTTTCTCCAGTAAGGTCTTGGCATCTCATACCATCTTGAGGGCAGAAGTATGTGGCTCACACTTCCCCTGCAGTATTCCTCCCCTCAGAAACCCTTCTAGCCAGCCAGGCCTGGCAGGAGGAACTGGGGCTCTGCAGGGTCCCCTGCTGCCTCCCCATTGAGCACTGCCACAGAATGACCTCCTGTGGGCCCCATGGAAGGGACATAGCGGGCAGAGCTCAGTAGAGGCCTCTGCCTGAAATGCCCCCACTCCTGCCCCCTCAGGGAAGCAGGCAAGGTACTGGGCGTCCATCGGAAGCCAACCTTAGCTTTGTCTCCCGTGGCTGTGATAAAACTCCCCGAGGAAAGCAACTCAGGGGACAAAGGGTTATTCGGCTCACAATTCCTGGTCACAGTCCGTCATGGTCCATGACTGTGGGCAAGTAAAGGTGGCAGGCGCTTGAGACAGCTAGTCACAACTGTGGTAAAGATTGGAGAGCATGAATTTACATAAGAAGAGAGAAGGTGGGCAATTGCTTAGCAGTTTAGGCTTCTGTGATCTTCCCACTTGAATTAACATAACCAAGAGGATTCTGCACTCACAGGCCTACCTGATCTAGACAGCCTCTCCCTATCACGCCTCCCTAATTGATTCCAGATTGTGTCAAGGTGTCACAGGGTTGTTTAGGAAGTAATGGGGTTGGGGCCTGGGGTACAGCTCAGTTTGCTTCCCTGGCACCACTGGATGCTTGAACTCTCAGTGCTTGAGAGGTGAAGGCAGGATCACCCTCAAAAGTAGTGGGAAAAAGTCAAGAGTTTTTAATCTCCCATCCAGATAAAAGACTGATGCTTAGAGAGGAGCCAGGATTGAGTTTTTATGAAAACCATATAAAGGGTTATACAAATTTAACTACCCATAGCCAATCTGAATGGATCAGTGGGCCCAGGTGTTGCTACTCTCTTAGCTTCTGCTATGAGGATGGATCGTTGGGTCTGGCTGTTGGCTGTGGGGGGAGCAAGGGCACCCCAGTGGCATGGCTGGGGGAGGGGGAACTTATGGACAGGGACAGGAAGTAGAAACTGAGGCTGTCCCTGTGAGGCCAGATTTCAGTTCAGATTTGAAGGTTCTTGGGAACTGCCTCGTAAGGGTCTCCTGTGTGGACGCCTCACTCTGATGATAGAAACCCTTGAGGAGCAGAGTTCTGTTTTGGGGATAGCTTGCCTGACTTATGTGGAAATTTATTCATTAAAAAACCAAACCAAACCAAAAGACCACTACTTGAAGTTCTATCTCCGGGGCTTGGTAAAAGTCAATATGTCTGTGACAGGATTAGGGACACGTGTCACCCGACACGAGGATGCTTAGTTTCTATCGATGTACTTCCTTCCAGTCCATCACCTGATTACAGATGCCTTTTTCCTCCCCTGGTGGCTGAATGGTGGCGTTTCTTTTGTGGCATCTGTCCTCAGATGCACTGTGAGGGACACCTGCCAAAGAGCCTTCACAGGGTGGGTTGGCTTTCACATCGTTGGTCAGTGTGCTGCCTCCCTTTACCTCTGAGGTGACTCTGAGTCTTCATCCAGCCAACCTCTCTCTCTTTTAGCCCCACTGTCCTGGAATTCTCTCTCTCATTTTTTTTTAAGAGTTTTTAATTTTTTGTTTTGTTTTTCGAGACAGGGTTTCTCTGTGTAGCCCTGGCTGTCCTGGAACTCACTCTGTAGACCAGGCTGGCCTCGAACTCAGAAATCCGCCTGCCTCTGCCTCCCAAGTGCTGGGATTAAAGGTGTGCGCCACCACTGCCCGGCGAGTTTTTAAAATTTTTATTAATCATTCCATTCATTTACATCTCAAATAATATCCCACTTCCCAGTTACCCCCTCTACCAAACCCCCATCCCATGATATCCCGCTTCCTGATTACCCCTCTGCCACCCCCCATCCCACATCTGCCCTCCCCTCTCCCTTTTGCCTGTATGAGAGTGCTCCCCCACCCACCCCCACTCTCCCACCCCACCGCTCCAGCATCCCCCTACTCTGGGGCATCAAACCTCCCCGGGACCAAGGGCCTCCCTCCCCTCTGTTGGGCAAGGCCATCCTCTGCCTGGAGCCAAAGATCCCTTTAGGTACACTCCGTGGTTGGTGGTCTAGTCTCTGGGAGAAGTGGGTAGTCAGGCCAGCCTATGTTGTTCTTCCAATGGGTTGCAATCCCCCTCCGCTCCTCCAGTCCTTCTGCCAGCTCCCCCACCAGGTTCCCTGAGTTCAGACTGATGGTTGGCTTCAAGCATCTGCCTCTGCATTGGTCAGTTGCTGGCCGGACCTCCCCAGGAACTGCCACACTTGGTTCCCCTCCACAAGCACGGCACCAGCGTTGGGTCTGGTGTCTGCAGACATGACGGATCCCCAGGTGTGGCCGTTTCCGGTTGGCCCTTTCCTTCAGTCTCCGTTCCACTGTTTGTCCCTGTTCTTCCTTTGGACAGGAACATTTCTGGGTTAAAAAAAACTTGGGTGGGTGGCTCCAGCCCCCAACCAGGGGCCGTGCCTATCCACTGGAGGCGGTCTCCACAGGTTCTGTCTCCCCCTTCTCTGCGCATTACAGCTAAAGTCAATCCCATTGGGTCCTGTGAGCCTCATGTTTCTCTGGTGTCTGGGACCCTCCAGTGGCTCTCCCCAGTTCCTCGTCCCCCCACCCCCGCTACCTATTTTTATTCGATTTCCTGACCCTCTGTACCTCGCACATCTCCTCCAGAATCTGATACTGCCCCCCTTATTTACCCCCCTCCTTTCTCCCTCCCTTGTCCCCTTCTCCTTTTAAATCTGTATGATTAAGTAGGGATTTCACAGCCTGTAAAAACCACCATAAAGAAATTGGGCAAAAGATAACAAAACAACCAATGTTTGAGGTTTTTATTCCTATCTGGATCTTTTCTAAAAATTTCATTGAGAATTCCGTATGTTCAAAAGACACAACATTATGGGCAGGACCTATATCACTACCCTAAGCCTAGATAACAGTGAATTTTTTTTCTTTTTTTATTGGATATTTACTTTATTTACATTTCAAATGTTTCCCCCTTTCCAAGTCTCCCCTTCAGAAACCCCCTATCCCATCTCCCTCTGCCCCCATGAGGGTGCTCCCCACCCACCCACCCACCCACCCACTCACTCACTCACTCACTCCCCATCTTCCCTCCCTAGTGGCATTCTCTTTTGCCAAGTCATCTAGATAGAAGAAGCTGTCAAGACCCCATTTATGTTGCTCATTTTGTGGGACTTCTTTTAAAAGTAAATTTGTATTTTATCTCACTTCGGCAGGGAACTCCATCAGATAGGCCTGGTGCGAGTATTGGGATTGGGTCTTGGCTGGTGCTGTGTGGGCTCCATGTATCAGAGGCTGGCTGGGTGGGAGGTGTCGTTGCGTCTCAACTCTACTGTCCCCTCCTGTGATCTCTTTCAGGGCGATGGCTGGGTGTACTTCAACCCCCTCTGGAAGACACACTGATGGACGGAGGTGCAGTGCTTCCCGTAATCGGCCTGGTTTTGTAGGGATTAAAGTGGAACAGTATCAAGATTCTGTTGGTATTTGCTGAAATCTCTTGTTAGCATCCAAGTCAGAGAGAGGGGTTACATACTGTGAAACATGCACCCCCAAATTCTGCCTGAGGATTTTATTCAAGGCACGTGGGCATACCCTGCACCTGCCAAGGCTGACCTGGGTAACCTTGAGCTCCTTTTTATTCACGAGGTTTGGTGTTCTTTATTTTTCGAGTTGCCACGGTCGTTTTGCCATGAAGGACCTTTCCACTCACCAGCTCCTGTCACGATGCAGGCTGAAGTGGCATGGCCGGTTGAAGTCCCTGTCTGAAAAAGGAGCCCATTCCTGGCCAAGGGTGAGTGGCCACCCTTTGCTGATGCTTGTTCTGATTCAAGTCCAAGGTTGTCTGTCCACATCCTGGAAAGAACAAGTAGGCCTTCCAGTTGAACGAGGGGACAGGAAGCCACTGGAGGCTGATATGGAGCCCTCGAGAAGGGAGTGACTCCGGAGGAATCAGAGCCAGGCCCACCGACTGGTTTTATCCAGTCTTTCTGACACTTCTCATGCCCAGGAGCATGAAACCCTGTGTTATTCACAGCAGAAAAGAAACCACACAGTCACGACAAAGGGCTCTGGGAGGTCAATACACGCATGCGTACACTACACAGACCGCCACTGCCTCATATCTAGTTGGGGAAAGAGAACAAATAGTCTTATTTCTTTTTCTTAATTTTGACCCAAGCTGCCAGAAAGCCTCTGTAACTAGGACAGCCATGAGTCCCTTGAGCCGCCACTGTCTCAGCTGAGTATGTCTTCAGCCTTCACACAGGTCAAACACGGACCAAACAAAATTGAGAAGAACGTCTAATTTGATTTTTGCTCAGTGCTTAACTTATTTTTTACCATGCCACCCCAATGATATTTATAAAATTCAGTAGCATGAATGCTTCTCTGTAGTAATACTAATTTTGTGCCTTTTGTCTGCTTTCTTAAGACCAACTGTTGACACTTTGTAGATATTAGACAAATATATTTCGATTAAATACTCTTTTGTCTTGTGTGTTGTTATTTTTAGGGATTTAAACGTTCTGATCAGTGGCTCAATCTCAAATCTTCTTGCTTAGGTACTGATAACAACCATAACTATATTTAAAAAAAATTAAAAATATGTCTTATGTGTGTGCATGAGCTTACAGAGGGCGTGGGATCCCTTGGAGCCAGAGTCACAAGTGATTGTGAGCAAGCTGCCGGATATGGATGTGGGCGATTGAACACCAGTCTTTGCAAGAGCAGTACATTCTCTTAACCACTGAGCTGTGTCTCCAGTCCTTAGCCCTGTTTTAAATACACTGACAAAGCACCAGGTCAGCATGACCTAGAGGCTACTATCAATTCTATGAAAGCAAATGTTTGAGTCCTGTGTTTAGGGCCAACCCAAGCATGACAATTGAGACACCATCTCTAGCAACAGTCCTGGAAGACTGTAAGACAGGACAAAAAGACAAAATTCCTAGAAACACTCCTACTAAGAATGAGTCATGAACTAAGAAATTAGAATAGATCTATAAATAGTAAGGAGATTGGATCAGTCATTTAAAATCTCCCAACCAAAAAATGCCAGGACCAGATGGCCTTAGAGGAATCCTACCAAACATTTAGAGTTATGCCATCCATTCTGGATTGGCCCAGTTTGCCAGATGATGCCCAATGCCAAAGCAAGAGCAGATTAAAAAAAAAAAAAAAAAGACTAGCATCCTGTATAAATATTGGCTCAGATTTTCTCAAATACTAGTGCAGCAAATTCCACAGTGCATTTAAAGGACTGCACACAACAACAACAATGGAGTTTACTCTTAGACAGCAAGGGTGGTTGAATGCATGATGCATGAAAATATCAGCACAGCATACCACATTAATAAGGAGGCAAACTGCAGTCATCTGAACCCATGCAGAAAAAGCATTTGACAAGATTCAGTACCCATTCACGATAAAAACCAAAACAACAACTCCCCCAAACTCAATTTATTAAGTCTACATGCAAAACACCCACCAAGATTACAAAGGCGAGGAGTCAGAAGCTCTTCCTCCAAGCCTGAGAACAAGGATCAGGCTGCTGATGGCACTGCCATGGACACTAGCAGAAGTCCTAGGCAGTGTGACTAGGCAAGGACAAGACAGACGTGGCTCAGCAGAGTGGACATTCTCTTATGGCGGATGCTGTCGTCATCTTGTTTAGAAAATCTAAGATGACACAAAAAATTAAATTCCATGAAGTGGGCCACGCCGTCTCGTTTTGAATGCCCCCCTTCCCCCCTTGCAAAGTGGACTTTTGAAAATAGCTACCTTACCTAGTGTGTTCTGCACCCGTTCTGCATGCTGGCTCCACATCAGGGAAAACCTTCACCTAAATGAGCAGGGTGAAGATGGGCTTAATCCCTACACTCAGCCTGGCTGGTCTTCTTGGGTCTGTATATTCTGTTTTAAAATGTGATTTCTGGGGCTAGAGAGATAACCCAGTGGGTAAGAGCACATACTGCTCCTGCAGAGGCTCCAGATTCAGTACCCAGCAGCCCAGCAGGTGGCTCACAGCCAGTGATAGCTCCAGCTCGAGGGCTTCTGATACCTTATGACTGTGGGCAAGGGCATCACCTCCGCCCCTACTCCCCACCAGCACTGCCACAGACACACAGAGGAAGGTTCTCAGAATCTTTGAAGCTGTATTATCCTCCCCATAATTCCACACCCCTCAAATCTGGACCTGGTGAACCCCAGGCAGCCTCAGAAGCACTGCCTGCACCTTCCACTGCTTGCCCAGACTTACCTGAGGGACTAAGAGGCAAAATGGAGCCCAGTTCCCCAGGCAGCTCCAAACAGATCAGTGAAGCTGAGCTCTGTTCTGCCACTTCCTAGTGGAGGGATGTCACTGGACTGCCCCACACTGTGGAGGGGGGCACGGGGGGCGCAAGGATGAGTAAAACCAGGGTACCATTTCTCTCCATCTGAACATGGCACTTGCTGCTCCCAGTAGACCTTTGTTTTTTGTCAGAGCTCCCAGTGTCCACTTTGGTAAGAAGTGCCCTCTAGCTTTGTTGGTCTGCAGGACTGAGGAAGGCTTGGGCTGTTCTGTTGGCTCACTCACTTTCCTTGCTCTTGGTGCAGGGTAGAGTTGTCAGTGGAATGGTGTTTAGCAGAACATTTTCATTTCCCAAGATGCCCATTCGTGCCTAGGTCTCATCCTTTCTTCCACTCTTCTGCACTGAGCACCATCGGCCCTTGGGCGAGTGGTCCTTTTACCGTGTGGATGCTTCAAGAACCTGCTACATACTGGTTTACCTGCCTCAGGCCTTAAGCATGCGCTATACATATATACATATTCTTGTTTGGTTCCTTAACTCCAATTATGTTTTGGATATTGGTTTTCTTTAAAGAAACATTTTTTCCCCTTTATATGAGCCCCAACTATCAATTCCTCTATTTCTTTTCACATACATGCGTGTGTGTGTGTGTGTGTGTGTGTGTGTGTGTGTGTGTGTTCATGTAGAAGCCCCAGGCTGATGTTGGAAATCTTCCACTACCACTCAACATTCTGCTTTGGGGCAGGCTCTCTCAATCAAACCCAGAACTTCTGAAGCCAAAGCCGCTGGAGTTGACAGGCAGTGGCCACACTGATGTGGCATTTACATGGGTTCTAGGGATCTGAACCCCACTTCTCCTGCTTTTGCAGCAGGCCCTTTAACTGCGGGGCCATCTTCTCACCCCTATCTTGTCTACTTTTGACTTTGAAGAATGTTGGATGTAACTAGGGTACGTGTACCTTCAAATCACACTAACACCGAGCCATTTGGATCCCCACCAATGCGTCCATTTTTGGACATTCTCCAGTGCTCACTTTAGTGAGCCTGGTAGATACTACATTTGTTTCCATTTATTTGTCGTTTCCATTTCTTCTGTCGCGGCCTGTATGATCTGCCCTGTGTCTCCCTTAGAGTTCTTAGTGTATTTGGTACACAAGTTCCTCCATCAGATACAGGGCAGAGGATGACAGCTCCTTGTTTTGCCAAGATGCCAGGACATGCCGGTGGGCCACTGAACACAGGCAGAATTTGCCCGAGCTGACTTAAGGCTTCAGCGTCAGGATGGGGTAGTTTGAGGACACATAACCAGATCAGTAGAGAAATCACTTTCCTATCAGTTTCAACATTGGGTCAATTAATGGAAGAAACAAGTCCGTGATTAGCGGTGCTGAATTGATGAAGTGAAATTAATTGAGTCTTGCAAAAATCAGCCCAATACAGCACACACCCAGTGCAATGGGCGGTTACACACCCAGGAGACAGGAGCTGGCAGGCTTGCTCATGGCTAGGTCTCCCTGAACCTCCATTGCATCTTCCTGGTGAGAGGGTGGTCACTGTCACTAGTTAGCACTCGTCTTTTGCATGTTTGTTACTGTGCTTTTCTTCATAGGGCTAGAATGGCATTTTCTAAAACTTCCCTCAGCCCTTCACAGGCCTGAGCTTCTTTCTGATCCAGGCTAATCTTTGCCAATGGAGGATCAGCTGGGGAGGATCAGCCCGTGTCATACAACAGCCAACGGAGGTGATGAGTCATGGTGGCTTTTAACAGCGAGGACAGCTGAGGTTACCAAGGACACAGTACTCTTGGCTAGTCACTCTGGCTACCCATACTACCTTCAGACTTTTACCAGAGTCATCTGAGCAGAGCAGACACCTGATGTTCCAATCCAAGCGCCTCCAGGTTGTTTCCAGAACTGGAAACAAGGCCCAGAGTGAGCCGTACTTTTCCAGTAGGATTCTGAGGCTGTGTTCAGGAACACAACTTTGGTAGTGTCCATTAAACTAAAGCAGCAGAAGAGATGTAAGAAACAAGTGCTACATGTGTTCTGGGATCCAAAGGGACAATTTGCTGTGAGAGTCCCCTTCTGACGGCAGGAGTACAGACCAAGAGCCCAGCAAAGATGGCTGGGAAATCTGTACGTAAGAATCCCACTGCGGGATGAGCACAGGCTAGTATGCCAGAGGAAATACACATTCTAAGATGAGACCAGCATTTGGGGCCATTTTCCTTGGAACTTGGCAGAGGCCAAAGAGCTGTTCATACCTTTATAGGATGAGAAACAATGCTTATACTCAAGTATCTGGCTGAAGTCTTTGCACATTACCTTGGGAGCAATGATAGCAGGCCAGAATTGTGTATAACATTTAGTCCTTAAACTGGGTTCAGGTGATTCTGGCTCGTTAAATTTCCCTACTTCTCTGGCAGATAAAAAAAATCTCCTGTAATTGTAGAAACAGAGCCCTGGCCTACACTTACCCATACAGCTTCTTAATATAATGCGTCTACCACCAAAGCCCCCATTTACACAGATAGGACCATAGACAACAACCCACAGGAGAAAAGCCCATGTCATACAAAAGAAACTCTCTAGGTACTAGAGGTAGGAGACACAACTTAAAAACCACATGCTCACTGTTAAAAAGAGTCTCTATGATTCTTGTCATATCATGGCTGACAAGACTGCTCAGCAGGGAACTAAAGGTGTTTGCTGCCAAGCGTGAGTTTGAGACTCAGCACACACATGATAGGAGACCAGACTCAAGTTGTGTGACCTATGAAGTCCCAGTCCTTAAATTCAATATTTAAACAGTTCTAAGTCTTTTAATTATGGGTTTCTATTAAAAAACAACAACAACAACAACAAAAAGTTAAATACTTAGTTCAAGAGAATCAGGGCAATTACAGTCAGATTAAAGCAAACTCAAAATCCAACTGTATAACTAGCTCAGTGTCTTACATTTGGGACTTACTCATGATCTTCTGGGTTCCAAAGGACTGGGTAGCCCCTCTCCCATCTCTCTGATTTTGCCATCAGCAGCACATGCAAGTTATCTTATATGCTCAGTCTGTCTCTACTCAATACCAGCTACTGTCCATGATGGTCATGGGCTGGCCATCTCCAATCTGCTGGAATCTCCATTGCGACTAAGGCTGCACCATTAATGGTTTCCTGGCTTCTCTCTGGAGACTCCAACTACGCAACATGGTGCTAAGCCTCAGCTTCTCTCCATGGCCTCTTCAATCCTGGGATTTCCACTGCAACTGAGGCTGCACCATCACCAGTGACCTCTCCTGGTGCTAACTCTCAGTCACTATGACCCCTCAAAAACTTCCCACAGGAATAGCTCGAAGCTTTCAACACTCAGTGGCTTTTCCAGCCCAAAGTTTCAAACTCTTCCACAATCCCAAGACATGGTCAGCTGTGTCACAGCAATAGCCCACTGTCCGGCACCGATTTCTGACCTAGTCTGTTTTCAGTTGCTGTGATAAAACAGACAAAAAGAAAGGGGTTATATCTTCCAGGTTGGAATTCATCATTGAGGGAAGACAAGACAGGAACAAGGCAAGAAATGAAGCAGAAGCTAGAGCAACACTGTTTACTAGATTGATCCTTCCACAGCTTGGGGCCACTTTCCCAGGGTGGCGCTGCCTACAGTGGGTTGGACCCTTCTTCATCAGTCAGTAATGACCCACAGACATGTTCACATGACACTCTGATAAAGGCATTTTCTCTTCCCAGGTGACTCTAGTTTGTGACAGGTGGACAAAAAATAACCAGCATACCCACGCAGACATAAATCAGACATTTCTACCATCATGGTGACACATGCTTGTAATTCCAGAACTCAGAAGCCTGGTGCAGGCCATGAGTTCAAGGCAATCCAGACTACAGAGTGAGATCCTCTGCCAAACACATTATCTCAAAAGCAAATGTTCATGGTTATTTTGATCAAAGGTATCTGCAGGGATTGTACTCAATGGCCGGTGATCACCAGTTTTCAGTGAGAGAGGAGCCGGACAACAAAGTACAAACCAATTACAAGGAGAAGAAATTAATAGAACCATTGTTTCCAAGTGACAGGGCCAACTGTATGAACCCTGAATGCCAGAATGCTGATGACAAGGTCAAATAAAGCTTCATTAAGAACACATGCTTCTATATTCTGATAAGGAGAAATTAAACATGGCATAGTTACCAAAAATCACACACCAGGACACCAGCTAATAGAAGCCATGAAAATACAAAAGACTTAAAAAAAAAAAAAAAAGTCAACCAAACCTTTTTTTGAGGCAGCAGGGTCTCACGTAGCTCAGGGTTGGCCTTGAACTCACTATGAAGCTAAGGCTGAACTTAACTCCTGCATCGACTTCCCAAGTGCTGGGCTGACAAATGTGTTGGCCGTCATGGCTAAAATAATGTTTAAATATATATACACATTTATACTTATGTGTATGGGTCTTTGTGTTTGTGTACATGTCTGATAGAGGCCAGAAGAGGGTGTCAGAGTCCCCGGAGCTGCAGTTAGAGGTAGTTGTGAGCTGCCCAGTATGGGTGCTAGGAACCAAAAGCAGGTCTTTTGCAAGAGCGGCAAGCATTCTTAACTTCTAAGCTATCGCCACAGCCCTTAAAATAGAAACTTTAGGCCTACATGCCACAACAATCACCACCAAAAACCAGGCATTTCACAATGCACTCAACAAGGGAATCCTGGGTAGAAGGCCAAGGAGAAAAAGCAGAACCCAATTTCCTAGAAAGGAACACAGGACAGGCACTGTCTTTGTGATTTTACAAAAAGGTGTTTAAAAATTTTTTCTTTAGCATTACATATTTATATTTATTGTATATGTTTTGGGGGCAGGGTGGGCATGTGTGGATATCAGAGGACAAACTGAAGGAGTCTGTTCTCTCCTTCAGTTATATGTACCCCAGGGATTGAACTCAGGTTTCAGGCTTATCAGCAGGTACCTTTACCCATCAAGTCAGCTCATCAGCCCATGAAAAGATTTTTTAAAACAAGGTACAGAACCATATACATACGAAAGATCGCAAAAGATTAATCCCTATCAGTCTGCAACGTGAACATTGGTGACCTCATAGACGAGACACATAATGAATTTTCAAAAGACAAACCAATATAGTATAAACCAGAATACACGCCTCAGAAAAAGTGCATTTCCAAATGGCCCGCACCTTACTGGTGAGCCAAGGAAAACTAAATACAAGCAATCATTATCGGCTCTCACTGTCCTGGGTGCGGTGTTTAGTAATCTCCACATGGGAGGCTGGGCAAGAGTTCTAGGCCAGCCAGGGGCCTGGGGGCAGGGAGGGTAAGAGAGGGTAAGTGAAAGGATATGGAAGCAATGAAAACGACTTTACCCCAAGACTCCAACTGTGGGCGAATGCTGAGAGAAACGCCCATGATAACCAGCAAGAGGTCGAACTGTCTTCTTGGCACTATGTGCAAATGTCTGTCAACGAACCAACAAGAGAATGGATGTGTGTGTCTGAACAAGCTGCAGAGCGACGGGATTACACATTGATGAAAATCTCCCATTGGACCCAACAACCTGGATGTGCTTACAAATGCTGCAGAAACGCTGACTAGGCAAGGAATACACGCTGCACGATTCCGCTTCCACAGCCCAAAGAGTAGGTACACTTAACCACACTTACAGTTAACTACTGAGGTGGCAGTGGCTGGGAGGACACAGGATCAGCTTCAGGAATGCTGTCTGCCTCTCTTGGGGTGATCCCGGCGGAGGATATAAATTCTCCTGCCCATTAGCTAATTCAACACGGCATATACACACATTTCTGTGTCAGTCCCGGCACCATGGTAAGCAGCAGCCAGATGAAAAGCGGCAGATCAGTTGTCTAATGCTGTATGTACACTCAGTCATACTAAACAGTGTCCATGTGTTGGGGGGAAGCAGAGGGCATTGCCAGCTTCTTCTTCAGTCACACCCTACCTTGGTTTTTGAGCTCTTTCTGAACCTGAAACGCAACAATTCAGTTACAACGGTTGGCCAGTGAGCTTGAGGGGTCCCATCTCTTCCCTGTCCTCAGCATACAGGTCACAGCTTGGTGGTGTAACGGGTGCTGAGGGTCAAACTAAGGTCCGATGACCAGTACTTTACCGACTGAGTCATCTCTCCAGCCCTGATCTATGGACTTCAGAGCAATTTTTGGCTAGTGTGTAGTATATGCCAGGCGAGTGTCCAACCAGTGAGCAACAATGCCAAGGCTGTAATGATTTTCCAACAGGAAGCAACAGCTCCAGATCTTATGGTCTGAGGATCACTTGACTAGCAAACGGTAGTACAGACAATGTCTTCACACTGTCTAGTCTTTGGCCTCATGGTCATCGCTCAGGCACTCAGAATGCCACCACTGTAAACTTAAGTAGGGTAACGGTGTCAGTGTGGAAGCTGAAGCCTGCCTAGTTTGTATTACACGCACTGCTATTTGCTATGTAGCTTCACTGTGAAATTTAGGGCTAGTGATCACACATGAAATGAATTTAGGTTCGAAGCAAGCTTCTAAGCTCAGCAGCTGACACTCCAGGTGTGGTAAAGCCACCACCTTGTCACTTTCCCACACCAGCACTGTGAGATCCAAACCCCCATACTGTGTGCTTCACAGACGCCAAGCTTTGAACCAAACTTGCTCCCTAAACCTGGGAAAGGCGCAGGCATGTCGTGAAAACTGCACTCGACACTGGGCTGTGCAGGCTCACAGTCCCGTGGATGCATGCTTTCTTAGCCTGGCCTACCTTTCCTTCCATTGTATATTTTATTCTGAGTAAAAAGGTGAAATTTAAAAATGTGTTTTGAATAAACTTATTTTTCCACACACTGGCTAAAACTGTCACAAGGGGAGTAGAGGGGAGGATGGGGTCAGAACTCTGCACTTCTTTCAAAGACAAGGTCTGCAAAAGACAAGGCTTAACACAAAATTTGAATTAACTTTATTTCCTTTATGGTCAATAACTTCTCTGCATTGAATTGTAAAGCAAAGTAAGATAAAATCCCCCAAATGACAAGGTATCAGAAATCCAGATTTAGTTACACTTTATTTGTGAAAATGTTCAGTTTTTTTTTTTTTTTTTAAATTGGTCTGTAAAAGAACCATCATCTGGATGAAGAATGAATTCTATAAATCAAAGAATATTCTACACCTTGGAAAAGGGAAATCAGCAGTAACATTCTCACGGAGCATTGTAAATTACGGCTTCTTCATAAAAGGTCCATACTGTTCTGTACTTTCCACTGAAGCAGTGGTGTGTTGTGTAAAAAGTTCTCCTGTGGCAGGAAACCTCTCCCTCACTTTATTAAACAACTGGATAGTTTTCAAGTCTGTATAAAGTTGCCTATAAGCTGGAAAATGAACAGGTTCAATCTCCATTTATATTTTAGTGCATCTTTTGACAATTGTCACATTTGTAATAAAAGTAAGAAAATGCCTAGAGAGCACTAAGGGTGTTTCATCAAATGCTTAAGGTATCAAAAACATGAAGCAGTGAACGGAAACCATCGTGGGAACAGAACTGGTATAAAATGAGGGAAATCCAGGCAAAGTTTACAAATCCTCTGTCACTGTGTAGAGTCACAGAAATGAACTCTGGATGCCTGTCCACTGTAAGGGCTTTCCCCTGAATCTTCTCGTGGAAACATGGGGCCACCTCAGTACTAAGGTAACAGCCATCCCGGCCAGCAACATTCTGCGTGTGCTTGCCATGATTCCCAAAGGATATACATTTAGCCCTTGAATGAAGAATGTCTGAAATCTGCTAGGTGAGTACCTGGTGAGGACACCCGTTAACCGCAGTGCGGACGCCTGAACACAAACATCTATCTAGTTAGCGAACTACGCGGAGGCCCGCCGTCGGCAGGGCTGCTGACAGCGGCAGTGGGCGACAAAGTGGACATTTGATGAAACATTCCTCACACCGGAGAGACAGGAAAATAAATAGAGTTCACAGACGTAGACTCCCTCTGCACGCCTCTCTCAGACCTGGGCTAGTTTGTTTACTGCTCTTGCCACATCTGTATTTGTGTCTTACATATTGCTATTGGGGTAGCTCAAATAAAATGCAGGTCTCGTGAAAGAAAAAAAAAGTTGGCAGGTATGCATGTGCCAGGGACCAAATTAGAGGGTTCTTTGGTGCAATTAGTCCAAATTCTCATATTTGAAGGGTAATATGTACCAATAATTAAAAAAAAAAAAAAAAAAAAATCTTCTGCCAGATGCTCACAGCAGGGCTCTGTCTTGCTTCACATTACAAATCGAAAACAGCTGTTCTCAATAAACCAATTTAATTATAAATGAGGCATTGCCAGAACATTTTGTACATAGACTTGGCCCAGCGATGTTCTGTACCCTTGGTGCTGTGAAACAGGACATGAGCTGAAGGCAAAGACCGGTTCTCACAAGGACTGCTGCAAGTCAGGCCAGACAGTGTATTTAAACAGTCTTCTTAGAGATTCTCTTGCCTTTCTTAAAAACTAGCTTATTTTTAACGTAGCCACGCTTCCTTTTAGTAGTCTAGAAAGAGAGAAGAATGCATGGTATTAGTTCAGGTCTCTTACACACTGAATCACCTAGATCACACCCAGCTTACTCTGCTATGAAGAAGTCACTCAAAGTTTGTCTTGGGACATGAGTGTGCCCCACTGTCTGTAAGGGAAGGGAGATGAACATAACTGGTCAGTAGCTGTGGAGCTCACTGCGGCATCCCTCACACCTGCCTCCTCGAGCACTGCATGCCTAGTGTAAGGAGAGTCCAGAGCCAATCTCAGGAATGAGAAAGGTGATGGATGCTGCTGTTGCCCAAGCACCCAAGAGAACTGACCGGCAGAAGTACAGAAATTAACAGAGCCCCACTTTTTCCAACTGCAAAATGAGGATAATTATCCACCCACCTTCAAAACCTAAAGGCAAAAATCACTTGGCCTATTCTGTCATGTCCTATTTGGAAGGAAACATGTCAAGATGAAAACAAACATTCCTCTACTTTCATAAATCTTGTAAAAATGAAGCAATTCTTCACAACTTGGTATCTAACTAATAGTTGTTTATGTGGGTACATGTCTATGTGTACATGTGTGCACTTAGGTATACATGCACACAGGTCAGACACCAACCTCCGTTGCTGTCCACCCTGATTTTGAGACAGTGACAGTCTGTCACTGAACCTGGAGCTCACCAATTCTGCAAAGCTGGCTGGACAACGAGGGATCTGCCTGCCCCCACCAGTGCTGGTTAACAGATATATGCTGCCATAATATGCTTTTTATGGAGGGGCTGGGGATCAGCAATCACTTCGCCCACTGAGCCATCTCTCCAGCCCTACTAAAATACAGATGTCTTCTGGTAGAAGACTGCACCAGATACGGTGGTAGAAACTGCTCCAAGAACCAACAGCTAACCCAACAGGATGGCCAGATCTAAGATCCAGAGGAAAGCACGGTACTCCATGCAGGAACTAGGTTTTTACATTAACTACAACTCTTCAAACAGGCTTCAAAATTCAGGATAGAGACAGCCAGCATGTTCTTAGAAAAGGCACTTGTTACCAAGGCTGCCCGCATGGTGGAGAGAACTAACTCCTACAAAGTGTCCTCTGATCTCTGCACCTCAGATGCTGTGGCACACCTCCTCCACTCCTAAGCTAAACTAAAAATAAATTTCTATTTAAATATCATACATATTGCCAGCATGGTAGAATATGCATGTAATGCCAGCATTCAGGAGGTGGAGGCAGGAAATTTTCTAGTTTCATAGCAGCCTAGGCTACACAGCAAAACCACTTCATAAAAGTAAATATAAGTTACCACTTCTGAAGTATAAATAATATGACTCATATTCTGAGGTAGCTGGCGTGTACTTTCCCAGTTTACGTGAGCTGTTCTGGTTATGGAAACCCTAAGAGCCTCCTGGATCAGTTTACTAATCAGTGTGCTGCAGCCATGGCCGCCAGCAGCGCTCCTGACTGCCGCCACTCACACCTGCGTCCCCTTTCACTGTCCGCTACCTCTACTAGGGAAGGTTAGGACATCTACCCGACTTACAGGAGCAGCAATGACCCCTGGTCAGAGACTCCCTGGCCTACTGTTTACGGTCTCCTTACAATCCCTGACTACAAGCTCTGCCACAATAATTACATTAAAAATAAGTAGCTTAAGAAAAATGATTTGTTTGGGTTTTTGCTTCAGAAGGGCTCATTCAACTGCAGATGATCTACTCAGCAAACGAAATAAAAGCCCATTCAAGAGTAGAGCAAGGCCAGGCAGTGGTGTCGCACGCCTTTAATCCCAGCACTCGGGAGGCAGAGGCAGGAGGATTTCTGAGTTCGAGGCCAGCCTGGTCTACAGAGTGAGTTCCAGGACAGCCAGGGCTGCACAGAGAAACCCTGTCTCGAAAACACACACACACACACACACACACACACACACACACACACACACACACAAAAGAGTAGAGCATGCATGCAAATGTGCTTTAACCTGAAGACGAGGAACCAGTAACTACAGTTCTTTTTAAGTTCTGAGTTTCATGCAGGTAGGACAGTAATGGCTACAGAAGAGACATCCCACTGACTGATACAGAGACTGAAGAAAGAATGCCCCTAGGAAAACTTCCATTGGGCTTGTCAACAACCAGCAGGCCACCTGGGAAGTTGTGGCTTGAGGCTGCTCAAGTGCTCCCGATAAGAAGGCCTGTATCTTCCTCGCACAATCAATCATGTTCTTTATGAGCAGTTATTAGCATTTCCACACCAGCCTACTAATCCACTGAGCCTGAACTATATCCTTCTAGAAAGATGATTTCATTGGGCACCCACCTTCTTTGACAAATACTTCTGTTTGGGGAAGATGTTGGTGACTCGAGGCTTGTGACCTAGTGTCTCCCTGTTGTCGGGTGCTTTCACTTTATATATCCTGACAAGCCAGTGCTCTGATGTAAAGGCTTCCTCCAAATGCTTGAATTTAATGTCCTTATTTCCAATCTCAGCATTACGTGTTCGGTCAAAACCTGGGGGTGTACGAAAATCTAGCTGCAAAAGAAACATCAAGTGGTCTTTAAAAAGCAAAAACAAATAAAACTTTAGATGTAGATTACTATGGGCACGGTATTTTGCCTTTAAAGCTACCTGCAGAGACCCTAGGTGGACAAAGAAGCAGATGCGCACTTATGCCCATCTACCCTAGGGCAACCCAGCCAGCAGCAATACCCAAACTCTTCCAGGTCATACTAGCTCCATAACTATTTTACAAATGGATAAAATTACATTTTGAAGTTCAGACAGACCCTTTCAGGTTAAAGTTAACATCACTCCTGGTAGAAAAATAAACAAATAATTCCTTTAATTTATAAGGTACCAAGCTGACTAGCAAGTAACGTAGAATTTGTTTTTACTGACAATTTGGAATGAAACTATCAACTTGGTATTACAGGCTATAAAACTGATTAGCAATAGAGGAGACACCTTTTCCCTCCAGCCCCCAGGACTTCTTTAGGTTGGGATGGATCCCTGCAACAAAAGACAGAATAACAACAGCAAGAACAAGTGTATCAATACGTACAACATAGGACAGGAGAAAGCAATGAAAGTGACTCAAGAGTAAGGGCTTAGCATTGCATCTCACAGAACACAACTGTCAACAGTGAGGGGGTGGAGAGACAAGGAAAGGAGGCTGAGGGCTCTGCACAGGGGAAGTGAGGGCAATCGTGTCCGTGGGGCGAAGCTGGGGAGTGTGGAAGGTCTGCTTGCAGACTGCTTTGGCGCCCGCCCTGGACTGAGGCGTCTAATGTTATCTTCAGTAAGAGATAATTTAATTTGTGCCTTTAAGCAGGAGTGAGGCCCGATGAAGAATGTCCCTGTTTGCTATATAATTGCTTTTAATGCAAAACTAATTCTTAATGTCAGAATAACATGTTTCCATCAAAGCCAAGTCACCAGCCTACCCCGCCCCCCATTATTTACAGATTAAAAAAAAGTCACTGGTCTAATTTTTTTTTTTTTTTTTTTTAACATGTCACAAAAACATTCAGAAATTGAGCCAGGCACGGTGGCGTATGCCTATAACCCCAGGGGGTCAAAATATAATGGAAAAGAAGCTCTGCGTCTGTCTCTCCACGGCACAATTAAGGCACTGCTAGTTTGATTGTTTTAAGAGCTTAGTAAGATCTCCCATTTGAATAAAGATTATAGAAGAACTCATTGAACCAACCTGCATTTCTCCAAATCTGTAGTATGACATTTTATACATAAGGCAGTTTAACAGAGTAGGAGATCCAGCCTTGTCTACTCGGAATTCCCCCTGCTGGGTAAAATAGTCACCTTCCTATGGGAAGAAAGCACAAGTTCAGCGTCAGTTCAGCTTGGCACACCCAAAGCTACAGGCTCTAGCTCTGGAGATTGCATCATGAAATTATACTCATCCCCCAGCCTCAAAATTAATCCTGTCAGATTTACAGACTCAAAGTTAAAAAGAACAAGACCGACTCCATGTTAGCTAGAACTAGCCTGCCACAGCTGTCCTCCCCACCCTTTCTTGGAGTTCGCCTTCAATTTTCCCTATGAACTCCAAAACCCTCCTTTAGTTGGGGAGGGGAAGATTCAGTAAACTAAAAAGAATATATAGCACTACTTCTGTATTCATTTTTATTGGGTTATTTTATAAACTAGCTTTTCTATGAGGCATAGATTGCTACCATTTTTAAATGTAAGTTCAGGTAGTAAAAATGTACTTTCTGACACATGTTCTTTTACAGGACTACATTCTATAGATACTTGTATATGATTCAAATAATGCCAGAAGACAGAAATGCTCATCACACAGATAAAGGAATGTGCACACAATGGACACTGTACAGGAGACCATCAGTGGGGATGAGGGCCACAGTGCGACAGACCCCTCATCTGTGGAAGTCACCAGTGTGTACACACACTTCAACACCATTAGGAATGGCCAGGGACCTTTAACTATGAAGCCGTGTGGCACACTGTGTGCTGTGAGGTGTGCACACCGTGGGATGGCGCCCCCCCCCTTCCTTATGATGGCAGCACTCAGTCTGTTCTCAAAAGTAAGTCCATGAGACGCAGGAAGGAGTGTATGCGTTCTCTTCTTGTGAGGGACAAACTAACTCTTCCCATACTCGTAATCTACTCACAAAGTTTGAGAGTAACACGTTTAAAACAGCACAGAAATGTGTATGTTCAAAGTTCAGATTATGTTATGAATTTTAATGGTGCCAAGTAGTTAACAAACTAAAATCATGTTTTAGGAGAATGAAATATCAAGTTACTCTAATGTAAGGACAGATGTTGGTCACTCCTAGGTCAGGGGGAGGTCACAACATTCACTCCTCAGCAGGACATCTGGGACTCGGCTTCACCTTTGTCTGTTTCTCTCTCCTCTCAACTTCTGCGCCTTCCTCACGGAAGCACAATTCTATCTACCTGTCCTCAGAAGACGGGAAACATCAACTCTAACCAGAAAGCAGTTTTCTATGAGGACAAATAGAGATGTGGGTGTATATCCACATATATATCCACAAAGGGTTGGAGAGGAGGTGCCACGGGTGTGGAAGGAAAAACACTCCAAGACACAGTTTTAAAAATACATGTCAGATGAGCCAAGGAAGGAAACCAGAGGCAAGTTTCAGGGACAGAACAGCCTGGCAAAGCTGACCAAGACCGGCCAAGGGATGCTAGGTTTGCACTCGAGGCAAGAGTCTGGACTTTTTACCAGTGCTTTACCAAGAGACAGACCATACTAAGGCCAGGCATTAACTATATTACTCCAAATATTCGAACACCTCCACACACGTCGTCACCTATATTCAACAGTGATAAGCTTAAGTCTTGCCTTGGGCACCTTACTAATTCTAGATCCTAGAAAAAGAACCAGTGCTCAAAGCATTTACACTGACCGGCATAAAGTAACTTGCCTGGAGCACCTAGCTGACAGTTTCAGTTCTAACTTATATCTGCTTGATTTCAAGGCCGATCTCCATTATCTGTTGAAGGCTTGTAAAGCACGAAGTGACATGATCAATGAATGTCATATTACATGGAAGAAGACACAGGACCAGGGCAAAGACAGTTTTTTCTACATTGTTGGTCTCTTTCAGGTTTCCACATTTTAAGGTTAGTAGCGGAGAGAAGGGAAATACAAAGGAAAGGTGGAAGCAGAGACAAGCAGAAGCAGCCAGAAGGCCTGACGAGGGCAAGGTGGGACAAGCACTCTAGAGGGCGACACCCTCATGTGGGAACATCAGGGCGCCAACAGCAACCTAGACCGCACTCCCTCCGCCTAGGAGTGTTGTTTAGGGTAATACGTTCACAGATGTGCTGCTATCAAGCCGGTACAGGAACTGCAGTTAGTATTTTTAATGAACGGAGTAACTAAGGCGGGAGACCAGGACAGGATGAGAAAAACAGTACAATCACTGGGTGTGCTCATGCACATTTTTAACCCCACTCTTAGGAGGCCAAGGTAGGAGCTCCATGAATTCCAGGCCAGCCAGGGCCACAGTGAGAAATGGAAGGAAAAGAACATAAATCAGCCAGTGTGAGAACAACTTGGACAAACTGTGTGGTCCTTACCCGAATGTCTTTTGGATGCTCCCCTTCAGCTATCCTAACCATCCAGAGGAACTTGTTGATATCATCACCCGAATAGCCAATAACTCCTCCAAAAATAACCAACACATAATCAACATCAAGAGACCGCATGATTTTATAGGCGGCTGTTTCATTAGAAGACATAGCTTTTCCTACCTGTACGATAAAATTTGATATATATTAATTTTGGGAAGAAATGATTTTCTTTGAATGTAATGAACTTAGAGGAATTCACTAACATCTTAACTACAATAACCATTTTATGGCAATCGTGCAAAATCTGAATATATGTTTTAAAAATTAAGTTCTAGGGCACTAATGTTTTAAATGAACACAGGTAAGCATTTAAAGAGACAGTTTTCTACCAACCTGAGGCTAAGCCTGGCCCATGATTTCCATAGCACAGACTCTTCTGAGCCCAGCAGACATGATAATTAGCTACAATACTCACGAAAGCTTCTGAGTTCATTTATTAAGACCCATTTATCTACTCAGACTTTAAAATGCAGAAGGGATTCATTTATGGAGATTCACTATCTAATAAAGTGAATATATAATTTGAACATCTATATAACTGGCACAATGTAAAATACTTGTTTTCATGTTTCTAAGACTTTTCTTAAATTTGCAATGTAAAAACTATATATCAAGCATTTAAGTTTCAGATTTTGCCTAGGTCTCAGTAAGCTAAATATATCAAAAGCTACCAGAAATTAGCCTACAGTTTAATATGACTCGTAAAATAATACATAGGCAGACAAGAATTCTAACCTGGATCTTTTCTGTTTAATTATAAGTGAACTCTGATTGTTACGTAGCATGAACCATTTTATTCTTTAAAAACAAACAACAAAGAGGAGAGCTCACCAGTGCAATGTGGCTATTATTCCAGGTGTTGTTGTCTACCAGAGTAGTCCTGTTGGCCATCCCAGCAATCTGATAGCCATAGTCCCACCAGGACATGACCCGGGCGTGTTCATCTGTGTTTTGTCTCAGCCAAAAGTATGCTTCTCTAAAATCATCTAAGATATTTCTGGTACTGAAAACAAAACAACAAAAAAATAACTCAGTTTTATTTTAAATGAGGTCTTTAAGTGTAAAGGAAATGGCTTAAAATTTTGAGGGGTTTAATCACTGAAAAATTTCATTTTAAAGATAGTTGTCAAAAAGCCCCTACCTACAGGGTGGGGGGAAAAAGGAGGAGCTTTGTCTACACTAGTGTTTCCCAAACTAATGTGCAAAAAAAAAAAAAAAAAAAGTTACTTGTCTTGTAAAATATCAGATTCTAATGAACTAGCTCTGGACACAGTCTGGTGCTCTGCTGAGGTGTGGCCCTGTCACTGCAACCATCAGGGCCGGTTAAGACACAGCTAGCTGGGTCCTGCCCTCAGGTCC
The DNA here is from genome assembly GCA_028551405.1 of Uromys caudimaculatus. NCBI lineage: Eukaryota > Metazoa > Chordata > Mammalia > Rodentia > Muridae > Uromys > Uromys caudimaculatus. Next base: position 8,504,636 of record CM052706.1, on the reverse strand, counting down.
CGAAGGTAAGGATTAGGGTGGGCTCATTAATTTACATTTCTACCAAGTTTCACACTAATGATGATGTAGTGTCCACTAAGTATACACAACTACATATGCAGAAAGATTTTTGGAGAAGAGCACAAACTAGTTACTGCCACCCATCCTAAAGGATGGGGAAAGGCTGCACCGAAAGACACAGTGAGTAAACTTAGGGGGTGGGGCTGCCCTAGCGCGGGCAGCCCTGGAGTTACACTTCTACTACACCTTAAAAAGGACAATCAAGATCAGTCTCCCAAACATTCTTTTGAGGTTAGATTAACAGACATTATAAAGCCCTCCCCCGGCCACGGTGCCCCCTTACCCATCATGATTGTAGGAGGCGAGGACCACACTTGGGCTGGAGTAGGCGTTGCTGGTGACCCACGTGCAGTGGACAGCGAACATCATGAGGAGCATGAGCATCAGCATGGTCACGATGCTTTTGATGTTGGGGCCCAGGCCCTCTTCCGGTTTCTCCTGCTCCGTCACGTGCTTTCTCACTTTACCTGCCTGAGGATGCAGAGCAAGTAGTTAGGAGCTGTTGCCATTGTACTTGGTTCATTAACACAGTCAAGGGGAAAGGTGGAGAGAACATTAATCTATCAAATAATTCCATGGGTCAAAGCGGATGTAATCAGATATTCTTCTATGGGCGATGGGAAGATTTGCTCTTGTTTTATAATTCAAAGTAAACTTTAAAGTCTATGTGAGTCAGAAAATACACTTATACCCAGGACCTGGTCTCAGAGCAAACTATCTCTGATAGAAAGCAGCTTTTAATTAAATATAAAAGGGTTAACCAAGGGGCTCTATTCTGGCAACATAAACTCCAATATGTATATACTTAAACTTAATTCTACTCTTGAAATAGCTATGCACACCTAAAACACAAATTAGGAAATTACTAGGAGAGAAACTACAGAATTAACCAAATCTCTAAACCACACACACGCACACACACACACACACACACACACACACACACACACCCCTTCCTACCTACCTCTGTTGGAAACAAAATAGTCATAAACTCTAAGTTATAAGGATGATTAAAGAAAAAAAAATACAAATAAAACATAACAACAGGTATGTGCTTAACACAAATCTTTATGAATTATATTGATTTCAGAGTAAGGAAAGAATGAATTCCAGCCAATTTTTACATTACAGCATTCCACTGGCTGGTTAGTATTGATAAGCTTAGTCAGTATTAAGCCAGCGAAGTCTAACAGGCTATTTAAGACAAGTGTAGTAATTCCTAAGGCTTGCCCACACATGTCCAACAAAGTCTTTCTCCTATTGCTTACGCAGGTTAGAAGTGAATTCCACTTACTAGCAGCAAATAGATGTTAAACAGGAACCAAATACCACATTTGAACACCAAGTTACCATTTAATACACAGAGGTAGTAGAACCACACAAGGTCACACCAAATACAGACTAAGGACAAGTGCAAGCACTGGTGCACATGGGCAAATCTGATGAGCTGTGTGCTCTGGGAAATGGAAAGGTGCTAACATACCTAAGTGCTTAAGCAACAGCTGGTGGAAAGAGATTAACAATCCCTGTGCTCTGATTCCATTCTCTTTACTTAGAGCTCAAAGACCAACTAGGATTTCAGTTTTGAGGCAGGCAATGGAGAGAGACTACAGGAGGCCCAGCTCAGTATGTTCTCATTCCAGCACACTTCTACATCTGTGGACTCTTCTGGTGCTGGGAAGACCGACAGCACAGCCCTCACCTTGTCATACAAGTTTCCCGGGTTTCTTTTGTCATCCTCATCACTGCTGTCTTCCACAGGTGGATTCTCCCTTTTCATGTCGTCCCCCAAATA
>CM052706.1:8429253-8502681 GCA_028551405.1 Uromys caudimaculatus | reverse complement strand
CGGCGGGGGATGCCCCAGGAAACTCCATCACCACACTACAGAACACATCTGAAAGTAGGCGTCTCACAAAGGAACTGTTTCTAAATTGTTAATATTGACCAAATAGTCCTGTTTAAAAATAAGTACTGCTGACTAAATAAAAACTAAACAGTTCAGAGAAATGTACTATCTTTCAAATTTAATTATTACAGATATGAAAAATTAAATGTAATTTGTTTTTTGTCAATAGCACCATACATTATAATATCCATAGCTGATAGGTGACAATAAATGTGTGCATTTATCATTAGGCAATCTAAGTTTGTGGAACCAAAACAGTCTCAGAAAGCCAGCACCATATCTAGTGTAAACCTTTCTTTAAAGCAAATATGGGTAAGAACACAACGGACAGACATCTGTCAGGTAGCACTTGAGAGGACAATCAGGCTCCACCAACCAGTGCTCTAAGAAGGTGCTGACAGCCTCAGGCCAAAGGCTATGAGCTTCAGAAAAGCCAATGAGGTATCTGACTCCTATATCATCTGAAGCTACTGAAAATATTCAAGTAGGTCATAGGTTGGATGTAAAGTCTGTATTTAAAAGGTAGTAATTAGAATACACATACACTGAAAATTCAACTAATTTTTCTCGTCTAAGAACCTTTGTAAAGTAGGAAAATGTTCTTGAACATAACATATATAAGAAAAACAAACATTAAAGTGGAGTAATCCCAATGGAAAAAATTGTTCTGAATCAAAGAGTTCATTAAAAATCTTACCAAATACTCTTTCATCGTTGATATTTTTGATGCAGAACCATAGGCCTGCTGGGAAGGTACATACAAGAATATGTAGATCAAAGAAGAAAGACACCCATGTCGTAGGCTGATGCTCAGACACTGATGCAATAATTGGAATGTGTATTTTTGCATACCTGATATTAAAAAAGTTCATTATTATTACAGTTAAAGGACAAAACAGGAGCTCCTTCCCTCAGAATGAACTGGACCACTGACATCACTCTCGTCCAACTTTTCTTATTCAAGCTTGTATCTTAACTGACGTAGCTAGTGACCCAGTTGTTTGGTAAACATTGGTCAAGCTATCTAGGGATCATAAAACGGTTGGCTCTGCTCTGGCTTCTAATCCTTGCTCAGGCAGGAAGGTGTCTGTACTTTAGCCTACATCTATATCAACAAGTTTCTCCATCTTTTCTTGGTGGCAGAAAACACTTTACCCTCTAACTCCTGTGCGCCAATCCCTTCCCAGACAAGGGGCTGGCATTGGTGTGAGAAAAGAAGTCACTTTGCACTCTGGGATTCCAAAGAGGTCAAAATTACTTTACAACTACATCAACTTTGGAATTTAGCTTAGTCAATTCTTCTGTAACTGGTTCCCTCCAGTTCTCTGGATCCACAGGATAAAAATCAGCAAATGTTTTAGTCATAAAAACAGTTTATTCTATGTGATTTCATGTGCACAGGAGCCTTTGGTGTCCTATTGGAAGGACACCTGATCAATAAATGGTGGTAGGACTTTATTGGGTCATCTAGAAAGCAACCACACAGACAGTGACATCATCACAGCACTAGGCCATCACTTTAAAGACAAAAGATTTCACTGAAATCATTAGTCTAATTCAAACCCAAGTTTTAAAATGAGTTCCTTTTATACAGCACTCTTAAGAAACGTACCGCACACCCTTGGTGTGTTTCAGATGGTTTTAAGCAAAGCTTACATTAAGTAATTATACAAAGAGCTCTTCATACCTACTTCATATCAATCTTTAATACAGTACCTTGTCAGTAACAAAACTTAAAATATAAATTTTACATCCATTCCTTTTTTAAAAGTCCCCATCTTTAAATTACACACATGCTTCTGCTCTGACAAAACAATAAGGAGCTGCTATGCAGTGCAGGAATTTAGAGCTTATGTCCCCAAACAACAGGCATTCACTTCAGACAGCTCAGCCTGGGCATTTAATATTGCTAAGTAACGACTGAACTGCTCACAACACGGAAGACATGGAGAAAGGCTATTTGACTAGGAGGCCAAAATAGCATATTTGAACTTACCCAGTATCCCATAAGGAATAAAACCTGCCACTCCATGGTGCAATGTAACCTTGAAGGAAAAACACAGAGGAAATTATCTGCCTTTTTATTATTTTGTAAATTTTCTCTCCCTCTGGGAGTGGGGGTGTTGAGATAAGGTCTCCTTGATATACAGCCCACTGCCCACAGCTTGCCTCCTACCTCGGCCCCTCAAATGCTGGGAATACAGCTGTATGTTCCCACACTTAGCTTGGGTCTGGAGAGATGACTCAGTGGCGAAGAACACTGACTACTCTGACCTCTAACCCAGAGGATCTAGGTTAGAATCCCAGCACTCACATGGGAGCTCACAACTGCCTCTAACTCTAGTTCTAGGGAATCTGTCATCCTATTCTGGTGTCTGTGAGCACTACACACTTGCATGCAGGCAAAATATCCACACACACAAAAATAAAGAAAATAATATTATTATTGGTGTGTACTGGGTACACGCCATGATAATAACTATTGTTGTTGTTGTTATCATTATTAGTATGTTTGTCTCACAAGCCATGGAGCATATGTAGAGGTCAGAGGACAATTCTGTGGGGTTGATTTTCCTCTTCCACCTTGACTTGGGTTTCAGGGAGCACATTCAGGTACCTTTACCAGCTGAGCCATTGCACCAACCCAATTTTGTCCTTTTCAGAGCTTTGTTATTAGTTATGAATAATTTAAACCAATGTTCAAGTAATGTTGGTTTTATTTTATAGATTCCAATGTATTTTCAAACACCTAGGTCTTTGACTCCCATCATACCTTCATTCACCCTATGCTGGGCCTATACGTCAGCTGGGCATATGGAATACCCCCAGGGAGAACTGGACTGTGAGCTCAGGGTTAGGGAGTAATTTAGATCCAAAGCATGCAGAAACGATGTGGCCAACAGTCTCCAAGGAAAGGGAGAGAGTGCACACATCTTTCAGGTGATGGCACCTACCTGTGTATGTCAGATAGATGACACTAAGAAACACAGCGCCTGCAGCTAGTGAGACACCCAAAAAGAAAAGGGTCTGGAACTCTTGTTTTGTCAACCGGTCTCTCAGATACTGCAAAAATGCGTAAGCTTGCAGCAGCGCAAAGACACCTGGTTAAAGAGAAGGCTCAGGTGAATACCATCGCAGTGCTTCCCTAATGCCATTTCAATACTTTCATTTGCAAAAGTACAGAATCCCTGTATCCTTCACCCCAGGGACAGGTTATCTCACCTACCAATATTCCCTGTGTCAACTGACAGCTAACTTACAATTAATGACCTGAAAAATCCTATTGCACATTTTTTTCCAAAGTGGTCAGAATCCTTAAACATGTACCAGACAAGAAAAGCAGCCAACTGTGCACACTGACACTACCATGCACCAAAGACTTAAAACATTATAGTTATTTCTGCACTGGTGTGCTGGCTTGTTTTTTGTCAACTTGACAGAAGCTACCGTTATCTGAGAATGGGGAGGCACAACTGAGAAAATGATCATCAGGTTGGCTGATGGACAAGAGTGTGGGAGTATCTATCTCCTTGATTAATGACTGATGTGGGAGGGACAAGCTCACTGTGGATGGTGCCAACCTTGGGCAGGGGATCTTGGTTTGTCTAAGAAAGCAGGCTGAGCAAGCCTTGGGGAGCAAGCCAGTAAGCAGCAACCCCTGCTATGGTCTCTGCTTCATGGTTTCTGCCCTGATTTCCCTCAGTGATGGACTATGAGCAGGACACTTAAGCCAAATGAATCCTTTCCTCCTTAAGTAAGTGTTAATAAGTGTTTTATCACAGCAATAGAAAGTACACAAGCTATTATTATTGAAATCTCTTAGAAATTACAATATAATAATAAAGAGCCTGAAACCTCATTTTAGTGTCAATATAAAAGGAAAAATGATTAAGGTCACACATATATTTAACTGGACAAAACATTTACAATGTCCTCTCATCTCAACTTCAAACACTAGTTTCCATACCTGCAGCTGCCATGTGCTCGCTTGTTCTGATTGGCTGGAATCCCACAAAAGGTATCTGCATGGATAATATTAAACCCACAATGTAGAAAGTGCTATATGCTATAAAAACAAAACAGGAAACAAGGGTAATTTACTACTGCCATTAAATACTTAACACATTTATTTATAAATCTTTTTAGAAAAGTTTTAACAGAATTTAAACAGAATCTTGAAGTGTGAATGTTAGTCTCATTATAGATCATAAATATTTTATCCATCTTTTAAAAGTATTGTTTGTAGACCTACCTCACCTACAGTTTCAGAGACTCATGCCACCTTCCTTTCCAGCAAATGGAATGAAGTTTAAGAAAAAAATTCACCATTAATAATCATTGATAAGATCCAAGAAACTCTGCAATTGCACTTGCACTAAGTAACTATTATTGCTGTGGTTATTAATCCAAAATATTCATGGCCTCGCAAACACCTAGCACCAGTCATGTGAGCCCATGAGTCTCAGAAGCTCTGAGTGTTTTGTGCCTTCTTTCCAGTTTCCTAAGACTCCTCGGGTAGAAGTTGAAGAGTTTAAAAAGGAAAAGAACCCACTCAGGGAATGAGCCTAACAGAAAGACCGTTTGCTCTCCACAGTACCCCTCCTAGGCTCACACTGATTTTACTGCACAGAACTGCTGCAGTGCAGTGGCGATCTCTGTCAAAGACTGGCTTTCCACTCATGGCTACAGATCAAGATTAGGTAATCTGACTAGAGAGAAAGTATTAGGAATCACTGAAAGTAAAAATTTTTCAGAAGATAAAAGGTGTATCTAAAAAAGCTGACGTAAAAACAGCATTCTATTCATAAGCTTTATATACATCACCTTTTTCCCTTCTCGCTCTGGCCCTGCACATCACTTTCATAAATGCACTTGATGTACAATTTTGGGCAAATAAACCACTATGAAAAGGGGAGACTAGAATGCCTTTGAAACAGGAAACGTTACTGCACGCCCGTTGCCTGCTGTACTCAGGCAACACAGTACAGAGCATACACTTCCTTTCTCCTTGCCTTCATAGCTGTATTTATCTGCTTTTAAAAGAAGCCCGTTTTTAGAAGGTAAATTGTGAACCATCAGTTCAAATGCTACACTACTTCCCAAGCTGTCTGCTAAGTTATCACTACTGTGTTGGGAAGATAAGCTCATAATATAATGGAAAGGGCCAGAGCCTGTGGGGAGAGTTTTCTAAGACAGAACTAATGAAGACCAAAGCTCTGCCACCCACCCAGAGTGAACTCTGCAGACACACTCATGCTGCAGTGGTATGGCCCTTTGTGAAACACTCGAGTAAAATCCAAGTTATCACAATTGTGAATCTGCTTATGTGGTCAAGGGGCTTTCTGGTAAGCTTCTTTTATTAGTTAATCTGTGTTGAAGCCCTGATACAGCCAGAAGCAGAATGAAAAAAGAAAAGCAGAGGGACAGAGGGAGGGAGGGAGAACAAGGTTACCCTGTGATCCCCAAGTATACAAAATCAAATACTTGAGTTCCATGAACACAGACTGAGAGCTGGGTGAGGCCTGTGAGCTCCCCCATCAGAGCCGCAGATGCGCTATGGTCAACATGCATCTTACAGTGTGGAGCTCAGAAATCAACCCCCAAACATGAACACAGACAGCACTAGGAAAGACTCAAGAGTGCTGAGCTTTCCTCAGTGAAGCCTACACACACCAAACACTGCAATCACTTCAGGCTGGGGCTGCCTCCTAGAAATACAAACATGGAATTCAGCAAAACTGACAGGATTTGGACTGAATATAATAGACAATACAAACTGAATTAAAAAAATAAACTATTCCCCTTTATAAAAGCTGAGGAGAAAATGAGGCAGTAAAACTACCTTACAAAGAACAAGTATATGATCACCCCAAAGAAAAACCCGTCTTCACCACACCTCCACAGAAAACTCCACTTCCTTCACACTGACTGCTGCTTCCCGGTTCTCTTTTTCTCAGAGCAAAGGAAGACCAGGCTTTCAGGCCAACTTCAGAAGGTCACAGTAAGGAGAAGGAAACACCAGGGCTGGGGAGTGGCTGTAGTCAAGTGCTTGCCTAGCATGCCCAAGGCTCTAGGCGGTCTTCACAACCACGAAACATCCAAACAACCAATAAGAAGACCCCAGTCTTTATGGAAACAGAAGCACTAGAGTCCACGTTACTGAGAAGAGTGCCAACAATGAACTGGAGGAAAGGATGAGTTTCTATTGCTTGGCTAATGTCAAACAAAGCACAGAGATGGACATCATGGCTGGGAAGGCCTGGGCGTCAGCCTCCTGCATGGACCTGAGCCAGTGAAGCCAGGCTGCAAGGACACTCGATGCCCAGAGCTGTTTCAATGAACTGGACCCACAGCAGCTTGAGCTCTAGTAGTTTCAGATCAGTAGGTTGGTTCTATGAAGTGTCCACACGGGAGAAACACCTATCCTACCTCACAGAGCCCTTCAATACACAGGAAACCACTTGTACCAAATCAAGTTTGAGACTGTTAGCCAAGCTCCACACAGTGCAAACGTCACAAGTCTACCTCACGGAAGATACTGCGCTTCCTAAATTTATAAAATAGCACACATAACTCAGTATCTCAATTTAAACCTCACAAACTTTAGAAAGTTTAAAACATAGAAAGTAGAAAATTAGACTCACTTGAGTAGAAAGACATGGAGAAATTAGATTCTTAAGAAGAAACACAGCCTCTATCCACTGTAAAAATAAAGTATTCTTTTCTCCAGACTATATGACAGCACCCAATAGTGTGCTTTCAAAAAGACTTATATCTATGACAATCAGGACTTTTTAAAAACAGAAAATCCTGTTAAGATCAATCCAGGCTGGCCTCTAAGTTAGGTGAAGTCTGACAAACACTAAGAGCACAGCACATCTAGCTAACACTGTGACAGTGGTAGGGAGGCTTATGCAAGAGGGGCGTGGAACAGCAGCATAAAAGGTCCACTGTCCTTACGGGACTGCAGCAACAGACCTGCCTGCAGCACTGCTTCTTCCTGGAGCTCCACTAGGAACCGTTGTTACCAAACTACTGCCCTACCCAGTCCAACTTCCTATGCAGCCACACCTATTTCTTTACTCTTTACACTGTTCCATCAAAGAAGTGAGCTCTAAGAAAATGCACAACCCAACGACACCGTAAATCACTCATTTGATCATAAAAATGCTGCCACACTGCCATCCTGTGGAAGCACAGTTCCTGGCATTCACTGCTGCAGACCATGCTCCTGGTTAGAAAAAAGTCCCTAAAACAATTGGAGTTATTCACATGTATAATTTATTTTTACTCAAGGAAAACTTAGCTTAGAGACAGAAATCTATAGAAATCCTAATCTTGTTTCCCCTAAAAATATGTGAGTCCCAGTAGCACTGCAGGTAGTGACTCTGGCCAATTCGATGCTGGGCTCCAGCCCCACTGAGACCTTAGGCTGACGGAGTGCTCGCCGCTCTCATTTCATTATCTCCCTGATAAGGCATTACAACTCGGCAGCACTCTCTGGGCCATCTTTTATTCTGGAGTGACAGCTCATGCATGTGGAGGTCAGAGGACAACCTAGAGGCCTTCCCCTTTCTCCTTGAGACAGGTCTCTCTTGGCTGCTGCATACCCCAGGAATTGAATTAGGGAGGTACCATGTCTGCTTCAAATGGGTTCCAGTCAGGCCTCCCATGGCGCCTATTGCCTTTCCCTCAGCCCACGTCTCTGGAGTTTTGAGTTACTACAACTCTTCCTTCTGCAAACTGGGAACACACAAACGCATTTATATTAACCCACCATAAGGCCTGCCAGTCTTTCTAAGTTAACTTGGGCAGTGTTTAATGAGAGTAGCTAACAAAATATCCCTCTTCCATTAGACAAGATACAGAAGAAAAAGACCTTATAATCCAATCAGTTTTACTTGACTGCTAACAAATAATATTAAGTTTGTAAGAATGTTGAAAAGTTTACTTAATAAAGTCACCTGGCTACTCTGTGGGCACTTCAGTTACTGAGACTGTTGGTAATGTTCAGGGTGTAAAGCCTGGTGAGGAGCAGCAACAGCAATAGAGGGCAGAACAGGTTGTTCTGACTAGCAGGGAAACCTGGATGTGTGCACAAGCACACACACGCGCTCTGCTTCCCAGGGACACTGCTCACAGCAACCAGGTAGAGCACATCACTGAGACAGACATTTTACAAGCTCCAAACCTGTAAAGGTAGGAGGAAATGACTGGCTCAGACTGCTCGAGCAGAGATTATCACACTTTCAAAAGGGAAGAAATATCTTCTGCTACTACCTAACAGGAAATTAAGGATAAGAAGCTAGAGGAAATGTATCAAGATTTAAAATTCTAGTTCTGGGCTGAAGAGATGGATCAGCAGTTAAGATCTAATTCCTAGCACCCACATGGTGGCTTATAACTGTCTATTTACCCCAGTTCCAGGGGAGTTGATGCCCTCTTCTGACCTCAGCAGGCACAAAGGCATGCACACGGCACAGACATACATGCAGACCAAAAAAAACCCAGATATGTGCAAAATAAAATTAAAAAAAAATAAATTTAAAATTCAGTTGTGTCTTACAGAAGCAATTCATTAGATCTGACATAGGTTAATGAGACACCATCAGAGCACAAAGAGATTAAGAACACATTGTGTGAACACTATAAGGGAGAGCTCATGAGATATATACAACTCTTCTTTCCACTTGAGATAGTCTCAGTGTGTAGCCCTGGCTGTCCTGGAACTCTCTCTGTAGACCAGGCTGGCCTCAACTCAGAGCTCCACCTCTAGATTGTTGGGATTAAAGGTATGTGTGCACCTGCCACCCTTGGCTAATTCTACTTTTAAAAAATGGGATATTGTGACTCAATCACTCCTGCAATTATGAAACAGCTATACCTAGTATGGGTCAAAAAGTACAACCGACAAATATCAGCAAACATAATTTACAAATAAAACATATTTAAAAGGATTTAAACAAAATTGCAAATTTATTGCATTAAAAATCATTTAGGACTTTTTTGTTTGGAAAAGGTTGTAATTCTTTACCCCAGGCTAGCCTGAAATTCACTGTGAGCAAGGTTGACATCAAACTCTGGGCATCCTTCTGCCCCAACCTCCCAAGTGTTAGATTTTAAGTGAGCAGAACATCAACTTATCTCCTGTGAGCAGGCTCTCAGACAGACCTAAGCATCTCATGTAAAGTCTCCTATCTTCTACACACAAGTGCTCCACACGAGTGCTCTAAGAACAACTTGACACGTGTGGTTCTAAGACTGGGCTCACCTATGACAGCACCAAAGCCAGTTTTCCACTTTCGTTTGTAGATATGAAAAATCTTTGTCTCTATTAATTGAAGAAGGCTTTTGATCAAGCAAAAATCCCTGTTAAGTCACAGTAAGAAAGGCCCTTGCTCTACGTATTTTTAGTCTTAAGACAGAAAGATACTGCTAGACTTGTCCTTCGAGGAGTGAGTGCTCCTGACTCCCCTGGGAGCACTACTGTAACCAACACTAAGACCTGTAGGCAAAAGAGAGGCCAAGACAAAAGTCTCAGTGCTGCTGTTGGCTCTGTTCACACAACATGAAGGAAAACTCAAAACGGATCACCATCGCTAAAAGGATCAAGTTAGGAAGCACGGAAACCATGTTACGCTTTTATAAACAAGCCAATGTTGCAAACAATGCTTCTAGTCTATAAGACGCAGGAGCAATCTTTCGTAAAGGTAAATCTTTACCTGTCACAAATATAAAACCATACATCTTTTTATTAATTCCAATAGCTTGGATCAAATCCACCAAAATTACTTAAAATAGTAATTAAATAATTTAAACAAATATAATCAGAAAATTGTGCTACAAATATTAAAGTATTATTCCAAATATTATATGGTAATAAAACCCTACTAGACAATCAAAATATGGGTGTCAGAATAAGTATTACAAACATAAGAAAATTCAAAGCTGTTATGAGAACCACTGACCACTATACCATGGTGTGCCTGCCCTCTGCCTACTGCATAAATCTAGGATAATTACTGCTATTAATATGTACTATTTGCTATAATATAAGCTATTTTTAAATTAGCAAAACTTTCTTACACATTCAAGTCTGGCTTTGAACTTGCTACCCACTTACCTCTTAGAACTGAGACTACAAACATGTACAACCAGGCATGGCTTCTAATTAATAAGCTTTACCAATGTCCTGTTACCTACAGAACAAATCACCTCACTTCAAATAACCAATGTAAATTTCAAAAGCAAATAAAAACTGCAGTACAGAAACAATTATTTTTTATTCTAAAAAATGATTTACTTTTATTTTATGTGCATTGGTGTTTTGCCTGCATGTATGTGTATGTGAGTGTCAGGTCTTGGAGCTCCAGACAGTTGTGAGCTGCCATGTGGTTGCTGGGAATTGAACCTGAGTCCTTTTGAAGAGCCGTCAGTCTTCTTAACTGCTGAGCTATCTCTCTCTCAGCCCCGAGAAATAATTATTTTAAGTCATTTTGCAAAGTTTTAGCTGATGTGTCTCTCACTGAGTTATAACATGCTTAACTTTGACATTTTATATTCAAGTTCTCATTAACTTTAACAGAAGTGAGATTCTTGTGATAAAGCACCACAGGCTTTCTATCTCCGCCCTTCTGCAGTTTCATTAGCTAACCACGTCCCTATAGGAAATGTCCTCCTATACAGTGCTTACCCACTAATCCCTCCCCAAGACCTTGGAACAGCACACCTCATTAATAAATTCAGGCACAAATAATGCAGAACCAATCCACCAATTAAGCATTTTTACACGTTACTGCATGTGAACATATGAGGCTTGTTTTGGGCCATCTCCTCATCCCCCACTGTTTTTCTATTTGTTTTGCTTTTTTGTGACAGGGTCTCACGTAGTCAACCTAAAGGCAAGTTAAACATAAAAAAATGACTACCTTTCCATGGGCAAACAAAAGTTGTTTCCTAAGAGCACGTCTCAGAGGCGGAGCCACTTACCTATGTAGACTCTCTTGCTGTACCTCTGCATCAGCAGCAGCACAAACACATGGAGGGGGATAAGGTTGATGATAAACACATAGCCTCCCCACGCAGAGACCTATGGGAACAGAGAGGCTCAGACACATGGCTTTTATCTCTCACTTCCTAAAACAAGTATGTCTCATTGTCACGGCAACCTAAACACCAGAGAAAATAAAGTGCTAGGATTTTGGGGAATTTTCCTAGGAGATAGATATAGATCTATCTATCTATCTATCTATCTATCTATCTATCTATCTATCTATCTATCTCTATATATATCTATCTATATATAAAATAGTTCTTATTTTTTCATTGATAAGTAAAATAACATGACCCCATAAATCTAGTAAGCTTTTCTAAACTCACTGGAGAATAGCTCAAGTTAAATTTGATTTAATAGGAAGACTAAGACCATCACATAACTGTGAACTAGCAGAAATAGGCTGGAAATGAGTACAGACAATAATTTTTAGACAAAAACAACAAGCTTTTATTTCACCTAATTATGATGATCTATTTACTGAAAGAAAATAGCTTAAGAATGAGGAATTCTTTGGTCAGTGACTCAGCTAAAAAGGCACTCATATCCCCTGGCCACACTGTGGGCCTCTTGACAGTGCTGAGTGGCTAAAGCTGTAAGATGGATTACAAGTGAGAACGAACACACACACACACACACACACACACACACACACACATCATTGACTTGTATTACATGTATTCCTATTTTCAAAATCAGAGTAACCATGGATACTCAGTCTAAATAAATATTCTTAAAAGCCAGTGCTTGCTCCCAACTACTACAATGGACTGACTTTCATATGCTTAAAATAGACAAGAAGGTCTTCCAGGATCAGCATGTTCTAATTTAGTTAGAAGGTTAAAGATTCATTGGTTATCAAATCAACTTATGAGGACATGTTAGCATACAAAATATTTCAAAGTAACTCCTAAGAACCTAACATCCGTTCATTTCTCTCTGTCTCTGTCTCTCTCTCCTTCAGGGGTGCTAAAGGAAAATGTAAAGAGCACACAAGCAGAGTCCACATGCATGCCCCGACAGAGCACACGCCAGGCACAGGTCTTACTTACCATGTAGAAATACGACAAGCAGCAGCACATCGTCCAAAACACAGACCCGGTCTTCACAGACTTTACCTGAAACACCAAAAGCAAACCCCATTGTAAACTGGAAAAGCTCTGAATGAGGACTGAGACTTAGCTATCCCGACTGACTAAAATACACCTTTACAATGCTGAACAAGATTTATGTTAACAACTGATTCTTTTTTGGTTAGTTTTTAAGTAAAAAGAACAAATAAGGAAAAATCACCTGTTTTCATTTTCTGCCATGAAATGGTTAATATCAACAAACCGGAGCCTTAAGTAAGTGTGTTCAGTAAATCTACATTTTTATATAGTTCATCTGCTAGACTTGTATGTTTCTTCATCTGAATTGAGGATCATATATATGATCTAAGCTTCCATTTTGAAAAACTTACTGTTACAATAAGAAGGTTTTGGATACCATAATCAATATTTTAAATGTATATTGTTGAACATTCTTCCAGAAGGCCCAATACATAAGTAAATCTCAGTAATCTATATTGGAAGGGCTATATACAAATAACTCAAAAGTCAACCAATCTTGTCTTAATGTAGTAATTTTCCAAATGAGTTTATGTTACCTAAAAAAGTAAATTATTAGCATCTTCAAAATAACTGACACAGACCTAAACACACAGCAATGTTCACCTTTAAGATGAATACCTAAGAAAAGATAAGAACAATGCCTATCACAAAGAAGTCTATACTCAAAAGTTGTTTCTGTCTCTTTGTGCTAAGAGGCATGTTCACCAAACCTAAGCTAATTTCCAGAAAGTGTTTACTTTTAAAAGCAGGTTTTTAATATACATTAATCCATTTTAATATACAATAATACATTATAGTTAACTCCAGGTAATGTCTAGACTTTGATACAAAATATGAAAACGAATACAACAGAAGGAAGCAAGGAGGGGGGAGGGGAGGAACCCAGTGAGAGTAGGGGGAAAAGCTTATGAAAATGATGGCCATTTCAAAGCGAGAGAATGTCCTTTGGCCAACCTGAGATAATCTATTTGAGAGGTGATTACAAAGACTGAGAAGGGAGTTGAGGTGAAATGTCATTACAAAACCCTGTAGAGCTAAAAAGACCCAAATAGCGGACACAAATGCCCTACCAGGAAGAGCAGCAGACACTCAGGAGATGGTGAGTGCATGCTCAGAGAATCTTTTCTAAGAGATTAAAAAGTGTGTGGAGAATAAGGTGGGCGAGAAAGCAGGGGACACTCTCCACAGAAAATAGAGGACAAGATCCACAGGCACTGTCTCACTTATGAACTGCTTCACTAGCTGAAAAGTTAAAAGGACTAAGCTTGAAACAGAGTAAGATGGAAGACAAGTCTCAAGCCCGACCTGAAGCCACTCCAGTGGGACAGAAGGACAATGGTACAAAAGGTAAGCCACAACCACACTGAGACATTTTTAAATAGTCATGAGATTATGAGTTTATTCACTGAATTCTCAGCTATATGACATTAAATGTAGTTTTGTGTGTGCAAAGCCCTGGGTTTGATCCCAGCACTAGAAATAGCATTTTCTTCCAAAGCTAAAATTCAGTTAGCTTTGGAAGAAAATGTTATGTATATCATAACAGGAAGGCCTACAGAGTGTATAAAGGTAGATAGCTTATCAAATTTAATACATGACACAACAAAATTAATCCAACCAAACTATTAATGGTGCAGAGGATAAGAAAACATGACTATAACAAAGGTTAAAACAATGTGATCAACCTCAAATTAAAAAGAGACAGAAAACAAAGTCTAACCACCATTAACAGCTAAACTGAAAACTAAGCAAAGATTTCTTAAATTATAATAAAGCACAGTGTCCCTCGGCTACAGTCACATTGTGCAGGTACTTCTCTGTGCTTTCACTTAAGTCAGAGCAGGTGGAAGCTTGCTTCTGATTTTCCTTGCTTCTGATATTCAACACTGCACTTAGATTCTAGTCAGGACAAACCAGGAAGGAAAGGAGTAGGTAGATATACACAC
The DNA here is from genome assembly GCA_028551405.1 of Uromys caudimaculatus. Lineage (NCBI taxonomy): Eukaryota > Metazoa > Chordata > Mammalia > Rodentia > Muridae > Uromys > Uromys caudimaculatus. The sequence goes on along the minus strand of CM052706.1, from coordinate 8,488,510 downwards.
TGGAGAGCAAAGGGACCTGGGGAGAGGACAGATAAAATGACCTTGGGAATCTTTAGCAAACAAAAGGAAAGTAATGCTTAAGTTTACTACACCAAAGACTCATCCATACAATGGCAGTGGAAGACATTTTGCAAAGGAGACTAGAGCCTACAAGAAGAGCATAGTGGCTGCCATCAGAAGCTGACAGAGGCCAAATGAGAGCAATCATCCCAGTCAGTCCTCTTACAGCTACCTGAAATGTTGCCAAGAATTCCACACCAATCAGTCAACAGCTGTCCAGCATTTGAAGCAAAAATCCCAGCCTGTAAACGCACTGAAAATCCAAATATTCACCACTCTGAACTATCATCTTCTTATACAACAATAAACCTATTCCTTGTCAGACTGCCACATCTTCTGAGGCAATCTGAGGCTCCAGGGCCCTCCTCAAAGACAAACTTGTACTAGAAACAAATCACAGTTATGTGTGGTTGGGGATGGTCTGATCTACCATAGCCTTCTGAACCCTGGCGAAACCATTACATCTGAGAAGTATGCTCAGGAAATTAGTGAGATGCATGAAAACCTAATACCTATGGCTGGCACTGGTCAAAAGAAAGGGCAATTCTTTCCAAGACAATGCCTAACTCCACAGTGCACAATTAATGCTTCAAAAGCTGAACAAACTGTGCCACAGTGTTCCTCACATCCCACATTCACCTGACCTCTTTCTCCCCGTGAGCAGTTTCTCCAGCATCCCCACAACCTTCTGCAGGAGGATACTTCTAAACCAGCAATCTGCAGAAAGCGCTTCCCAACAGTTTGCTCCATCCCAAAGCGCGGGTGTTTTGTGCTACAGGAACTTAAAACATATCCACTTATTTTTACTGACAAAATGTGCTGACCGTGTTATTTCCTATTTTTGGTTAATAAAGAGATGTTTGAGCTCAATTATAATTAAAATTCAAGGTTCATGGGGGCTGGAGAGATGGCTCAGAGGACTCTTCCAGAGGTCCTGAGTACAGTTCCCAGCACCCACATGGTGGCTCACAGCCGTCTGTGATGGGATCTGGTGCCCTCTTCTGGCCTGCCGGCATACATGCAGGCAGAACACTGTATACATAATAAATTAATCTTTAAGAAAAGTTCAAGGTTCATAATTACAATTCCTTTTGCAGCAGCCTAATAAAAAATGCTGTACAGGACAAGAAATAATTACCAAACAGAAGAGAAATCCCTCAGATTGGGAGAAAAATCTCCATCAGTAATTCATCTAGCAGGGGCCTGACAATCAGGATATGTAAGAGTTCAAAAAAGCCAATGCCAAAAGGAAAAATAATCCAATCAACAAATGAGCAAATGGATGGTTCTCAAAACAAGTACAAATGGCCAATAAAAACATGAAAAAATATTCAGTATGTTTAGACAACGTGCAAAGCAAAATTGCAATGCAAGTCCATCTCACCCAGTCAGAAGGGCTACCATTAGGAAAGCACAGCAGTGCCAGGAGGGCACAGGCTAAGGTCACCCTTAATGCCACGGTGGAAACAGCAGCTCTGCAGTGATGACACAGAAATATCTCCAGGCTCCTGGAAACCCTAAATTTCACTATGGAGCTACTGTAACCAAATCTGTGGTGCTGGAATAAAGCACATGTCAACAGAAGCACAACAGGGCAGGTGAATTCAGAAGTAAATCCATGCATCACAGAGAATTTACTTTTGACAGAATGCTAAGATCATTCAGTTAGACGTTCAGAGGGTTGTTTGTCAAAGGGCCCAAATACCAAACACAATTACGAATATGAATAAGAATCAAGCAAGAGAACCTATATTTTCCAATTTCAAAATGCACTACAACAGTGCATTAGGTCGAACAGTGGGGTGCTGGCAGAAGGACAAACACACAGCTCCAGGTAACTTTGGCATGTGTGATCAAATAACTGACAAGGTACCAAGATCAATCAAAACGGGAAAATAGAAATTAGCATGTGACCAACCAAAGAGTACACATGGAGGGACCCATTGCTCCAGCTGCATACAAAGCATAGGGGGTTGCTAGGGTGGTGAGGCGGGAGTGGGGGGTAGGTGGGGGGGAGCACCCTCATAGAGGCAGGGGGAGGAGGGATGGAGGTTTTTGGAGGGGAAACTGGGAAGGAGACAACATCTGAAATGTAAATAAATAAAAAACCAATAAAAAAAAAAAGAAATCAGCATGTAAATTAATACATTTGGACCTTTCTTTAAGCATCGTTTATAAAATAATAAATGGAGCAATCTCAATATAAAGAATTTCTTAAAAGAAGACATAGGGCAAGAGCTCACAGTGACGTGTTTTACAGTGATTTCCTGGATAATAGGAACAAAAGACAATGTTGACAAGTTGGGCTTCATGAACACTGATTTTTGTATATCAAAAGATGCTCATGGGGTAAAAAGGCAGTCCATAAAATGGGAGAACCACAAAGAAATAGTTAATCCATAAGGGATTAGTAGCAAGCATACATAGAGAACTAATAAAACTCAACTCAAATATGAGAAAAGGACTTTAAAAGGCATTTCTACAAAACATTATTCAATTAGCTATGAGACACACAAAATGCTTCCCCCTCATCACTGAGGAAATGCAAGCCAGAACCACTTACACTCATTAGCTTCATTACTAGCACCAGAAAAATTAAGCCAGGCATAGAGGTTCACGCATGGAACCCCAGCTGTCTGGGGCATACACGCACATGGAACCCCAGCTGTCTGGGGCGTACACATGCATGGAACCCCAGCTGTCTGGGGCGTACACGCACATGGAACCCCAGCTGTCTGGGAGGCTGCAGCTGGAATAGTGAGGATTTGAGGTGAGCCTAGCACAGGGTAAGAAATAGCTATAAAAGAACAAGAGCTAGTGAACATATGGAATCATTAGATATCTCTCTGCTTACCACTGATTGAAACTGGAAATGGCAGTTATGGAAAATGGCATAGTGGTCCATAAAAGACTGAAGCTTTAACTGCTATACAAGTGTGTACTACAGGTTTCTATCCATTCAATTTAGCCAAAGTCAATGAGACAAAAAGGAGAATGGTTGCATTTTACAAGACATGAGTGGATCTTATGGATGGTCACAAAACATTACAAGTATATATGACATTTCTAAACTCTGACATTTGGTAAATGTTATATTCTGTGTATTTTACCATTATAAAAAAAAGCTGGAGGAAAAAAAAAAGTAGATATAGGTGTAACAATTATGCTAAACACAAAACCTAAGACACTAAATGTTCTATGTAGTAAGATTTCATTTATGTGAAGTGTCCAGACTAGGTAAGTCAATAAAAAATAAAGCTAGTCTGATGGCACAGTGAGATGTCTCAGTGTTAAAAAATGCTTCCCTTGCAAGCCGGATGATCTGAGTCTGATCTTTAGAACCCCTGTAAAGGAGGGAAAAGAGAACCAATTTCACAAACTTGTCCTTTGGCCTCTACATGTGTGCCCCAGCATACATGAGCCTCCAGACAGCATCACACAAGAGCAGCAAGGAATGACACTTTACAGTGCAGGTGCACGGTTTCCACACAGCACGGAAGAAGAGGATTTGACAAGGACAGGGTTGAGGTCCAAGCACAATTTTTAGAATTTAGAAATTTCTGTAAGTAACAGCAATGCCAGCTGCACAACAGAGTGCAGTAAGGATTAAATGTACTCTTTAAAATAACACAAATGAATTTTATTATAATCTTGGAAAATTTTTAAGTATTAAAAGGTAGCTGAGATTTCAGTTAGGATACTACTTCTTCGGTAGTTCAACACCCACTAGTTAGAAGAAAATGAAGGATAAAAAAGTATACAGAAGCCCGGAATAACACCATGCCCATGATCCTAGCACTTGGGAGGCAGAGGTACAGAGATTAGGGCCAGCCTCATACAGTTTCACACATATCAAAACCTTGTTACAAAAAAACTACAGAAAGAATCTATTTTTTTAAATGCCCACTGTGAGTGAGTTATTTCTAAGTGACTTTGTTCCTTCATGTTTTTCTTTGTACAAATTTCCCACAATAGGGTATTTTTTTTCTTATAGCAAACACGAGATGTAACAGAACACAGAACGTAGGTGACTGAAACAGTTAACCAACCCATCTATCCAAGCTTCCAAACAGAAATCAATGCCATTGTTTACTTCAGATAATTTGTATTTAAAAAAGAATGTAACCAACCTAAGCTGACTCTCCTTTTCTGCTGTTCCCTCAGTGTGGTCACCCACACAGCCTTATGCAGTGGGTGTGCACTCCTCATTGTTATAATTCTGCTACAAACAGCAAGTGTGACTAATTTGCATCATTTAAATTTCATATTCATAATTTATCACGATTATTCACTCACAAATTTTCCCACTGGCATTATATTAATAAGATCTATTCACATTTACATGTATTATTTTTAGAATTAAAACTTACATGATTAAAAGACTTTAAATAGAGTTCACAAAATCTTGTGTTTCGGTGTGGTGTTTTGGTTTTCACCCTAGCTGTACGTAGGCCGTGAAGAGAGAGTCCTTAGAGACACTTTCTGACGACGACGGCAGCACTGTGCGTATCTAACGACATCGTCAAACTCACTCACGTGGGTGCTTTCTCTCTTTCAAACTCAAGATCAAGAGAGGCCTCCTCTGCAGACCACTCTGCAGCACTCTTCCTGAAATTTTAGGCCAGCTCAAAGTAAAAAAATACCCACAAGCCAGGTAGCTTTTAAGGGGATTTAAAATATAGTTAAATGTATAAAAAGTATTCACATAGAAGGTGTGCATAGTTGACAGGCTGCTCCTGGTAGCTTTTTTTAAAGCTACAATTATAAAGTAAGATACAATAAGATGGTGAAAACCACAATTTATATGGACATATTAACAGTTATTTTACATTGATATATATGGCTGGTATGCTTTTAGATGTTAACTCTTGTTAAATTTATTATGAATATTAACAGATCTGTGTGCAACTCTATGGTAAAAGATGCATGTCCAACTTAAAGACTTAGGGCGGAAGGTCATCAGCATTAAAGGCAGCTAACATAAGTGGTACTTACCCATAAGTAGTAAGTGAACTGAAGCGCAAAAATCGCAATGCCTTCATTATCAAAGGATCCTGCCACTGACCGAGATATGTACCCTGGTACAATAGCAATGAAACAAGCAGCTAAAAGTCCTGCTCCTTGGTTCCAAAGTTCTCTAGTTAGCAGGAACGTAGATATAGATGTAAGGCCGCTAAAAGTTGGTGCAAGGAATACACACACATCTCTTATGTGAACTGTTATGTTCAATGTATTTAAAATCCAATGAATAAGGCCAGCTGTTATCATCAACCCTGGGTAAACCTAGAGAGGGGAAAAAAGGGAATTTAGTTACATAGAAAACAAAGTAACCAGAAAAAAAAGGACTTGTTCCATTTGTATTAGTATATATCATTTGTATTTAAGATTACGAGAAAGGCCTTTCCCTTTTACATGATAAAAATTGGAATAGATACAAAGAACAAACTCATACAGAATATACACTTAAATAAAAGAACAGAGAGTATAAAACAAGAGTAATTAAAATAAGAATATACAATAATCTTTATTCTATTAATTATCTTTCTCAGTTCGGAGTGCTGTCTTAGTCATTTACTTTTCAGGAGTGGCATTTTTAACACTAGTTCTTAGTGTGTATATATAAAAAGAGAAATGATGAAGATAAGCAAGTCTCCCTACTTTTCAATCTGAGATTCAGAGAGTAAACACCTCTAGCTAAGAAGGACTACTCATTTGGGAACAAAAGGGAACAACAACAAAAAAAAGACTAACGTTTCAGGTATTAATGATGGGTGGGTGTGCCAGATATTAATCATTAGTACCTGGCACACCCACCCTGACACCAAAAGAAGAGCAGCAAACACAGGAAGATTCGGTACTGGGTATATTCATTCTGAAGTAGTCCCAGTTACCAAAATGTCTGTGTAACTCTGCATTTGCACCCGCATCCCCAAAGGCTCTTGCTCCCAAGACCAGAGGCATGAAGGCAATGTGACACACTCACTCTCTGGCTGCCCTACTTCAATCTGTGCGTCTCACACCCTCCCAGCCCTCGGCTCTAACTCACTCCCTTGCTTTTTCTCCCTGACATTTACTACATTTACTAGCATTGAACACACTTTATAAATCTTATTTTTAACTGCTTAACTTCACAAGAATATAAGCTCCAGAAGAATAAGAATATATTTCTCAGCATCAGTAACAATACAGCTGTAGAGTAGATATTCAGTGTGCAGTGAATGTACAGAATAGGATCCAGGTTGAGAGGGGAAGAACAGCATAATAAGTTAAAATTCTCAAAACATTTTGTTCCATTTTACATTCAACACTAGGTCCTACTTCTATATGATTCTGTCAGCAGAACAGAAAGAAAAGACACAAACTTGAAATGCTTCTCAATATAAGTCAACATATCCACAACATGGCAGATGGAACTAATGTTAGAAAATCTTCAAAATACAAAGTATTACCGGACGAAAGGACTAACACCAAAGACTCCCAACAGCAAAGATATATTCAGACTTGGAGCTGGAGAGCCGGCTCAGCTGGTTCAGAGTACTTGCTGCTCTCACAGCGAGGACTCGGGTTCAGTTCCCAGCACCTACACATTAGTTCACAATTATCCGCAGCTCCAGCTCCAGCTCCTGTGGCTGCTGTGGTTCCTCTGACCTCTACAGGCCCTAGGCATGGATATGGTCCACAAACACAAAGGCATGTACTTAAGGGAAAAAAGAATACTCTCCAGATGGAAAACACAAGAGAGTTCAAATTAAGTAGGTATTCATAGTGCTAGAATCCACAAGAAAGAGAAAGCAAAACAGCCAAGAAACCAGGGGTGCTGTGTGCCTTGGAGCCAGAGGTGCAGCGGTTTTAACTTGGCATGGGGGCCAGAGAAAAAGCCTAGTTCCCAGCAAAGTCAGATCCTGCTTATGAAACTGAACTGGACAATTTCTTCTTATACATCAGGAAAGTCAGGAAGGAACTCTGCCTTCCTAAGCAGGAACAAAGCCCTACAGAGGCAAGATCGTTCCGAGACTACAGTAATATTAGAGGGTAAGAAGCCTCAGAATGGTGCTGCAGATAGCTCAGATGAAGACCTGGCTCCATCCCTAAGCTACACATAAAACATGGACCATTGGCACATGCTGGTAGTCCCAGTGCTGGGAGATGGGGAACAGCATGGCGGGCAGAGGCAGGTAAATACCTAGCCCAAGGCCAGGGAGCTCCAGACCAGTGAGAGACGCAACAACAAAGCCAAGGAGGACAGCACTCAGGGAACATCTGTGGCTGACTTCTTGTCTCCACATGTACATGTGAACCCACATGTGAATACATGTGCACACACACAACCACTCTTTTCTTTCTTTTTCTTTTCTTTCTTTCTTCTTTTCTTTCTTTCTTCTTTTCTTTCTTTCTTCCTTCCTTCCTTTCTTCCTTCCTTTCTTCCTTCCTTTCCTTCCTTCTTTCCTTTCCTTCCTTCTTTCCTTTCCTTCCTTCCTTCCTTTCCTTCCTTCCTTCCTTCCTTCCTTCCTTCCTTCCTTCCTTCCTTCCTTCCTTCCTTCCTTCCTTCCTTCCTTCCTTCCTTTTTTTTGGTTTTTCGAGACAGGGTTTCTCTGTGTGGCCCTGGCTGTCCTGGAACTCACTCTGTAGACCAGGCTGGCCTCGAACTCAGAAATCCACCTGCCTCTGCCTCCCAAGTGCTGGGATTAAAGGTGTGCACCACCACTGCCGGGTGAACCACTCTTTTCTAAACATAGAAGCAAGGAGCATGAAGTAAAGTAGAATGCATTTTAGGTTACAATCACATATCGAAAACTAAAAGATCTGAAGTTACAGATATTTAACTACAATCCATTTGAAAAATTTAAAAAAGCACTACAGACCCCTCCCTGTTTACAAGCTAAATGCAACTCTAGGCAAGCATGGTGCCACACCCAGTACTCCATCACTCAGGGGGCCGAGGAGAAGGGCTACGGTTAATGCAAGGCTCGCATGGGCTACAGACTAAGCATAAAAGAAAACAAAAGCCCACAGTAGAAGGAAATCCTAACAGATTAACTTGGAAGAACGGATGATAAAAACACCACCCCAGACTCAGGAAGTGCTGCTGGCAGCATGGTGATGACTATGACCGCCAGAAACATAGCCTCCAGTGAACAGGGGCTCCACATTACTAGCAACAGCACAGGCTGTTGGGAAGAGAAAATAAAAATAAACTCAAGGATTAGAAAAAAGGAAATGAATCTGAATTAATGTAGATAGAAGAGAGCAGACATTTACAAGGAGTGGTACTCGGTGATACGTCTAGCATCAAAATTCAAGAAGAAAGGAAAACGTACAAACTTCCTGCGAGCAGCCATGTCTTCCCCCTTTTCTATGAGTTCTCCTTACATATGAACCCTAAGGTCCTTCATGTCATCCTTCTGGATCCAGAGCACTCTACACTACCCAGTAAGGTTCAACTGTCTACATTAATTCAGAGCCTTTGAGACTGAAAAATTTTAATTATTTTGATTTTTCAAAATTTTTATTGCCCTCCCCCAAAAGGCTTTATTTTAAACTCAATTGCTCGGAAACAAAGCAAAAACCAAAAAAAAAAAAAAAAAAAAACCAAAAAACCTGGACTTGAGGTATTTTGTGACAGTAGATTCTTAATCCAGCCTCTGACTTTGATCAGAAACAGGGGGCAGTGTGAGATAGCCCACAAATAAACTGCCAAGAATAGAGCTGAGAAATATTGGCTAATTAGCCATAGAAGATGCACGTGTGAACTACTCACAGCTTTCAAAGCAGTTAGTGGTTTACTCAACAGTTTATAGTTAACGGGAAGAAGAACTGATATACTTACGGTACCACCCACGATTCTTCCCAGTGGGTACCATGCTCTTTCATCGAACCAATTTAAAAACTCATAGAACCCATGAGATGCAAGATGATGTGTTGATCTATAGTTAAACCTGAACAAAAGAGAAGAGGAAATGTTATAAAATCAGTTAACACAATAATACTTGCTTTATATTCAGTATATGGCTACACATATCTCACTATGAAGAGCGAACTGTAAAGCCCCTGGGAAGCTACTCCTACCGAGATTAACTGATGATAAAAACCCGTTTTCAAGGTTTAAGGGAAACTCTGATTATCCAGTTAAACCATAAGTGGGTTGGTTTAACAGACAAAAGTGAAGGGCAAATTACAAGGTAACAAAGTATGAAAAAGTTAGGAAATCAAGAGATACCTGAGCTCTTACACTCACCATACAGAATCACCAAGAAATATAAGGGTTTGGAGGGCAGGGCAGGCTTCAAACATAAGCCCAAAATGCTAAAGTATAATTCATTCATCCATTCATTCAATCAATTAATCAATCAAATAAAATTTAACACTATAAATAAAATCAGATACGCTTTTCAGTGTAACTGCTTGATGCTGTGAGGTGATGGAATAATATTAATAAATTTTCTGAGAAGGGGATTTTTAAGATCAAAAGTTAGACTGTCTTTGGTACAACCCAGGAATCTTCACACCACAGAATTATTTTCAAAACGAGCCCCGGACCCCTAAATCACTGGTAACAAAGGAAGCACATAATGCTGCAGAGCTCCAGATGAACTTCTAGGCAAGAAAGCACTGCCCTAGAAAAGTAGAGCGACATCCCCAACCTTGTGACAACGAAAGAGCCAGTGTCATGGCAAGAAACAAGGCTTAAAATTTCAACGTTATTTTTTGAATAACAAAACAAAACAACAACATCTTATTTCAAGTAAGGATTCTAAACATGGTTTACAAACCAGGAGCAGGTCACTCCCAGGGTCACCACCAAGGCTGCCCTCAGGGTACGTTTCCCTTCTGTAGCAGTGGCCTTCCTCCCTCCCAAGAGCAAGCATTAGAGCCACCCACCAGCTCTTCCGCTCCTCTCTACAGGTAGTATCTCCTACTTAAGATGGTCAGGAACTCACTCTAATGGTTGCTGAGACCTGAGTCAGACCCGGGTTCTGAGTCCAGGATGCAATCTTATCTCCCTGACTGGACCTTCCTTCTCATTTCTAAACCAGTCTTATTTGTCTTTAGTTATATTTCCCCTCGGAATGTCACAAAGGTACCCCAAACTCGACATTCAATCAAACCAATGACGGGACACTGGAGACGCCACCCCAAGCCAAACACATACTGCATCTGCTTTCAGAGTCTAGGTGTCACTCTTTTCCCTCACATCTTAAAATACCCAAATGACTACCTGGTCATCTTTCATGAATCCTGTCAGCCTTCTAATTGTGTGCCACCAGACAAACATGACCCCGCCACAAGTCTCTCCTCAGAGGCTTTGTCTCTTTGCATCTACTTCTCCCCATAGTGGTGGAAGCTATCACATAACTGCCCAGTCTTACACCAGGCAAGCTTTCTTCTTTCCATACTCAATCGTCAGTCCTGCAGACTCACCTCGGTCCCCACTGTCAGTGTTTACACTACCCACCCTTGGGACACCTGGGGCACACTGCCTGTTAGCCTGGTTAACTCTCTCTATAATCCTTGGCACATTTCTAAGGGACTCAATGTACTTTCTTTGGAGTGTTTGCACTGCTCACATGCTATGACTGCAATTCTGCATGGAGATGACAGGAAAGGCATTCTGTCAACTACATAACCACAACACTAAACAGTCTCTCCAACGTGACATCATTTTAGCTGTAACTTCTGATATCCCAACCTGAAGGAAAAGGCATTAAGAGTCTACTGAACACTTGGTCGAGGGTTGAAAACCTGACTAGACATGGAAGTGCGAGTGCTGGGTCTTAGTTTAGTGCCAACATTCAATGCTGGCAGGAGGCAGCTCTCTGAGAATTATCTCATGTGCTCAAGTTCACTACATCAGTCTGTAACTGTACTGGCTAGTTTTGTGTGTCAACTTGACACAAGCTGAAGTTATCACAGAGATAGGAGTTTCAGTTGAGAAAATGCCTCCATGAGATCCAGCGGTAAGGCATTTTCTCAATTAGTGATCAAGGGGGGAGGGCCTCTTGTGAGTGGTACCATCTGTGGGCTGGTAGTCTTGGGTTCTATAAGAAAGCAGGCTGAGCAAGCCAGGAGAAGCAAGCCAGTAAGCAGCATTCCTCCATGGCCTCTGCATCAGCTCCTGCTCCTTGACCTGCTTGAGTTCCAGTCCTGACTTCCTTTGGTGATGAACAGCAGCGTGGAAGTGTAAGCCAAATAAACCCTTTCCTCCCTGACTTGCATCTTGGTCATGATGTTTGTGTAGGAATAGAAACCCTGACTAAGACAGTATTTGAATAAATCTTTTCATGTCTTGAGCACTATCTTTTGTCAGTTTTAGAAATCAACTCTCATACTGTGGCTTCTCTTTACATTCTGCAAGTGGTATTTTAAGTTGCAGTATTTGTCAGAGGTGGGCTGGTGCTTGCCAAAAGAGAATAACCTGCAGGTGTCCTTTCTCTCCCTCTACCATGTGGAGCCCAGAGACTGAAACCAGATTGTCTCTGCAGCAAGAGTCCCTACCCTCTGAGCCATCTTCTTACCAAGCCAATGGTATTTTTTACATACTTAGTTTCTCCTTATTTATGTGCATGTGAGTTTATGTGCATCATGTACACACAGGTGCCCATGGAGGCCACAGAGTGTCAGATCTGCAGGAGCTGGAACTACAAGCAGTTGTGAGCCACCTGATGTGGTTGCTGAGAACTGAACCCAGATCTTCTACAAGAGCAATACCCACTCGTAACCACTGGGCTCTCTCTCTCCAGTCTCTTCCCCTATGGTATTTTTTAAACACAAATTCTTTACATAAACCCAAATTTATCTTTTTGTTTTGTTTTGTTTTGTTTTGTTTTTTGCTTTTGCAAAGAAAAGACAAAAAATACAAGGGCAAGAGAAAAGGGGGGAGTGTCAGACAAATAATGCTCTGCTACAGCATGGTCATTAGGATAGGATTTTCTTCTTGACGAGTAATAGTTTAAGGTTACCATTAAATCCTTAGTAAATCTAGAACTGATCATCACCACTGCTTTGCATTAAATCTTGGTATCCGAGAGAATGTTTTACTAGTAGTTTTTGGTCTGCCTCTTGGAATTTTTAAATTATTTTTTTCTGTTTGGTTTTTTTGATAGAGGGTCTTACTCTGTACCTCTGACTGACCTGACACTTCCTATGTAACAAATTCCTCCTGCCTCAGATTCTTCAGATTAATTTTAAAGCAAGTTTGTCAGCTCTATCCAAGATAACCAGCAAATTCCACTCAATCTCCAATCAATCTGGGAAGAGTTAACATCTTTATAACTAGGTGTATTCACTTCAAGAATACGGTTGATACCCACTTATCTAGGTCTCCTGAATGCTGCTGCACAAACTGTACCATTTCACCTTAGAAATCTTGAACACCTTTGCAGATTTAATCTCATCTCTAATGCCATTTTTATATCTTAAAAAATCTGACACGTTGACAATAATCTGTTGGTTCACAATGACTCTCACTCAAAACCCCCCATATGCTTATTAACACTTATAACATCACTGGATTCTACTACACTTTAAATATAGAAAATGATGAATATTCTGGCATTACAAATAAAGAGGTAATCAAAGGCTCTGAAAGGCTTAAGAACATTGTCAGTAAGAGCCTGTAACTCCATCTTGTTCTGTTTCTCCAGCAGCCCTGTAACTGCCAAACTTTTCATTTACAAAAATAAAAAAATAAAAAAAAATACCAGTTTTAGTCAAAGTAAAATGTTTAACAAAACCATCCATTAAGTTCCAACAATGAAAAAAAAAAACCAAAAAAAAAAAAAAAAAAAAAAAACCAAAACCAAAAAACCCTTACTGGTATTTTTTTTTCCCAGTAAAATCTTCATGAACTCAAAAAACAAGAGAAACAGTTTCAAGCTTAAATGTATACAAGTCTGGACTGACAGAAATGATAGCAAACAGTAATAGTTTATTTTTGTACAAGTTTTTCTTGCTGTTAAACAGTGTTTATTAATTAGGATACTAAAGTTTCTTTAGGGTCTAAGAAAATTTTGGCTCCTGGTCAAGGGACTACATACTAAATGTCTGCCTCCCTCATGGATATATTAAACAGGAAGTGTCACAAGCTAAATTTACAACTTACTACAAATGTGTTGCAGATTGGGATGTTACTGCGAAGTATAGTCTGGTTATTTTCTCTCATGCAAATTCTCAGTTGCAGCACTACAAAGCCAATCCAAAGAAAACATAAGTGGCGTTTAGATTGACCCGTTATTCTTTTCCTAGTATCATAAATTAAAACGGAATGTACTTATCAACCACCTTCTTTTGGGCAATTTTTAGCTTGGTCTTTCTCACCGTGTACCTTGCCACACACACACCTTAGTCTCTGTTCTTCAAGCAGTCCTCAGCTGAGATTCCTAACTGTCCTAAGAGCGTCTCTCGACCACCCGGCCCGTTTTAATGTGTGCTTTCAAAACATCATATTGAACTACAGGCTTACCTCATCGTGCGCGCGCGTGTGTGTGCGTGTGCGTGTGTGTGTGTGTGTGTTGTGTGAGAGTGCCTGGCTGTACCCTGGAAGGACTTCATGCTCCTGGCACTTCGCTCACAAGGGTCAAGTAATGCCAGCACAGTTTACTCCTCTAGGCTCCCTTTCATTGAACAACAATGTAAGATTTTGTGCTTCACCCTAAACTTAATCTGCTGGGGAAGGAATTCAGTCTCGAGTATGCAGCAAATGCTCTACCACTGAGCTATGATCCCACCCATTGTTTTAACATTATATGGTCTATGTACAATGAGCCAGAAAAGCTGGAAAGTAATTTTCACTTATTTTATAGCTAACGCAGTAAATCAGAGCAGCTTTTAGTCCACAAATGTGCTACAAACAGCACTGAAAGGAAAGCCAGTTTCCCAAGGGCCAGCTCTGTCTTTTGTTCTAAACCGTTTCTCCTCCAAAAAGAGCATCCAAATGTATGTATGCAACCAATCAAATACTGCCTGCTTCTTGAGGAGAGATGTGAAAATTATTATTTTTCGTAACAGTTAATTAAAATGATTGTCAAGGGCCTGTAAATAGTTCATACTCTATTCACTCTTTGTGGGTAGAAACAGCAGCTTGCTATGTAGCTCTGGATAATCTGAAACTTGCTATACAGACCAGGCTGGCCAACAACTCAGAGATCTGCCTTCCTCTGTTTTCCAAATGCTGGGATTAAAGGTGTAGGCCACCATACTCAGTTCTATTCACTTCTGCATCACATTCTCAGATCCAAGATTAGCACATTTTTAGAGAAACATAGCAGATACTGAAGCAATTTAGAAACCAGCCTTCATAAAAATAAATTTTAAAAAAACTATAAAATAAAGTGACACTCAGTAAGAAGCAGCCAAAAAATGACTGGGAGGAGGACCTCAACCATATAGCAGTGAAAGAGCATACCAACAAGGGGGATGAGAATAAACAAACACAGTCTCACATCTAAAACGTCGAGTCCACAAAGCCTTTACACCCAGGACAAGAACACAAGTCTAACGCAGCCTCTGTGAATCAAACCCAAGGCACATGGCAGGAACGATCAATTAGGAGCAGAGCTAGAAAATAACTGTATAGGGAAGGCGGCTGGGACCAGTGCGGGCAGTGAGAAACCAGAAAGGCCAGGGGTGACAGCTTGTGGGTGATCCCAGTACTCAGGAGAGTTGGAGGGTGAAGTCCCAGGACAGCCTGGGCTACACAAGGAGACCCTGTCTCAAAGAAATCCAAAAAAGCAAGAGAGAAGGTATCGTACAAGAGAACAAATGGAGTAGATGGAGTCCTGCACGGGCTAACATACCACCAGCAGAGCCTTGAATCCCTCTCTCAGGTTCTAATTCGCTTTAAGTTGAGAAGTTAGGTTAACTATATAGTTTATATCTTTTAAAAAAAATCAGGAAACACAGGCTCCTACAGAGACAAGACTCCCAGGAAGTCTTGTCTGACAGGACATTAGAATAAAGAGCCACACCTCTACACAAGGCTACTCTCTACGCTTCACTTCTACAAAGTCATAATCATTTATTTTTAGAATTTCTCAAGTATATTTATATACCAAGCTTCTTTGATGTACTAAGAAAATTGAAAAAGAGAACGATTTTTCTGGGGCTTAAATACAATAAATAAACACAAAGCAGATCATTACAGATGGGAAAGTTTCCACAAAATGAGTAAAATTAGAAGATAGGACACACTCTTCTATAAAGTCCTATTTCACACCATCTGTAGACACTTAGGAATGAGGTAGTCACCTACTCAGAGAGAGGGAAAACAAACTAGGAAGCAAATGCAAAGCCTGTCTTAGTTTGCTTTCTATTGTAAATGCTACAATAATGTTGATTAAACATTTGAACCAAAAGCAACTTGGGGAAGGGAGGGTTTATTTCAGATTGTATGTCCCAATCAGAGTCCATCATGAAGGGAAATCAAGGCAGGAACCTGAAGGCAGGAAATGAAGCAGAGACCACAAAGGAACACTGCTTACTGGCTTGATCCTCATGGCTTGCTCAGCTTTTTTATACTACCCAGGCCCAACTGCTCAGGATGGAATGGCCTGCAATGAGCTGGTCTATCAATCATTATCAAGGGAATACCCCACGGACTTGCCCACAGGTTAAGCTGATGGGGAATTTTCTCCCCAGGTAGTTAATCTATGGCCACAGCAGACGTAAAAGTACTTGGGAGTTGCAAAAGCCCCCCCCCCCCCCCGCTATGTTTCTGACCAAATGGAATACATTTTTTAACAGAGCGTGTTGTTCTCCATTTAATCTGCATTTCTGTTATATATCGGGTTCTAGTATAAATCTCATTTAATGAAAGAGTTCAAAGCTAAACAGTATTTGAAAAACATTGGTTATACATGTTTGGATATGTATAATATAAACATGTAAATATGAACTGATAAGATTCTCTTAATTGTTTTAAGATGTGGGGCTGCAGAGATGTTTCAGCAGTTAACAGCACTTGTTGCTCTAGCAGTGGACCCGGTTCAGTTTCTAGCACCCACAAGGCAGTTCACAACCATCGGCGACCTTGGTTCTAGGGGATACAATGACATCTGTATCTGTAGCCCCAGCCATGCATATGGTGTGCGTACGCGCGCGCACGCGCGCACACACACACACACACACACACACACACACACACACGCGCGCGCGCTAAACATTCATACACATAAAAGGAACCTTTAAAAGAAAATTTTAAGATGCAACTTGGAAGCAGGCATGGACGGCAGCACACGCGTTTAAACCAAGCACTCAGGAGGCAGAGGCAGATCTCTGTGAGTTGGAGGAGAGTCTGGATTACAGGGTGAGTTCCAGGACAGCCAGGATTATATAGTGAGACCCTGACTCAAAAGAAAAGAAAAAGTGACATGAACCCTGTACTGGCTAATTTTGTGTGTCAACTTGACACAAGCTGGAGTTATCACAGAGAAAGGAGTTTCAGTTGAGGAAATGCCTCCAAGATCCAGAGGTAAGGCATTTTCTCAATTAGTGATCAAGGGGGGGAGGGCCCCTTGTGAGTGGTACCATCTGTGGGCTGGTAGTCTTGGGCTCTATAAGAAAGCAGGCTGAAACCGGGCAGTGGTGGCGCACGCCTTTAATCCCAGCACTAGGGAGGCAGAGGCAGGCGAATTTCTGAGTTCGAGGCCAGCCTGGTCTACAGAGTGAGTTCCAGGACAGCCAGAGCTACACAGAGAAACCCTGTCTCGAAAAACAAAACAAAAAAAGAAAGCAGGCTGAGCAAGCCAGGAGAAGAAGCAAGCCAGTAAGCAGCATTCCTCCAAGGTCTCTGTATCAGCTCCTGCTCCTTGACCTGTTTGAGTTCCAGTCCTGACTTCCTTTCGTGATGAAAAGCAACATGGAAGTGTAAGCTCAATAAACCCTTTCCTCCCCAACTTGCTTCTTGGTCATGATGTTTGTGCAGGAATAGAAACCCTGACTAAGACAGACCCTTTGATTAAGTTACCTTGGAAACAATAGAGAAGCCCAGCAAATGGCTGGGTTGCTTCAGATTTAAACTCTAATAGTTACTGTAACCATGGCCCTTAACAGACCTTGATCAGGCCTGCTTTTGATAGGTGACAACCACTACCTCCTAAAGGCCATATTGAGTTTCTAAATGCTTTCTTACAAGCAAGTGTTACTCCCATAAAAGAAAACCAGAGCAGTGTCTCCATCTCTGCCCTACTTGGAGCGAAGGTCATTCTGTCAGTCTTGACAGAACTTGTCTCAGGAGGCTGATGATGTCTCATCTGTCCCACTGTGTTGAACACTTTTCTTCTGTCTTTGAAGGGATGTCCAAGCATGAGCACACGAGCAATCCTCCCTTTCTCCCTACAAGGCTCAACCCCTCTTCCCTCCACAGACGAGCATGCTGCCCAGTGTAAGGCTACTTCGGGAGAACTGCTAACACTAAAAATGTCTGCTGTCACTCCAGCACAGCAATGACTTTAGTGCTGAGTGCAGCAGAAAGACAGGACACAGACCATTCTCACACAGAAAGCTTGCTCTCTGTGCTTACATCTCTACAGAGAAAATGATTAGCAGAAATTCCTATTTGATCAATAAAACAATACAAACCAAAAAACCAAAGCCAGTTTACCTTCCTAATATACAATATACACGATTGAAAACTTAGTAGAAATTAGAACACCAAATCAAAAGAAGGGTGGAAAAAAGGCAAGGGGCTTAGGGAGGAAGAAAGGCAGCCAGCAGCCAGCACAACAGAAAGGCAAGTTAAAAGTTCTAAGTCTGTTGTTTCTCCTGATTTACAGCAACACCTTCCAAGACACGTAAACATGCATTTTGATATGAATAAATTACTCAAGTTTAACAACTCCTTCTCAATTTCCTTGACTTGTCCTTTACTAAATTTAAAAACCACATTTGACTTCTGTCAAGTTTCTCTCTCAATCTCTACAGCTTATTACTGGTAACAGGAATTTATCCATACAGAGAAATAACATTCATGTGAAACTTGCTTTGTCTTTCTCAAAAGCCATTTCATTTGTAGTCCTGTGGCTTTAACTCTTCCATTACACGAACAGTGCCTTGGACTATGAAGTACAGCCCCACCCTAAGGGGTGGCTCACCTTCTCCATTACAGAGTTCATGCCTCAGCTCCTCCAGGCTAGTATTACTCTAGTGTCCTGGAAGAGAAAAACAACTTCCCACACAGCAGCAAAGGCTGTAGAATGAAAACTGAAGGAACCCAACCCTAGCCTTAAACAAAACATAGTCTTTATGGAAGAGATTGATTTTAATTATAATTTCAGAGCCCTAGACTTTCCTAACGAATCCTGCTCAGACATAACTAGCCCTATTAGAAAATCTATGTGCAATCGGAGGAATGTTATCATTTCTACAGAACCTACAATACCTACGAGACACACACACACACACACACACACACACACACACACACACATGAGAGCCAACGTAGAAGGTAGAAGAATATGCCAAGGCGAACAGGCTCAGCTTCTGGCATTCCTGAACTCCGCTCAGGTTTCCACCAACACACAATAAGCATGTTCTAACAGAAACCAGGCCTGTTTAACAGACTATGTCCTCCTCCTCCTCATACTGCAGCAGGGATGGTTTGGAGTAGAGAAGCAGAGAGGCCATTCGGTGGAGCTCTGCCACCAAAAAGGTCAGAAATAGTCTAAAAACAGAAAGGAAGCCAAGACACAACAAATGCATCAAACACACTGACAGTGCTCATCACAGGCAAGTGCTCAATATGGAATAATTTCTTGCCAACCTTATGGCTAGCTATGCTTCTCACAAGTTGGCAAAATGGGCAGCTGCCAACATAAGCCTCACTGCAAACAAAGGCAAGGGCAGGGTTTCTAACCTTTCTGGACACTGATGGAGATACGGACTCCCCCACTAAAAGTCTGTATAAAGGTGTTGTACTATTTTAAAGCTGGTTTTGAAATACCCTCAGTTAGTCACAAGAGGTAGCATTAGCTAGAAGAACAGATCAGACGCAGCAGCAGCACTGGTCTGCTTCAGTTTCAGAGACTGTGTCCCCACGAAAGGGCAGTTTGGGTTGATTCAACTGAACTTATTTTTCAAGTTTCTGACCTAGATGTTGTTATTTAAAATTAGTTATCATTTCCATTAGGATAAAGACAAAGACAGTAGCAGTTAGGCAAAGTGTTAGATAACCAGACGGTTGCTTTCTCATATCACTCTTGTTCACTGGTTCTTGAATGAAACACACACACACACACACACACACACACACACACACACACACACACACGCGCACACACACACACACAGAGCAATCTAGCTTCTTTTCTTTACCTTCTCACAAAGCACTGACGCAGCAAGAAGAAACTCAGCAGAAAATGCACATAGTTTCACCTACTTAAAGGAAAGAAGCCCCATCTATTCAAGGAAGTCAGATGTTTAAATGCTTACAAATACAGCATTCACACTATCTCAAAACCATATCCAGAGCAGGCTAACACTAACAAACACATGTCTTGTGAATTCTGGCACAAAAGAAAATGCTAGATGTCACATAAATAGTAATTCTATAATGCAAATATTTTTCTTGAAAATGTGACCATGAAATATGGACTAACTTTAAGAAACTATAGTTCTCAAGTAACTTTCTACCTCATAACTACTGTGGCTGGACAGTCTGCATGTGTGCACAATGGTAACTGAGAATAGAGGCAGACCTGCTTTCTGACCCTGCAGAGCTGATATCTGACCATTAATAGTACAGATAGCAACACTTGAATGTTAAAGACACCGGAATCACATATATGTTATTTTTTCATTATGGAAATCTAAAGGGCTGAGGAGATCGTTCAGTCAGTGCTGATAACTTCAGAACTGACTTGGAGAGAGGGTCCCAGAACTATGACCAGCCAACTAGAGCTTCAGTCCAGTGAGACATAGTCTCAAAAATAAAGGAGTAAATATATAAATAAAGGAACAGAACAATCAAGGAACTCTGACTGAACGAACATGCTTACCCACCATCACTGGGGTAAAATGTCATGCACGGATACACGCATACATATCTCCAGGTTTCATGCAATGAGCTGACAGTGCTAGCCCAGGAAGTTCTCACACATACCTTTCCAGTCACCTCCCTTTTAAACAGTGACTTCTTTCACCACATTTGTTCTTCTCTGCTTTCTTTTTGTATAAATAGGATAGTGCTCCTCTTATGTAAGAGTAACATAACAATGTTAGCATGTTTCTGAGATTCACCCGCAGCAGTAATGTGTCCCTTTTCACTTCTAAGTGCATTTCATCTTATGACTACTATCCACAGTTATTACTACGGATGGGCTGTGAGGATGTTCCCAGCTGAGAACACTGGTAGATAGCCCTGATGAATTAAGCATTCTCATACAAGCCGGACCTTAAAGATCATGTGTTTCCTGTCTCTGGACAGGAATTAGAAAATGCTTTCTAACCCCACTTCTAGGCTCTAAGCATGTATTTAGAAAACATTAAGGATTTCCCACAGGAGTTACCATTGGTCCTCTCACCAGCAATGAGCACGAGTCCCAGATCCTCCCTACCAGGTTCTGTCTGTTCTTAGGAGCTTACCTTACATAGTGCTCTGGTACTGGCAGTCTGCATCTCTCACAAACCCAACTACCAACAGGGCTCACAGAAGGCCTCTACAATTGGCATTTTCTTAAACCTGGGCTAATTACTGAGCAGGAAAACAGAAATGTTCTAAAAGGAGAGGAAAGCATGTATAAGGGCTAAAAAATGTGCGTACCATTTCATAATGCTAATGAAAGCAAGGCTAGGACAAGTCTGCGAGACAGGAGCATGAATTAAATCTTCTACGCTCTCATTACAGCACACGCCTTTCACGGCATCTGTCGCTCTTTCCTGTTTTAAGTCTATCTTCCCTACTAGACTAGAATCGTGTTGACGTCAAGATTATACCCAGGTCTGGTATATAAGAGGAACACATTATTTCTTGATTAGATGTTAGGCAAGATGAGAAGCAAGGGCTATGAAGGGCATTTGTATTTGTTCTCTATCTTTGTGTAACAAGTTGCACAGGCTTAATGGCCTTGTTACCATATTCTTTCATGGGTCACAATCCCAGCTGAGTTCAGTGTAACTAGGTCCTTTGCTTAGAGTGCACATGGAGCTAGGTTCTTCATTGGGGGTTCCACTGGGAAATAACCCCCTTCCAAACTAAACTCACTTAGGCTACTAGCAGAACTGAGATTTGCTTGAAGTGATAGGACTGAGGGTCCTAATGACCTAACTCTTGACTGAAACATCACAAAAGTCACTCGTATTTGTCAACTGGCTGTTTATTATAATACCAGCAAGGACTATCTGGTGAAAGCCTGCTCAGAACACCAAGAAGCCTTCCTTTTCTATTGAGACAAAATCTCATATATCCTAGGTTAGCCTCAAACTCACCATGTAGCTGAGGATGACTTTGAACTTCTCCTGTCTTCCCTTCCCAAGTGCTAGAGTACAGGCATTCACCAACTTCACCTGATTTGTGTGTGCTGGGGATCAGGGTTCATGAGTATCAGGCACTCTGCTAAGCTACAAGCTCCACCCAAAACAAAGTCTTCTATAACATCACATAATCACACACTGCCCTTCAGTCTCATTATCCTGTTCTTCAAGGCTTTCAACAAACAAGCTCTTTACTTTGCAAGATTTACATAGACACTCTCAAGTTCTACATTTTATACATATCATTCAGGATTTTGCATATGTAACCATTTAAAGTGTTGATATTAAAACATGGATTCAACCTAGTCAATAGGAAAGCAAATAGGGACACCGACAGGACGACCAGTTGTAGATGCTAATGTAAGCCTAACACAATCAGAAAAACAGAGAAGTCAAATTCAACAAGGTGCGTGCAGAAAGGCAGGTCAGAACTCTGAGGGTCGGCTGAGAGACACTCAGCAACTGGCATCAATTGTGACAAAAAGCCTGGTGGAGACCAGAGCTCCATCCCTAGAACGCAACATCCACTCACATGTAAGTGTGAAGAGAACGGACTCTACAAAGTGGTCCTATAACCTTGACACATGCGCTGTCGCGTGTGAACTCTCACATACACATCCTGCAAACAAAGAACAGTAATAATGTATGTTTTAAAGCACCAATGATTCCTTCAAACACGAAAGAGTTTCCTTTCTTTCTCCTTTACCTTGTTACTAACTCTACACGTTTTACAGCTGTTCTTACAGAGTTAGGTAGGTCCTCTAGTTGAGAGATTTCATATGCACCCCAAATTAACACTGGCATTTCATCTTTTATTATCCCTGCCATCTAGTGGCAGGATCAAAAACCCAAGGACACCAGACTTCACAGATAGCTTCCTTCTGTACACAGAGGGTGGGAAAGGCTGCTTCTTTTCACTATAGCTATAAAAGCAATTTAAACCCACTTGCACCAGCTGACATCTTAAAGGCACTGTCTAAACAATCAAGTTTATAACTCCAGATATGGAAATTCAAAGAAAGGTATCCATAGCAGTGCTTGAGTACGGCAGAGAGTTAACCAATGATGTGTGAAGAAGAGCTTCAGGTCAACCCTGAAGGGAAAGGCCTGAAGAGAGCACACAGGTCCTGCCGTGCTACCATGAGTGTACTCATCGGTGCACACGCAGCTGCACCTTACCCTGAGATGACGCTCCCTGACCTCCACTCCCTGGTAGCTGGGCCACTTTTGATACAAGACCTTCAGCAGAAGAGCAGGTGTGTGCTGACACATAACACCCACTTCTCTCGTGAAGGGCTGGGTAAAGTCTGCAACTGTCTAGCCACTCCTTTAAGTCACTGTCACTCTTCTCCCTCAGTGAGGTGGACACAACTCAAAAGATCTGACTATACACACAGCAAAATTTCACAACACATTAACTACAAATATGGGCTCTGTTTTAACTGTCGGCTGCCTTTTCCATCAGTCCCCCCCCCACCCATCCACCCAAGAGGAGGGTCTCTGAACTATCAAGGCCATGTGCTTTGTTCTGTTTCAGGAGAGGCTCTTCCTCAGAAGATAGCTTGGCCTTGACCTTGGGATATTCCCACCCCAGCCTTTGAAGTGCTGAGATTACATCAGGATCTACCAACCACACCTGGCTATACTTGACATTTAAAAAGAAAACTAACTGAAGGGCTGGCAAGATGGCTCGGTTGTTCTCCAGTTTTCACCTGTGTGTCATGGTATGAACCATGCACTCAAATCAAAGCCCAAAGAAGCTGTGTATCTACTGCATGTAAAAACCCTTCTGATGTTTAACTTCTACTTCCACCATTGACATTTATTATTTGTTTGTTTGTTTGTTGAGACAAAGTATCACTACTTAGCCTTGTTTTTAAAGCCTTTGACTGGCCTGGAACTTACCATGCAAGCAAGCTGGCCTGAACTCACAGACTGCTGGCCTACTGCTAGGATTAAAGATTGCATTTGGAGATTAAATCCAAGAAATGTGAGGCAGCATGTGTGCACTAGGCCTCCTGGGGCGCCGTCAATGTACAGAATTGAAATCAATGGAAAATGCACACAAATCTTTCTGATTTGAGAGCGAGAGGAAGTGTCTCCAAGTGTATTCCCACCTTTTCCTATTTGCTAAGGCATGAAAAGTGGCTTCACTTCCTGCAGTCCTGCTCCGTGGCATCCTCACTTCTGAGGTAACTCAGTTGTGCTTCAATGGACCTGTCTACAGCATTCTAAAAACATAGGGAAAACATCTGAATGCACTCTGAACTTCTCATGTTCATATAATTTGAAAGTATTTTAGTCACAACACTTAAGAACCTTAATTTCTAGAATAAAGTATGGAAGCGGAGGTAGGCAAGAAAATCTCAAGTATCAGCCAAACCCTTCACACCCTGAGAAGAGAGAGCACACTCAGAAAGAGCACTGACAGCAACTAGCCTGGATGCGGAAAACAAGTGTGCAAAGTTTGGGCAGACAGTGCCTGAATGATCCAAATGAATAACTCAGAGGGGAAACCAAGAAATAGGGAAGTGAGCAACACCGGAAAACACATGGACCTGGATGCACCAGCTCGAGAGCTGTCACTCTCAGCAAGTTCTCCGCTATTACCTGTCCTCAGTGTGCACCTAACAAATGTCACATGTAGCAGAATTTTCCCTGTCCAATTAATTATTTATACAAGAAGCCTGTGATTGGGCAGGGAAAAAGGGAGGTGGAGCGAAGAGGTGCAGAGACAGACAGGACAGGTGGGGAGGAAGCAAGATGGACGTCAACAGGATGATTCAGAATTCGCATGGTTTTAAATAGCCACAGGTAGATATGTTATCATATAGGGATAGAATAATTGGGGTAACTTGTCTGATCTAGGTGGGCAACTTGTACCATTATCAATTTGCCAGAAATGATTATGTGGGCATCTTGTAAATTGAGAATTTATTGGTATATAAATCTGACTGGTTAATTATAAGTTTCTAGAGTTTTGTTTATGGCGGCTGACCGCAGGGTGGGCAGTCATTGTGTGTGGGGGCTGGCGTGGGAGCTATGTCACCCTTGGAAGCTGACTTCAAGACTACATTCTTTTAACACACACTAACTAAAGCACCATAGGATTGTGGTAAGTCACAAGCTGAAATAAAATATCTGCAACAAGTTTAACCTCGATTTAGTGTAGACTGTATACATATAGTAAATAAATGTGTATATATGAAGCCTCTTATCAAATCGTTAAGACAAAGAAACTAATTTGAAAAACTGGTTAGGACCAAGCCCAGTGACGTCTGACTGTTCTTCTAGCACCTGGGAACCTGGGGCAGGAGGAAGTAGCCCGGGTTACATAGCCAGATGCTGCTTGAAATATAAGCAAATAAAAACCAAACAAAACCCAAAGAGGTCAAAGATATTCACAGGAGATTAAAATATAAACAGTGTGGTAGAATATCTAAAGATGCTCCTAACTAATTCTGCACCTATATACCAGTGTCCGCTTTTGACACTGAGGTAAGGCTGTGTCACCTGAACAATAAATTAGACTGGAAATGATGCTGTCCATGCCTTTAATCAACCAGGAAGCTTCTCCTATCTTGGGATTCTCTTTTGGAGCCCAGGAACCACGCAGTGAGGCAGCCTATGTAACCACAGAGAAGAGCCAAGTTCTAATTAACGCATGGTCAAAGTTCCAGCATGTCACCAACACCCAGGGACCTAAAGCATTCCGGCCCCAGCCAGCGGAGACAACTATAATGCTCTCAAAATGCAGGCTAGCACAACTTCCTAGTCAGTCCGCATTACGGTGAAGTGCTGTACCACTGAGTTTTGAGATGGTCTCTTTATAAACAGCGGAAATTTGATGTCAGTCCAAGTACACAGCTATCACACTCACACATGTATAGATCAGAAAAGTTTATCATTAACATCATTCATGGTAGAAAAAAACCAGAACTCACAACTCCTGTAACCTCAGCTCCAGAGACTCTGAACACCCACTCCTAGACTCCGTGGACACCTGTACTCAGGTGCACACGGTGGCAAACACACATACACATATAATCAAAACAAAATATTGATAATGTCAAAATGTTTTCCTTAATTGCAACAGGAAAACTAAGACAGGCTAAAGAAGAAACAGGTAAATATGAAGATGGTGCTCAATTCTGCAGCCACTGGGTAGGTTTCCAATATCAACAGTAAGTTTCATAATTATACACAGTACACACATTCTACTTATGTGCATGTTACATATTAAATATACCTCAACCTATTAGCAATGTCTAATGCTGTGATTTAGGCCCAATAAGCCTAATTAACATAACTTAAATGATATACTTTTTAAGTAAAATGGTTTTATTTTAAAGGAAAACCTTTTGTATCAAGGTTGTTTATATTAGACCCTTTGAGTTGAGTATATTACTTTGACCACCAAAACAACTATCTTAAGGGGGGAGGGTGTCTCCCTTAAAGAAGTGACTGACTCAACTTGACAACCATAAGTAGCTGGATTTCTAAAGTCAGTTGTCCAAGCTCATTTCTTCTACTCTGAGCATACAGCTGGCCTTTAAACCGTGTTAAGATTAGATCCATTTCGTTATCTTACATGGCTTCATCATCCTGTTCCTCTCCTTCAAACGTCAGCTGTGTACCATGTTAAAATGAAAGTCTCTCTTGGTTAAAGTGCAGAACAAATGTGTTGTAGGAACCAGATTATGCACCCATGGACAGGTGTATTAAGTTTTTTAAAAGTCAGTGAATATACAATGTTGGTTAATGTACAGAATAAATTCCACTCAAAACATGATTTTACTGTTGTTGCTGTTGTTGTCCTTTTGCTGTACCGGGGACTAAACTTGAACATGCACTAACAGACTTTCTTTTTAAAATACATTGATGGATAAAGGATTTTTTTTTTTTTTTTTTTTTTTTTTTTTTTGAGGCAGATAGTTTTGTTACGTTTAAAAAAAAAAAAAAATCCTGTGAGGTCAATTCCAGGTTTTCAGTTTGAGGACTCATAGGAATACTTAACAAACCAATCATTTCTATTAGGCTTTAAATAACAATTTTAAAAAGGATCAGGGCCTCCTATTTTGGTTTGGTTTAACACTAATTCACTAATAGCTACTATCCAATGACCCACCTAATAATTAGACACTGCAAGTTATTTCCACTGCAAAGATGCTTTCACAAATACTGCAATTGATTTGTTCTCATGAGTATTTTTATTTATTATTCTTTAATCTCCAAGTTTAAAAGGTCAAAACTCTGATGCTTTCTAAAGTGCTGCTGGATTTGCATATCATTTACCTTCATCATTGAATTCAATCAAGAAAGAGTGATGAATGGATCAATAATCTAAACCTACCAAACTCACTGTCAACATGAATTTAGTACATACTAACTAGTGTTGAGGCATACAATAATTTCAGCTATTATTCCTCAAACTCTAGCTTGTAAACTCATTTTTATTGAGATGGCATCTTTTCCATTCATCATCTCAAAAATTAACAATGCAACTTTTATAATTCAGGAAGCTTGTAGATATTAACTAGTCTTTCTTGTCTGACTCAATGTTCCTTAACTAATAAGTAAGTTAAAACATGAAAAGGAATTCTGAGAGTTATTTGTGCTTGTGAGAAACATGCATACACCTAAAATTACACTTTCTCTTGGCGTTCTTCCTAATGCATCCAGTCGGCCATTTACCCTCACTGCTAGCAGACAGCAGTGATGCTCACAACTCTTTCTGCAAGTGCTACCATCTCTTTTCCAGCAGCTCTCCTCGTCCTTAAGACTAAAATACCTGTGAAAGTGGGATTACAACATTCACTGCACAGACTTTGCTGACACGATAGCCAAACCCAAGAGACTTACTACAAGACTGTTTCACCAAGACAAGACGCATAGTTTAAGATGAAGTTAATTTTTAAGAAGGTATATAGTTAGAGACAGAAGGCTTTCTTTCAATATTCACTGAGTAGTCACCATGCCCCTAACACTGCAAAATACTGCAGAGAGAATGCAAGTGACGCTCTTGACGGAAAGGAACTCTTTCCTGCTTCCCATGGTAACACTAATCATCGTTCACTATAGGGACAAAGGAGCATCAAAATCCAATGACTGTGCCTTACAATTTCAGATAACAAAACAAAACAAAAACCCCTAAGCCCAAAAATCTAGTCTCTTACTATTTTTACTTTATAGATGTAAAGCTTCAAAAAATGACTTCAGCCTGTTCATTCAACTGCGTAGTCCTCAGTAAAGTTTAGCAAAAGACTGTTTTATAATGTTATTAATAGAGCCTATACTGACTAACCTTCAGGTCATTTTCCTGAAAGGAGTGTACCTGGCATAGTTCACAACAGTTAAGACACTTAGGGGGGTATCTCCACTTTGGAATTCATACCAGGGGAATCTGAGGAACAATAAAAAGGGCTTCTATCCTTACACTGACCATTACTCAAGTTCAGTTTGCCCTCAAGGCATTTGGATGACACACACACACACACACACACACACACACACGCCCACACGCATACACACACCCCGCATGGAGTCTAGGATGATGGGCTAGGTCAAACGTCTTTCTTAGGATAGTTGGCTTAAGTTTTAAGGTTTGGACTATAAAATTCAAATGCTGGCTGACTCAACTGAGTTTTAAGAAAGGCAATTCCAGATTTAAACTTTTCTTCAGCAATAAATTAAGTTTGACAACAGTCCACTAATTGTTCATAAAAGAAACTTATCTACTAAAGTAGCATGGGGTTTTATACTAACACACAGCAGAAACCACCACCAAATCTGATCAAAATCATTCTAATCACCAAAGAGAAATGCAAGGTTTTTTTGTTTCACTTAAGTGCTAATTATTAAAGAAAGCCTTCCTAACTAGAGTCCCTTTCCTGATATCATAAAGCATTTGCTAAAAGACACCCAATTCTCAGAGCCCAGTAAAAGTTCAGGTTCTTACATGAAGGTCAATGACCTTTTACCATTCTTTGAATTAACTTTATCCTTGAAGATGATTTTTGAGAAACTCTTTCGAATATGACTTTCTCAATATTCCTGAAGACTGACACAGCCAGTAAACAATCAGGGAGACAAATTGAAATGGAAACTACTTAGTAACCATCGAAACACTAGAGCAGTGGCTCTCAACCTCCTGATGCTGTGACCCTTTAACACAGTTCCTCATGGTGTGGGGACCCCAACCATAACAGTATTTCTGTTGCTACTTCATAAAACTGTCATTATGCTACTGTTAGGAGTCATAATGTAAAAGTGTTTTCTGATGGTCTTAGGTGACTCCTGTGAAAGGGTCATCTGTCGCTCGCTCCCTTTCCCAAAAAGGGTCATGACTCAGAGGTTGAGAACCACTGCACTAGAAGAAAGCAACCTGGGAAACTGTAAGAGAACTCAAAGAAGCTATTCAAGATTTCTTAGCTATACAAAAACACTCATGCACCAATCAAAACTAGTAATTGAAAATACACACACATACATACACACGCGCGCGCGCGCCCAACATATCAAACAGTACATTCTTAGGACTTCCCTAAATTCTTTCAGTTCAGATGTCAACACCCTCTTTCCAGAATTATGGGGAAAGCATGAAAACTGGTGTTGGATCCACAGCATCCACCCTACTTTGTAACCCTGCTTTGCTGGAAGTGGAGGCAAGGAGGAACCCTGAGCTGGCTGGCTAACTAGACTAGCCCAATCAGCAAACTCTGAGTTCAAGTGAGAAATCCTGGATTATTGGCAGTGGGTATCCAAGGAAGACAAACCTTTAGCCCTGCTCACACATGTGAGCATGCATACACACGTGTGCGCGCACACGCACACACACCAAACAAAAGAAACAAAGCAAGTACTTACTGCTAGGTATGGTCCCACCCAGCACTTGGGAGGTTTAGGGGTAGGAAGGGGCAGTGCTAAAGCAGGATGGAGAATTCCAGATCAGTCTGGGCTATCTCACAAGTTCTAGTCCAGCCTAAACTGCATAGTGAAATTCTGTCTGAAAATGCAAAAGAAACACACAGACACAGACACACACAGACACACAGACACACACACACCTTGTAATGGGCAAAGAAGACACCATGGTGGTGGTGTTTTTATATCAGTCAAGGGCAGAGCAGATGGCAGTGCTTTATGCATCCTGCCTTGACGGCCAAAGCTGTCTGTCCTATGCCTAGAACTCATAAAAATCAAGTCCAGGCCGCACAGCACAGGAAGAGAAAGACAGAGACCTGCCCTCTTCCCTCCAGTGTACAGCGGGGAGGTGGGAAGGGGGGAGGATGTAGACATCCACTTTTGCGGAAGGCGCGGAGGGTACAAACAGGACATGGCACCACATGTATGAGTATGTGGTGGTTACATGGGAGAGAAAGAAGTGGAGCAGCTTTGGCATTATGAAGAGAGATGGAATTGGAGACTTGTCTCCTGTGGGGTGGCAGAGAGATGATGCCCACCCTCTGCCCCTTACTACCTCCAGCAGTCGAGAAAACTGCCCACAGGGTCATGAGCTCAGAGGAGCTATCCTGCCCTTCACTTGGGAAAGCCTGCCTTGCACCTCACCTGGTCAGCTCAGTAGTGCTGGCCCAGGTCAAAAGGGAGTGAGGGAGAGTGGAGGAGACAGCTCTGAGGACAGAGCTAGGAAGACTCCTGCCACCCCTCTGCTGTGACGTGGTGGTTGTGCCCTCTGCCCCCTCACCCCTCGAAGTAGTCCGGAGAGCTGACTCTGAGGTCATGAGAACAGATAAGCTGGCCCTGGACATCACCTGGGTAGCACAGTCGGGCTGGCCCTGGTAGAAGGGACATGGGTAAGCAAACCCAAAGGGAGAGAGGACTGGCGCAGGCATGCCGTGAGGCAGCAGGGGTGCAGTGTGTGTAGGGGTGGTCATCATCCCTGCACCTCTAAGTCTCTCAAAACAGCCAGGACTGCAGGCCTACAGCATGGCCAAGGCCACTGGAGCCCCTTCCCCAAAGCCCAGTTCTTGAACAGTAACTTTTATTATTCCATTACCATTTGTCTCCCAGATGATGCCCTATGCCCTGCTTCCTATATCCTCTATGTCTTCTGAGTGATTCAATCTTTCACAGGTTATCTAGAGAAAAGGATGACTCCATCTAAAAGAGTTGGCTTTAAGATCATTTGTTATCTAGGGCTGGAGAGATGGCTCAGTGGTTAAGAGCACTAGCTGCTCTTCTAGAGAACACAGGTTCAATCTCCAACTCCAAAAGTACAAAATTGTAACTTTGGGCTTTTGTGGACAAATGGTACACAGTTGTGCGTACATGCAGATAAAACATATAAAATAATAAATTAAAAAATTCTTTACAAGACCACTTGACACCTTGTTATCTTTTCCCTCCTTTTTTACAGGTACTTCCTGCTATGAAGAGAACAGGTCAAATCTCAGGTGCTAGACTGCTGAGCCTTACTTATTGCCCAGATGTTCTGACTCTTCTAACAAAAAAAAGATGAGCAAAAAGAGCAGGATACAAAAGCTACGATTCCGCTTTACTAAAACAGGTTAACTAAGCTGTGAGTGTAGCGACACAGAAAGCTCACCACCTATGACACAAGTCAGCACACAGTTGCTTAGGTTCAGTTACAGTGTGGGAGACAGGGACTGGAGAAGCAGTGTCACAGGTGATGAAAATGGTCACGAACACAATGGTCAGGAAGGTCCCCATTTTACTGTGGACTGGATCCTTAAGACTGAAACCCCTTTTTACCTATAATAAAGGCCTTTGCAAATGCACTCTTTGCTCTTTTTTATAGAAGCACTTGATATTTACTTTCAAAGAGTATCTGAAAGACTACAAAAGTGCTGCTTTCTTTTTGATAACTCTACATTCACTGTTTTTGCTGTGGATTGCACATGGTGAAAGAATTTACTTTCATAAATAAACTTGTGGGCACGATCCTTTTCTTCGATGCCATTCAATTTGGCCTCATGGTTTTCTTCAGACAAATCTGACCTGGAATAAAATAATGTAAGGCATGCATAATACACACTTTAGGAACGAGTTACTATGTATTTTAATTTTTGTAATGTTGCAGACAATAGTTCACCTTCAACATTGTGTGAGTGTACACACACACACACACACACACACACACAATCAAATCCAACATTAGACACCGAGAAAAGGAGAGAACAAGAACCTGTCGATATTTTAAGTTAAAAAAAAAAAATTGAAGTCTTGTTAAGTTGAAAGGACTGCTAGAAATCACTTTTAAAAAACCATACTGGGAGGGAAAACTGTTTAATTGGGAAGGGTAATAAGTTTATAAAGCTTAGAAAAGAAACTCATCAACTTGCTTATCAACTGATACTTTAGAATTTTACTAATATCAGTAAAATTTGACTACTCTATCCAAGAACATTTCTTTTCATAAGCATGAGTACACAGTAAAAAAAAGAATAGTTTTATAACTTAATTTATAGCAGTGACAGGCAATTCATGACCACAGCTTTTTTTACATCACCAACTCTAAATTAAACTTTATACAAAAGTCCTGTTTCTGCATCTATGTGTGAACTATTATTATTTTCAACACCCTCAATTCAAAATGAATGGTAATACACAAAGAATGTCTTCTCATATTCTGAAGGATAACTTAAAAACAAAAACAAAAACAAAAAAACAAGCCTCAACTACCTTTAAGTAGATTAGCATGCTCCTCAGACCCTTTGTCTTGGAAACAAGATAAGTGATCACATATACTTTAAAAATCTATTTACCTCTAGAATTCTGAGTCTACTCTAAGAGCATAGCTGTCCACTCAAAACCCCATGCTGGGATGACTTAATACCTCCAAACACAACATTATGAATTTTTTACAGAAAAACCTTAGTGAAAATATTTAACTAGAGTCAATCATCTTTTCTTCTCAATGGGCTACTTCTTAAAAGGCCCATTTCTGAAAATTCATTACTCATCTTCAATAAAAAACAAAACTTAGATCAACTTTTCTTCTTCCCCCACATTAAGACAATCAAAATAAATAGCTATCATCCAGCTAGCAAACTTACTTCACTAGAAAGGGCTGTGACCAAGCATTTTGATGGGCCAATGAGTAAAGACCTAGAACAGATGACTAAGAAGCAAATTAAGTTGGTGGCGCACATCTTTAATCCCAGCATTCAGAGAGCAGAGGCAGGTGGCTCTCTGAGTTTGAGGCCATCCTAGTCTACAGAGCGAGAGTCCCAGGACAGTCAGGGCTACACAGAGCAACCCAGTTTCAGGAAGGATTAAAAAAAAAAAGAAAAAAGATCGAGAGAGACATTTTCTTTTAAACCTGCCTTACAGGCAGGGTACGTAAAAACAGTCTTTGGAATCAGGCAGATCTGGAGAACATTGAACTAAAATATGCTTTGTCTAGGAAACAAAAGATTTCACCCCATTTCTTCAACTGAAAGGTTAAGACACTATTGAACTTACACATAATCACTTGAAAATTCTGTTAATGTTTCCTGCAAGAAGGATTACAGATGATACAGCTAACTTAATTAGTGCAATTCACAGATTTGCTTATCTTTAAATGATACAAATGGACAATTGGTACAGATTTGAATAAACAAGCATTTAATAATTTATGTTGAAAAGTTTATTTCAAAATGTTTAAATGTCTCAGACTAAGAAAGTATTTTTCTAAACACTCAAACTATAAAAAGTGCTTCCATATTTTGGCCAGCCCACACCACCAGTAAACAAATTTGCTCCAAGTTACAGGAGCTTTAGCGACAAGTGCCCCAACTCTCCCTACACTTGCTCCCGCTGGGCAGTGAGCTCTTTTCTTTAACCCATGTACTGCCATTTCTAGCCATTTAAGTTTCAGGAAATTATTCGTGGCAGAAGGTGGTGAAGTGAGAAGCAGGACACACTGTAACCCCACTTGCCAGCCTGGGCTTCACAGCAAGCTCCTGGGAGGGAGGGAAGCTTGGTTCAAACTGAGAAGTAGCATCAGTCAGAATCAGCAGGGCGGTCCCCACCATACCCCTTTAATTTGAGTGTATAAGTTTTCAGGCCCTGTATAGTTTGGATGAAACATGGTAGTGACAACAGGCTAAATATAAATAATAACAAGACAATTCAAGACTTCACAAGTTCTTCATAAGTGAAATAGAATAAAACCAAAAATGAACCACTTCAGCTTTTTCTCTCCAGACAACAGAGCCAAGTCATTTAACAAACAGGGCTAATGCTCTGGCTTACAGTGTACTCAGGTAAAATGACTGACTAAACCTGAAAGGAATGGAATCTGATCCTGGCCTGCAGTTCAAGTGAAGATACAAAACAAGTTATTTGTCCATGCTGGGCTCAGGTTTTACAGAAAACAAATGCAGCCCAGAAACAAAGTTGTCCTTTACCATGGAGTGGAGGAGGCAAGGCGGCACCCTGTATCACAGGACACGGCACCAGTGGTCTCTCTCCATTTCCGAGTCTAGAAGAAGGGTGTAAGCACAGCCATAGACGTTGAAGAGTTAAGAAAAATATAGCAGTCAGAGAACACAGGCAGGAGTGATGTGAATGTTCGCTCTAAAACTCAACTTTCCTGCATGCTGAGAACATCGCACAGTCACTTAGCAGAAGAAGGCAGATCTACTGAATGCAAAGGCTTTTAACTCAAAGCAGCTGAAGTACTGTGATATCCTATGATTTCACTTTAGAAAACATCAGCCTCGGTATTAGTTACTTCTGAGAACATAGGTGTACTGGTGAATATTAAGATAGCACAATGAAGACTACTTATATTTTTTCTATACACTCAACACTTTTGAGAGCATGAAGACTGGAGGTCAGGCACAGACAGGCTGCTAAGTTACTTCCACATCCATAGGTTCAGAACCAGAGAAGGGAAACTTTAGTTTCTAATGCTCGGTAGACAACCAACTGTCTCATGCAAACCACTTATAGTAGTATGTCGTCCTCCCCAGTCTGGCCCTAAAGCAAAGAAAATCCTCAAGGAAAAGCGAAGTTGCCAAGGGCTTTAATGATGAATCCTATCTGC
Source organism: Uromys caudimaculatus (assembly GCA_028551405.1). Taxonomy (NCBI): domain Eukaryota; kingdom Metazoa; phylum Chordata; class Mammalia; order Rodentia; family Muridae; genus Uromys; species Uromys caudimaculatus. The sequence goes on along the minus strand of CM052706.1, from coordinate 8,453,973 downwards.
TTCAGGATCTCTCTTAAGCTTCATGAAAGGCATGATGACTACCAGAGGGGAACAGTGACTGCAAGTGGGCACAGATTCAAAGCCATCATCAAATGGAGCCACTCAAGCACTTCCTATTACATGTACTTCTAAGTCAAGGATCCCAGAAGCTCCGGGCTAGAAAGTGTAGATTACAATGAAATCAGTGCTGCCGGACTGCTGCTGCTAATGATCCCAGTCAGGGAGGCTTTAAAAGATCTGGGAAACTTTGTTCTAAAACTGCTTGCTTTTGCTAACCATTCTGCCTTCTTCAGAAATGAGGTCAACAGTTTGTTTTCTTTGTCATCTGTAAAGTGAAGAAAAACATGGGAGACCTCAAAGGACAGGAAGCAGTCCCCAACTCAACAGCTTACTTTCCAAGGCTTTGAAAAGTGTTTGCACTAATTAATCTATTTATACCATAGTTTTAGCTAAAACCTAAAGCTTTAAATTCTAAATTCCCAAAATCTCTCCAGAGAGAAGTCCCTAAAAAGCTGTGTCACAAGAACAAGGACATCTCCTCAAAGTAGTGCTAATGGAGAGAGCTACCCCAGCCTGTCAGAAGCTAACAGGAAAGGTCTGGCTAATGTAACATACAAGTGTTCATAATCACAGCAAAACTACTCAAGGACTACAGTGGCAGATAAAAGGATAAAGTTAGGTGCATGCCTGTTAAACTAGTTGGTCAACCAAGTGTTTGGCACCTACAGAACAAACAGTCTCAACTGCTGCCGGGAATCTCATCAACTTAACTGAGAAGGGAGAAAATCCCTGGCACAAAAGGTGAGATTATAACCCCAAAACGTTGCCAAATTATCAAAACAAAAGGCACGGAAGTCAGTCCTATCCTAGTTCTTACAGCAGCTGTTAAGATTTATAACTTGGGGGGAAAATTAAACACAGGTGTAACTTGGTGACAACTCACTTTATCTGAAGTCCCACAATTCAAGAGGTACTGTAAAATTTATAGAAGCAACTCACCATCAACAGCCTTTCACGGAAAGGATTCAGAAATGGAAAGGCGAGGGGCTGAAGGGGGTGTGTGCAGGCCAGAACTGGTTTATAGAAACAGGCAGAGAGAACATTAAAATATTACTAAAGGTTCCAGTCATTGCTACATGTAATCTGAGCCACTTCCAAGCTAGTGTGTGAGACTGCTGTTATTAGCTCTGGAGGAAACTTTTAAAAGTCAAAAGTAATGACAGGCGACAGGCGAGCTACAACCTCCCTTGTAAAAAATTTTCAAGAATGATTATGAGATGGAAGAATGAATGGCATGCCTATTATTAACAGCTATCAAAAGAAAAATTAAAGTGAACACAGTATTCTTTTTGTTTGAACTTGACTTCTCTCATTAGGTCTGTTGAATTGGGCATTCCATGAGATTCACACAGACAAGTCACCATGCACAGTGAGGTGCAGAGACAATTCCTTTACTACACCTATCTGCTAATTAGAATGTTCTAACATTCCAAGCACAAACATTTCATCAAGAATAAACAAACATTTAACACTACCACTGGAAGATGGAATAGCTAAGTTAAGTAAGTAGGCCTTAGCTGTGGACACTTGTAGATCAGCATATGTGAATTAAAATTTAAGTGGAGCAGACTCAGATGGAAGGCAAATATATCTGAACTGTGTTTATACACAGCAGAATAGAAACAAAATAGATTTTCATGAATAAAAAAAGTTATGATCTCCAATTCCTAAAGCCATGTTTGCCTTCTCATTATGCAGTTTTACTAGGGGGGAAAAGCACAAAAAACACTTTTAAATCGCCTCATCGTTTATTTGTGCATTTATCTGTAATCATTAATTTCAGCTTCTGAGTGAACTCTTAGCAGTTAACATTTGTAAAAAATGTTACTGTATGGAAGTATCTGTAAAATTACTCTGGAAATATTTCTAGTTTTAGTTACACCCTGTGCTATCTTCATCTGAAAAGACAACTTTCTCTTTCCATGTGGTTCAGTAAATTCAGTGACTTTCAGTTTTGGTCAATTTCATTCTTAATCAAATTGATTGTTTCAAAAGAATACTCTATCCAGTTAGTAAAACTTCACAAATATTTGTAGGTTCATATGTAATCTCCACCAACATGATTTTCTTCTATGGTTCCAATTAACATAATGGTCATTTATAAAGCAAATCTAATAATGTTAGAAAAAAAAATTGAAACCTCTAAAATGGGACGAAACCCCTCAGAGCAGGCCGGCACCGCAGCTCACTGCTTCTCTCACTGGTCTTCCCTGAGTAGGCCTCATGGTGTTCAATAGAGATTGCAGCAGAAATATTTCTTAAAGTACAACTTAAATCCGATAAACATATAAGTGTCCCCCCTATATATTTACTAACTCTTAAGAAGATTCTCTGTGCATTTCAAATGGTAAGACAAATACCCTACCGTTTAATTAGGTCTAATTACAAGTAAGATTAATTCAAGGTTGACGGGGCAACCAGAGGAATAAACTAGCTTAAAGAGGCGGGCTCGCGCTCTCTCAATCTCCCCCCCCCCCGGAAAAAAACAAAAACAAAACCTTAACTCAGGTTTGGCCAGTAGGGAGAAAGTTAAAAGCAATCTTCCCGTCTAGGTTGTGTGTTCGGAGTCGGGTTAAGTCCCTACAACCTTCAGATCGGTGAGTGCCAAGCAGCGTGTGCAACTTCGGCACCACAATCTAGATAGACTCCCAGCACTGAGGTACCGCTAGGTCTCTTCTCCACAGACCTTCCTGCAGAGACCAATAAAAGAACTCATGCAACGCTGTCGGATATTGTGGTAACAAGTAGGGTGAGAGTTCGGCTAACAGAATAATGATCTCGCTCTAAAAAGCAACGCAATACAACTGTGCAAATAGTGTGGCAAGCTGAGAGCACTTAAGGGCCTTAGGGGGGGGAAAGAGACACTCCAGAAAATACCTGGTGCTGGAAAAACACGAGGCGCTACCACTCTCCCGTTCGCTTTCGGGATATTTTTTCCCTAAATTCTAACACAACACTCTCCAAGAGAGAAAATACAACGGGAAAGAAAGCAGGAAACTGTGAGGCTGAGCGGACGAGGGGTTCCAATCACACCTCCAGCGGCCAGAAGGCAATCCCGGGGCTGCTTGGATGGCACGAAGGAGAAAAATGAAATAAAATGCAACAAGGCGCAAAGCTGCGGCGGAGAGGGCGTGGGGAAGGGGCCCCCGGAGCAAGCCGGGGCGCGGCGGGGAAGAGGCGCCGCGCGGGGCCGGCCCACCCCGGCGGCCGACGACCGAGGCTCCGCTCCCGGGCAAACTTCGCCAAGCGGGCAGGGGGCGCGCCCGGCCCGGCCCGCGGGAGACCGGGTGGGATCCGAGGGGCTCGGGACGAACGGGGACCGCGGGCTGCCTGCGGGGGAAGGGCGGGCACACTCACCACGGGTCGAACTCGTGGATGATGCTCTCGAAGCGGATGACGGCGAAGAGGCGCGAGCTGAAGCCGGCCAGCCAGGCCAGGAAGAGGATGGTGAAGGAGAGCAACGACTGCCACCCGGCCGGCTGCGACAAGCCCCCGGAGAGCCCCGCGGGGGGCCCCGGCTTCGGCGCCGCCGCCGCCCTGGACGCGCTCTGGGCTCCGGGCCCGTGGTGCCCGTGGCGGCTGTTCCCCAGAGCCATGAGGCCGCTCCACGGGGACGAGTTGAGAGACGACTTGTGCTTGCTCTCCGGGGCCGAGGGCTCCGCCATGTTGTGCCCCGGCGGCGGGTCTCGCTCGTCCTCCGCGGCCACCGCCGCCGCCCGGAGCGAGGGGTGCTGGGCGGAGACCCAGAGAAGAAGGAGGAGGAGGAGGAGGGCGACGGCGACGACAACGAGGAGGAGGAGGCGGAGGCGGAGGAAGAGCTGGGCGCGCTCCCGCCCTCAGCACCGCGAGGCCGGGACACTGGGGGTGGAGGTGGCGGCGGCGGCAGCAGCGATCCCGAGTCTCCGCCTCAGCAGCGGCCGCGACCGCCGCGGTCTCAACCTAAAAGGCCCCTGCGCCCCACTAGCCATCCGTGTCCCCCGTGCGGCTGAGGTGGCGGCGAGAGCCGACGGGACGAGGGCGCCAGAGGAGCGGCGGCTCGGAGCGGCAATGACATTCCCCCGCCCGCCCCGCCGCGAGGAGCACAAAGGGGGAGGAGCCCCTTGGAGTCCGGGCGGAGCTCAGGCAACCTTTGACTCCGCCCCCTCGCCCAACAGGAACTGGCCCCTCCGCCTGTCACAGAGCGACAGGTCCGTTAAGGGGCGGGGCAGGAATGTCGGCGTGCTCCAATAGAAGAGCGAGGGGTTCGTGGGCGGGGCTTCGACTGAATGGCCCTCCGCCTCGCGGCCTCGCGCCTATTCGCCGCGGGCCGCGGCTACGATTTCATTGTCAGTTGAAAGACGCGGTTTCGCGCGCAGGCCTTTTTGGGGCCCAGGGGAAGGGCACCAGGAGGTTCGGCTCGCTTCCCCGCGTGGATTCCGACTCGAGGAGCAAAAGGTCCCACGTCCCAGTCGGCTGAGGGACGCAGAGAGCACGGCCCGGCCGGGTGCTGGGCGGCCGTGACTTTTAACCGGCTCAGCGCGGAGCGCCCGCCACGTGACTGGGCGCGCAGGCGCGGTGCGGGGTCCTGGGCGCGTGGGTCCCGCCGCTGGGCTGAACGTGCCTGAGTGAGTGGCTGGGTCGCTGCATTCTCTGTCCCCGCTGTGCTGCCCTGAAAACTTGGAGAGGGCAGATGTCGTCTGAGCTCCAGCCAGGCGGACACACACACACACACAAGTAACCTTTTTCCTGTGATTTCCAATTGCCGGGACTTTTTTTTTTTTTTTTTTTTTTTTTTTTTTTTTTTTTTTTTTGTAGCTCAACCTTTTGACTGCAAGAATTCATTATTTACACCTGCCTACGTTCCGTCACCAAATTAACTTTGCCTGGACTGTATTAGCTATTGCCCAATTCTCACTTTAGCAAACTAGCCAACCGAAAACCCCTGAATAGGAACTTTTCCTTGTCTGGGGCAGTTTGCTTATACCTTCTTCCTCCACAACTAGCTCCGCCCATTCCCAAAAGGACAAAAGTCAGAGCTAAAGATCTCAGCAGGATCATTGGGAGACTCAAATTGCAGTGATAGAAGCCCCCCTGGCAGGTACAGAGGTTATTGTAGAGACAAGGGCCAGTTAATATTTTATTGGTTTCTCGTGTACGTTAACAACTGTCCATCGTGCTAGGAAACACCAGAATTTTTAAAATGTGTGTAAAGAAGATTGTGTCCTGTAAATTTGCAAAATAAAATTGTGTTTCGTTGCTCATTGTCAAAGATTAGGTAAATGAACAAATGTACCTAACTAATAGCTTCAGCCACTCCCAACCTAGTGATTAACTTTGCTGGTCTCCTTATAAAAATAAATAGACTCTCATCAGAGAAAATGAAAAGCTTTCCATAAATAGACCTCACCACCAATTTAATATCCAACATTTATTAAACATGTAAATTTTAATGAGATTCATGGTAGAATGTTAACCAATCCCTTTGAACAAAGAGAGGCGATATGCCCTTTCTCAGAAAAGTGCACTTTAAAGTGGCATTTATTTTTACCCATGTTTCATGAACCAATGAATGTATCAATCTAACGTAACAGAATTTATCTGGTGACTCTCCTGGCTGTTTAATGGCAGGAAGGAGGCCCTGTCTGAAAGGAAGTAAAACAATTACAGTAAATTATAAAACACACAAAAACAAACGACGAAAAAAAAAAAAAAGAAAAAAAAAAACAAAGAACGAAAAAAAAAAAAGAAAAAAAAATAAATTATAAAACACAAGTCACCTCTGTGGGACCATCCTTTCCTCTTTTTGTGTGAGAGTAGGCATACGTGTACTATGGCATGCACGTGGAGGTCAAATTACATGCTCAGATGTTGGTCCTTTTGGTAAACCAGGTTAGCCTTCTGTCTCACCATAGAGCAGTGTTTCTCAACCTGTGGGTCTCGAGCCCTCTGTCAAACCTGTCTCCAAAAATATTTCCATGGTGACTCATGACAGTAGCAAAATCACAGTTATGAAGTAGCAACAGAAATAATTTTATGATTGGAGGTCACTACAACATAGAATTGTATTAAAGGGTCGCAGCATTAGGAAGGTTGAGAACCGCTGCCACAGAGCATTGATATTATAGGCACCTGCTATCATATCCAGCCTTTTATGGGTTCTGGGAAATCAAACTGGAGTCCTCAAACTTGTGTGACTCGTTAATATAAAATGAGCTTATCTGAGAACACTACGGAACATGGTTCAGAAACATAAGGAAATGCAGGGTCATGATGTGGACAAGGATAAAGGAGCTTCTGGAAGAGCATGAGGGCCCACCCTCATCAGGAAACCCGAGAGACGTGGGCCCTGCGCTCACACCCACATCAGTCAGCCCTAGGAAGTGGTACCAGCCGGCCCACTGTACTGGTAAGCCTGTCCTGAAAACTGTGGCAAACACTAGAGGAGCAGTTCAGGGAAGGAAGCAGAACTGCAGATAAGGATGTGTCAGAGGAAGAAAGGAAAGAGAAGCAAAGGCCCTGAGGGGCTGGGCAGGGGAGTGCAAGGAACTCAGAAAAGGCTGGTATAACTGCCTCGCTGATTGCGTAGAGCAGACTGGGAGAGGTCATGCTAAGAGGGACATTGTACATTGTTTTAACTCGAGAGTGTTAGGGTTTGAAGTTGGATATAGAGGTGTTTAAGATGAGTCACGTGATCAAGTGTATGCTTTAAGAAAACTCCAGGGGCTGTAATATGTGCTTTGAGGGGGGATCAGTAAGAGAGAGCACATTTGTAGATGATCTAAGAGTCCACGAGGTTATTATTCCCAGACCTTAAAAACGGTCAGATATTGCATGCTCTGGATTTCTCAATGTAGAAAAATGGCTTCCAGTCTGTTCAGGATGCTTCTGTGTGTGAGCCACTGTATACATAAACTCCCTGGTTCTTAGGTGCCTGTCATGGCCTTGTTGAAGCTGAAAAGTGAACCTTCGTCGTCCTAGCAACCAGAATTTCACCAGTTTCCTTAGCAAGTTTAGTGGTTGGGTTGGACGTCTCACTCACACAGCTGGAAGGAGAGACCATAGACTACTTTCCAGAAGTCTGGTACCAAAAGTACAGAACCAAGTCAGACCAGGAAAGAAGTGCCAGGGGCTGGGGAGAGTGAAACAGAGTGGGGGAAACTGAGTCACAAGTTTGCACCGGCTTAGATCTCCTGTTCAGAGCCTATGGTGTAAGACGGATCTGAAGACACTACCAGGCTCCCTCCTAACTCCGTTCTCAGGGCCATTGATGATGATGGTGGTCAGGAAAAGAATCTCCCATGACCCAAGCCTGGCTGAATGTTTCTGTTTCCTCCACCCAGAGAGCGCTTGCATCAAATAAAACCTGCATCTCCCCCAACACCTGTGCATACACAAGAAGCACCATGTGACAGGGAACTATTGCCCCTGGCCAGCAAATCACGGGACCTGAGGCCAGCCAACAGGCACAGTAGTGAGCCAGAAAGCAGGTACTTCCATTTTCAGTCATGAAATGAGTGCAGTCCTGAGAGTCCCAGAACCACGGGCCTTCCATAGTTGCACAAGGACTCCTAGTCGTAAGAGCTGCAAAATAATAGTTATATTCTCAAGCTTCTAAGACTGAGGAATATTTGTTACATAGCTGTGGCTAACAGATATGGGGAGATTAAAGAGTGACAAGCTTACCTTTTATAACAGTCTCAAAACAGTCTGAATAACCAGCAAGGGTGAAACACCCCGACCATCCCTACTGTGTCAAAGACTACCCTGTGGGACACTCATTCCACAGACTCCTTCTGTTGGAGGAGTGGAGCTCTAGGGCAACCAAATCTACATACTTTATTGTCCTCTTTTGTGGCTAACAACCTGGTTCTAAAAGTAGGCCATATAATGTAAGTGGATGGTTCTTAAAAAGAAAGCGTGCAGTGGTTAATAAGTGTATGAAACCATTCAGGGTCACCAACCACCAAGGTAATGCAAATCAAAGGCCTACAACCGCCTCACCTCAGTGAGAATGGCTGTCAGGAAAAAGACAGGAAGGACAGTGGGGACGTGGAGCAGAGGAGGGCCTCCCAGGGCAGCACTGGTGGTAATCCTATATGAGATGGATGTGGGCACCTTCGCTTCAGTCCTCAGATGTGAAAGGGCGGTACTCAAGGGCCAGAACTCAAGAGCTGAATTCCAGGGTAGGCTTTACTAACCGCTCAAGGGACTTGGGGGAAGTCATTGAAGCCTCCTATGTGCACAGGAAAACTAAACAGAGCTGTGTTAGCAAAAGTTTCCTCCTTTGTGCGGAGATATCCAAGGAAATTGACTTAGAGGAGCAAGGATATCTCTTGGGCCATGTCTTCAAAGGTGTTAGTCTATGGAGAGATAGGAAGCATCTGAGACGAGACACGCCCTTCGGAGATACATCCAATGACCTACTTCTACCAAGTAGGCCCCGCCTTCCAATCATCCATTTAATAAACTCATTACTGAAGTTATCACTTCTGTGATTCAGTCACTTGTCAAGAGTGCCAGGAGCTGGAGGCCAAGCCTTCAGTGCGTGCTTTGATGGGGCCACTTCATATCCAAAGGCCCTAACCCCGAGCTTAGTGCAGAGCAATTGATATTTGCCGAATGAGCTTGCTTCTACTTTGGGTGACACATACACAATGAGTGAAGTGACTAGGTAAAGTCAGTCCTTGTCCTCAGACTCCTGGGCTCTCATGAGGGGAAATTTCTATAACTTTAATGGAAAACTCTAGCGCGGGAGTAGAAGGTGGTGACTCACACCGCAAAGGCACTATCTAAGCACTGTAGGGAATATTAAAATGAATAATACTAATTTACAATCTGATAGAATTGGGGTGGGAAGTTTTTTCTGTGAGGGCCCACAGAGTAAATGCTGTCAGCCATGTGGGTATTGTTACTGTGTCCTTCGAATCAACTCTGCCATCCTAGCAAGACAACATCCACAGACAGCAAGCAATGGACCTGCCTCCTTCCCAATCAACAGAGCCGCTCACGCAGGCCAGTGTGCTGAGCCTTGTGACAGAAGAATGAAGTAATTACTGGAATCCAGTCTTGCTCAAAATCCAGTATGAAGGTAAAGATGTCTCCAGGAGGTGTAAGTCCTTATGTTAAAAAGCTCATTGAAGACATTTTCATGAAGCAACTGGTTTAGCCTTGGAGAATAAAGACAAGTGATATCTGCAAAGTCGAGGGGTACATGTAAGTCACGTGGGAAATATTCATGAATGAGGCAGTAATCTAGAGTTCAGCATTATCTCTGTCCTAGTTTCATTGCTCTTGCTGTGGTAAAATATCCTGACAACAAGCAACTGAGGGGAGAAAAAAGTTTGTTTTAGCTCACGACTCCCAGTCTGTTACTGTAACCAAGCCACAGTGGCAGGAGCTTAGAGCAGCCAGTCACATCACGTTTTCAGTCAGGAACAGAGAAAAAGAAATGCATGCATGCTCAGTACTCAGCTAGTACTGTCCATGGCCCCAAATAAGAGAATGGTACTGCGTAGTCTATCTATTTTCTTCTGGAAGTTTGAACTTCTGGGTCCATAACCTTGTGGCATATCAATAAGGCAAGCATTTGGCTAACTGTAAGAGCCGGGAGGTAGTGGCTCAAACCACAGCCTCTTAAATGGTGGATTGTGACATGACTTTGTAACTGACTATGGGGCCTCTGAAAGCCTTGCAACCATAAAAGCTTCCTGTGCATGCAACAACATATAATTAATTCAAAATGAAACCCATAATGAATCTGAGATGTTTCTGGCTGCAGTTGCAAGAGTCGAGTCACGTGGGTTTGCTACAGGCCTGGTTCTGACACACAAGGCCAGTGATCACCACCTGAAGCATCTTGGCTCAGATTCAGGATGGTTCCATGACAGGCTTTACCATATGCTTCTGTATACACTTTTTAAAAATTGTCTGTTCTTATAAGAGCAAGATAGTTTATTCTAGAAAACAAAGCCTTTTCACAGTGTCACAGTATGATCGCTCTTTGTCATGTAGGATCAAGTTAGTCTTTGGATTGGGTTGTATTAGAATGTTTGATTTTAAGATTTATGTATTTTATGTATATGAATACACTGTCGCTGTCTTCAGACACACCAGGAGAGGGCATTGGACCCCGTTACAGATGGTCATGAGCCACTATGTGGTTGCTAGGAATTGAACTCAGGACCTCTGGAAGAGCAGCCAGTGCTCTTAACTGCTGAATCATTTCTCCACCCCCCTAGAATGTCTGATTTTACAGGTTGCTGTTGGGGTTGCTGACTTGAGTTTCACTTATAAAAAAAAAAATCATTAAATAAATTCTGGCTTGAGATTCGGACAGAATTTTTAGTGATTTAAGAAATGGCCCTAAACATACTGTGTCATAGATTTATGTAAAGTGGCATTCTCAGTATTGATGATGCTAAAATCAAAATATTAATCAACACTCAAAAATATTACGATGGCCTACATTGTGTCATAGCACATACTCAGCTGAGAATAATTCCTTAGGTGATAAGGATACTTCTGTCTTATTAGCATGTAAACTTGTTTTAATCTTTAGTTTTTAAAGTTTTACATTTTATTTTATTTATTTATGAGTATTTTGCTTGCCTGTTAAATCTACCCTGTGGATACAGCATCTGTCGAAGCCGGAAGACAGTATCAAATTCTCTGGAACTGAAGTTACAGGAGAGTGTGAGCGACTGAGTAGAAGCTGGAAATAGAATCTGGGCCCTCTGCAAGAACAGCAAGTACTCCTGATAACAGAACCATCCCTCTACCCCTAATTTTAAAAAAATATTTAAAAAAATACATTTGTATGTGTGTGTCTATGTATAGGTGTGTGCACATGTGTACAGGTACACAAGGAGGCCAGAAGAGGGCGCTGTATCCCCAGGAGTTAGAGTTACCTGCTGCTGTGAGCCGCCCAAAGTGGGTACAGGGAAACAGAACTTGAATCTTTTGTAAAAGCAGTGTGTTCTTTTTAACCACAGAACTGCATCTCCAGTCTCTGCTTTACTCTTTAACACATGGTAAGAGAACATGTATATCAATAATTGTTTTCAGAGTACATTTTTATGATTTATGATCGGTAAACATTTGACTTGTATATCTACTTTATAAACATATTGAATTGGTTCCTTTTCCACTGCTGTGACAAAATACCAGAGAAACAAGTTAAGAAAAGTAGGGACGATTTGAGTTTACAGTTCATGGTCCAGTTCATTGTGGCAGGGAAATATGAGGGCAGGAGCATGCGGAGGCTGCCACACAGCGTTCACCATCAGGCAATGGAGACCGTCAGATGCTCACTCGCTTTCTCCTTTGCATTCAAGCCTGGGTCTCAGCCTACAGAGTGGTACCACCACCCACATTTAAGGTGCGTTCTCCCGTCACCTCAATTAACCCAGTCTATGACTCCCTCACAGACACCCCAGACTTGTGTCTCTTACCTGATCCTAGATCCTGGTGTGTGTGTGTGTGTGTGTGTGTGTGTGTGTTCATCACTTTTTAGGACAAAAGAGGTGTGAGTAGGAAAAGTGTCATAAGTGTTTGCTTAAACAAACTTCTGTCTTCTCCTCCATAATGTGTTCTGTGTGGCTGGTGTTTGCGGTTCTGTTGTGGTTGCTTGTGATGCCCTGGAGGCTTTGTACCTTTGCCGCATGTGCTGGATTGCACCTCTTTTGCTCTTCCCCAGCACCTCCCACAGTCTTCTCTTCCCTATCCAGGAGGAGCAGGCCAGTTAAGATGCATAGGGTCTTCAGGGCTGGCGGGAGAACCAGCTACCTCACTGCTGTAGACTAGGAGTCTCTGGGAGCTTCTGGAGATGGTTGGCAATTGAGCAGTTTCCAGAGAACACTTAAGAACCACCCCCTCCAGCCCTTCGGGCTACAGTGTTCAGTCTCTTTCCCTGACCCTGAACTCCAGGCAGCAATTTCCCTGATCTTTGTTCCCTGGGGTCTTCTGACATTCATGTAAGTAATCACTCCTGCATTCAAGCCTTTATTTCTGAAACACCCAGAATAGCTCTGTTTTCCCAAGCGAACACAGTAATACATACTTAACTCCCTAATGCATTGGCATTGTGAGAGCCCGATGCGGCTGCAGACAGACGTGAAATTACCATTTGAGGCAAAAGATTAGCAGTGGGCTGGGGGGCGGGGGGGACTATCACATATGTCCCCCTTTTGTTATTTTTTAACGAAAACACATTTTCCAAAATTATTTTAGCAGACTTTCTCTTAGGTCTCACAGGCACTACCATTTTCCACAAGTGTGCTGACTCTGTATCGCTCCAGGCGAGAGCTCTGTCTCTTCAGGCATGCCTGGCCTTGCAGACAGGGCAGCTGTGTTTCTGTAGCTCTGATTGGCCCAACTCAGATCATGTAGCAACTCCTGACCAATGACCTTTGCCAAGATGAGAAACAGTCATTGGCTTAAGCCACTCTGGATCTTGATTTGAAAACAACAACAACAACAACAACAACCCTCTAGTTGTGAGAAACCTGAAGATCTCTGTTGGATATAAAATTTCAAGAATGAATATTTTAAGATATGCATGTGTACAACTTTCCTTATTCGTTGATGCTTTTTCAGACTTGATATGAGCCCAGGCAGAGGTTGACAAAGCACTTTTGTAAAAGGCTAGGTGGTGACTATTTAGGCCGTGTCAGCTCTATGGTTCAACCGCTCAAGTTTGATACCCTGATACTACACCAGCCTAGATGATACACAGGGAGTGGTAGGCTGTGTCTTAGCATTCTGTCTAAACTCCACCCTACAGTTACCTGGCAACAGCCAGGTATGCTCCGCCCCACAGTTGCCTGGCAACAGCCAGGTGGGCCTGGCCCACTATAAAAGGGGCTGCTTGCCCCTCCTCTCTCTCTTATCTCTTTCTCTTGCTTCTCTCTTACATCTCTTATCTCTTACCTCTCCCCATTCCCTTCCCCCCTCTCTCGACGTGGCCATGGCCGGCCTCCACCTCTCTACTTCTCTACTCTCTCCCTCACTCTGCCTTTCTCTGCCTCTACTACTCTCTTAGCTCCCCTCCCCATGCCCTAAATAAACTCTATTCTATACTATACCTTCGCGTGTGGCTGGTCCCTCAGGGGGAAGGGATGCCTGGGCTTGTACCTGCACACCCTTCCCCCACACCTACCTCCCCATAACTCATATAACATATATAAACACATCACTGTGTAAACCTGATTTGCTGTTAGTGACTGGATAGGAACTGTCCCCTGCAGGCTCATGGGTTGAAATCTTGGTCCCCAGCTGTGGCACTTGTTTCTGGAAGTTTGGGGAACCTGAGTTGATGAGGCCTGGTTGGAAGCAAGTTAAAGAGGGTATCTTTGTGGGCTGAGTCTTGTCTGTCTAAGCTCCACTAATCTCTCTCTCCTTCCTGTCTCCTGTTCTTCAGGAGGTAAAGAGCCTCATCTCTTTCTCTTATCTCTTTCTCTTGCCATACTAGTGACTTTTCTCACTACTGGAATAAAAATACTTGACCAGAAGCAACTTAAGGACAGACAGGTTAGTTCAAGGGGATCATATTTTATCAAGGAGGAGGAGCACGGAGAGAAGTAGGGATCTGACTTCTGGAAGCAGAGAATGAACAGGAAGTGGAACCCAGTTATAAAACCTCAAAGCTCACCTTTCAGTGACCCCCAGCAAGGCGCCTAAGGAGTTCACAACCTCCCCAAACAGCGCCACCAAGTGGCAAGGAGGTATGCAAGCAGTGTGAGTGACATTTCATATTCAGACCACAGCCTACCTGCTTGACCACAATGCTCCTACCACCTAGATATTCAGCCTGGTGGAGAGTTCAAAGCCAGGGAGCCAGCCAATTAGAGACGGACACCTCTGCAGCTGTGAGCCAAAAGAAGCAACTCCTCCTCTGATTTTCATTTGGCCGTAGCTACAGGAAGCCAACGACATATTGCTAAATAGGTAGCAAGCCAAAGCTGGCACGAAGGTGTTTACCAACCCTTGAACTATAGCATTTATCACCCTGAAGTGATGTAAACTTGGGAAATGAGCCTTTTCAACCCTTTCTTGGTATTGCCTTTCTTGTCATTTATTATATTATTTTACTTAATTCTGTGCAAGAGGAAATATACCCATGGTAAAGGCTCTGCCTCCGATATTGAAAGCTGACTCCCCAGCCCTCCTCACCCTGATAGATGACTGCTTTCATATGTTTTTAATATTTTTTATATTCATGTACAACTGAAGATATTCTCTTATTTTTCAATTCTTTTCCCACATTCTAAGTCTTTTTGCCCACCTTAATTTCTCAAAATTTATTCTCAAGAACTTTCTACATCAGCTCTTTTCCCTCTCGTGTTTTATGGGTCCACAGTGTTGTGCTGGTTAACTTTATGTCAACTTGACCTTGGGCTAGAGTCATTTGAGGGATGAGAACCTCAGCTGAGGAAGTGCCTCTGTAAGATCGGGCTGTGGACAAGTCTGTAGGGCATTTTCTTAATTAGTGACTGATGGGGGACAGCCCAGCTATTGTGCATGGTGCCGTCCCTGGGCTGCTGGTCCTGGGTTCCATAAGAAGGCAGGCTGAGCATGCCACAAGGAGCAAGCCAGTAAGCAGCACCCCTTTGCTGCCTCTGCATCAGTTCCTGCCTCCAGGTTCCTGCCCTGTTTGAGATCCTGTCCTGACTTCCTTCAATGATGGACTGTGATGTGGAAGTGTGACCCAAAGAAACCCTTTCCTCCCCAACTTGCTTTTCATCATGGTGTTTCATCACAGCAGTAGTAACCTTGACTAAGATAGTATTCCAGAAGGCACACTGTAGTCAATCAAATAACTCTCTTTGTTAGATGTCGCCTGTTTCCAGTTTTGCGCGATTATAAACAAGGGTGTATTTATTAAACATAGGCAGAGATAATTTTGACCATGAGTGAAATTTGGTACAAGTAAGTCCATCTGTAATTTCTGCAGATTCTCCTCCATATGAGCTTGTAATTATTGAATTTCCAAAATGTGTGAGAAGCCCACTTCCCAGGGTTCACTCAGAGTGTGCTAACAAACTGTTGACTCTCTGCCAACAGATGACATGGAAACTAGTAGTTTTAATTTGCATTTCCTCTCAGAGTGAGGCCAAGGATACTTATTTAACATTTAAGGCAGTCTTTATACTCTCAATGAGGCAGAATCACCATCACTGATTGTATATTCTTTAGCATAATTATTGGAATAGTATGCGCCAATGTTATGGAAACCATTAACATGTATGGTTTTATTTGCTAGTTGCTCAGCAAATGAGGTCATCTATATTAAGTTCATTCAAATCTGTTCTTTTTAGAAAACATAACTCTTCTCCTGTTCAATTTAGCATATCCCTTAGATAATCTATTCTAGATCATGTATTTCATGAAATTACCTTTGAAGTCACAAGGGGATTTTTTTTACGGCGCATTAAGAGAGTCAGATGGGTATTTTCTGAGGATAACATAACTGCCGGGTAACACCCCTTCTGGAAGCCCAAGCACTTTGTGTGTATAATAGGATGAACATTTGTGCCTTTGTGATGTCCAACTGAGCTCTGTTCCTTTTCCTGAGAGTTTTATAAGAAAGTACGTGCCAACTGGAGTGGGGGCTATCCCAAAAGCTGTTGCCTGTACACGGAATATGTTCTTCCAGCTACACTGTCTTGTCTGGCCTTAGTGGGAGAGGATGCACCTAGCCTCACAGAGGTTTGATGTGCCATGGTGGGGGGAGGGGATACTCAGGGGGAACCCTACATGCTCAGGGGAGAAGGGAAGGGGAGGGGAGGGAAGGATTGTAGGAGGCGGTGACTGGGATGGGGGCAGTGAGCAGGATGCAAAGTGAATAAGTAAAAAATTAACAATAATAAATAAATAAATAAATAAATAAATAATAAAAACTCAACAACAACAAAAGAACTAATATTTCATGGGTGAACAGTATAAATTTTAAATAAACACATTTTACAAAAAAAAAAAGAAAGAAAATACATTCCAAAATTCTACTTCCTATTTTTAATTTCTCTTCTCCCCTTGCGTTCATGTTGTGCCTGTGATACCATGTGCGTGAAGGCCAGAGTCTTCTCTCCCTGTGTTCATGTGGTTATGTGCATGTGACAGCGTGTGTGTGTGTGTGTGTGTGTGTGTGTGTGTGTGTGTGTGTGTGTGAAGGCCAGGGGACAGCCTCGGACTGAGTCCTCTTTCATCTCCTTGCATGCAGATGTCCTCCTGTTTGCCCTGAGGTATGTCCGGCAGACCAGCTGGCTCTCAAGCTTCCGGGGACTCTTCTGCCTCCCCTTCCCATCTCCGTGTAAGAGCGCAGCATTACAGATGCACACTGCTGAACCCAGCTTGCTGTGCCTGAGCCCTGAGAGTCCAAACTCGGGTCCTCAGCTGTGTGTGAGTAGCACTTTACCAGCTGAGCCTACTTTCTTCTGCAAGCCTTTCAGCTGTAGTTGAGGTACTCACGATGCAGCGCGACCGCATGGCTCCTACCTTTGTTTTTGCTTTTTGTACCAGTCTGAGCAACCCTGGGAGGAGTAACTGCATTCACTTTAGAACAAAACTGATTAAGTTACGTTCCTCTGTGGTGGACCATGACACAAACCGGAGTGACCTTCTGAGCAGAAGTTTATGAAATGTGAAATTTACAGGGTATGATGATGTCACCCCACAGTCTCGGAAACAAGGAGTCTCTCTGGTTTAATGAGACCATTTAATAGATTCAAAGCCACAGCGTCACACATTTAAAAAAAAAAAATCTTCCTGCCTTTCCTACTTCCCATTATAAGTTGTTATCACAAATGTTTAATTTTAAACTTAGGCACAATAAATATTATACTGAAGAAATGTATTCCATTTAATAATTACACAGAGCAAATTCATTTACTAAGGAATTAGAAGGGATTTTGTTGGTTATTAAATTAGTGACATGATGAAGAATGGGAGGCCACATTAACTAGAAGTTATAAAATAGAAAACCACATTACAATTTTGATAATAAAAACAAAATTAAAAGGAGCTGAAGGGACTTATTAATTATAAAAAGTCGGAACTATCCCAAGCACTGTAAACGCTCTTTCAGCTGGGGTGTTACTGGAATTCTTGGGGGGTTATGTGGGATTCTCCAGCTCCTTAGCTTTCCAAACAACAGAGTTCTGCTTGCGTTGCCGGGGAGTGGAATTAATGGGGATGATGCACAGAGGTTAGAGGTACACAGAGCTATCTCTGCAGCTGCACACCCAGCCCGTGCGGGAGACGGGAAGTTATCCCAGGACACAGCAGCTCCGGAGGCTCTGCAGCAGGATCAGTCCGCCCCTGCGTGCAGCTTCCTGCGCTGTGGACCTGAGGTTGGTGGCTCTGCTTTTGGCTTTGGTTCCCGCTGTGGCCACTCCTGCTTTCTCCCTACCTGCTTCTCCTAAGGTCTCTAAGACTTAATATCATTATTATTATTATTATTATTAATAATTTTATTTTTAGGGGAGAGCACTGTGTACCTTGGCCCACGTGGAGGTCAGAAGGCGGCTTCCAGGAGCCGGTTCTGTGAACAGTGGGATCCGGGATGGAAGTCAGATTGCCAGGCTCACAAGACAAGCACTGTAGTCACTTAGCCGTCTCTGTGGCTTTCTCCTGGTGTCTTTGCTGATGTGCCTCCAGTTTCTGTCACTACACTGTATGGCTTCTGTTTACTGAAAGCCTCTTGAACATGTTTGCTTCTTATGAAATTTTTGCGCATCTGTCTTATATCAGTTTCCTTAGATGTAACTCTTGGGTTTGAAGAGACTTCATTTAGGAGATTTATGAAGAAAATGTTCTCAGGTTCAGAAAGACAATGCCAAGATCAAAGTCATGATGTAGTCTCATCACAGACACGCACAACCCTTTAGCTCAATCTCTCAGATGCAGAAAGTGGACACAGGAGCACTGGGTCATTCCTCCTCACACAACAGTCAGTCATTGGTTAAATGACTGGGCAGGCAGTAGCTTCTGGGTCCTTCCAGGGTTCCAGTTTCCCCCAGGAAAAGGTCTAGGGAAGGAAGTGCATAAACGGAAGAGACACCTGAGGATTTCGGATACAGGTGATGCACTGGGTCAGCACACCCTTCAGAGTCAAGTATCCCGCAGACTGCAGCTCTCTAGGACGGGTCTGGGGCAGTCACAAAGATGCTTCCAAATGGCTGGCCCACCACCAAAAAAAAACCCTTGGAATATGTAAGTAGATATTCAAGTTGCATTTGGTTGATTCTGTGCCGCTTTAGCTTTGTGAGCAGCAGCAGGAGTAGGAAGAGGAGGAACAGGAGGGGGAAGAGGAGGAGGAGGAGGAAGAGGAGGAGGAGGAGGAGGAGGAGGAGGAGGAGGAGGAGGAGGAGCAGGAGGAGGCAGTTGCTGCAGTAGGTGGTGTCCTTCAGTATTTCAGTTCCCGGGAAGGCCTCGAGTCTTGAAACTCCCAGCTTGCGGGAGTTACAAAGGGTCCAGGGTTCTTGGCCCTTAGCCAGAGCTGGTATTTGAGATCCTGGCAGGCTTGGATATCCGGATTCTTCATTCCAGGCTTCCAGCTTGTGCGTTTGGAGTGTCTGAGACTCTTTCCCAAAAGGATCAACGGCAATCTGGAATTCGTCTTGGTTCCTTACAGCCTGTGATTTCTTCTTCACCAACCCCCCCTCCCACCCCCATCCCCGGCACCCCCCTACCCCTGGTCTACCCTGGCTGTTCTGACTGTTCGGCTGATTTTTCTTTAAATTCCACTCTGTAGCCTGGTCAACTAACTCACTCAGCCCCGCCTACCTGGCAGCCTGCAGGCGGTTGTCTGTCTTGCTGTGTTTGTGGCTCAGTCTGAGGACCGTACAACTCTTGCTGGATAGCTGATCATGTTACCAGCTCGTCTCACACTACTGAAGGTGGCCATGAAAACACCCACTTGAAGCCTACTTTTCCTGGGCCTAAAGCATAAGTATTTCCCAGGGAGCCTGAGCAGCCGGCATCTGTAGCCTGAAGGGAAGAGGAGTATTTGGACCAATCACAGCACACCTCATATGCAAATGAAGATTTGAGTTTGGATCAGTCACAGTCTTGGCTCTTTAGCCTCAGTCGCTGGTAGGCCACAGGGAAAGTGCTCCTCCTACGGCCTAGATTTTGTGCAACAAGCACTTTTACCCACTGAGCCTTTTCCGAAGAAGAACCGCTGTTGGCTTCTTATCTTGAGTCCCTAACTGTCAGCAAGTAGATTTCTGCACTTAATTTGTCAGATCCTGCTGTGGCCTACCGCATGGGCTGAGCACACCCCATGCGGTTAATGCATTTTTTAAAATGTGACTTTCTCTAATATATTCGCATTTTTTTAAATGTGAGGATTTTTATAAGGTTCAATGAAACTAAATCTAAGACATTTACTGGCACATATATTTCATTTAGTTAAGAAACTTAGGAGCATGGAAGGGACACTGAGATTCTTATACTTTAGGCTCTTACGTGTATAGAATATTAACGGTATGTTTTATTCTTATGTTTATACTGTCCATGAGTTTGAAGATTGCAAGGATAGCATTTTTAGCTCGAGAGATCTAGTTCAACCATTTAAAATAAAGATTTTATTTTATTTTTAATTTATTTGTATTTGTGTGGTACACACAGGGGCCAGGTACACACAGGGGCCAGAAGAGGGCATCAGATTCTCTGGGAACCAAACCGATCCTCTGGAAGCTCATCAAGTGCTCGTAACCACTGAGCCTTCTCTTAAGCTCTCATCCTCTATTTTAAGAATAACTGGGTGGTCTGTATTAGTCATGGTTTTCTAGAGTAACAACGTATAGAATGACTCTCTCTCTCTCTCTCTCTCTCTCTCTCTCTCTCTCTCTCTCTCTCTCATATTTATTAGAATGTCTTACAGGCTTTGGTGCAGCTAATCCAATAATGGCTAGCTATGAGTTGAAAGTACAAGACTCCAGTTGTTGCTCAGTCCACAAGGCTGGCTGTCTCAGCTGATCTTCAGAACAGACTGGGATCCTGAAGAAGTAGACTCTAATGCCAGTGAAGGCATAGATGAGCTAGCAAGGGGAAAGCAAGCAGGCAAAGAGCAAAAACTTCCTTCTTCCATGCCTTTAGATAGGCTTCCAGCAGAAGGTGTGGCCCAGATTAGGTCTGGATTAAAGTTGTATCTTCTTACCTCGAAGATCTGAATTTTAAGTAGATAGTCCTAGTTTAAGTTAAGCAGAAATCCCTCACAGGTGTGCCCTCTATTTTCGGGTTTTTAGTTAATTCTAGATGTAGTCAAGTTGACAACTGAGAATAGCCATCATATGGTCCAAAAAAGCCAAGTGACTCCCAAAAGATAACATTAGTTAACAGCAAAACCACTAATAGGTCAGTTTTAGGGAAAAAAAAAAAATATATATATATATATTATAATTCACTTTGATGGTCACTGCATTACAGTATTTGTTATGTTTCCATTGCTATGACCATGAGCATGACCAGGTTCAAGGCAACCAACCCATAGAGGGAAAAGTTTATTTGGTAGCATGTGAGCAGCTGAGGGCTCACATCTTGAACTGCAAGCAGGAATACTGAACTTGAAAAGATGCAAGACTTTAAATTCTCAAAACCCACTCCCACTTGCTTTAACAAGACCACCCCTCAAATAGTGCCATCAGTTGGGAACCGAGTGTTCAAATACCCCAGACTGTGTGTGTGCGTGTGCGCCACTGATGATCGTAATATAGCCTTTAGATTCCCATGGTCATACGGACCACCAAAGACAAAATCTTCCGTATGTCAAATAGAGAAAGCTTATTTTAGCATTTCCTTCTAATGACAGTGCATTAATCTGTCACCATTACAGCAGTGCTGCATGAGAAACAGCACCAGAACTTAGTAACGTATCGCGGCGAGCAATCCTTGTTTTCTAGCATGGTCTGGTGGGATGAGTAATTTGTGCTTCTGTAGAGCTCTCCTGATATCATCTGGACTCAGCTTTAAGAATAGAAAAGATTCAGGTCTTTTTCTAATGTCTCCTCTGTTTCCTTGAACCCTTTTGCTACTTGGATATGTGTTTTTCAGAGCAGATGATAGCCCAAGATCCAAACTGAATTCTACAGACAGATCCACTTATTTGTGTGTGTATGCTTGTGTGAGTCTGTATGTTTGTGTGAGTCTGTATACAGCACGTGCATACAGTGCCTGCAGAGGCCAGATGTGGGTGTCAGTTCCTCTGGAGCTGGAGTTACAGATGGTCGTGAGTGGCCCTGGATGTGCTGGGAACTGAACCTAGATCCTCTGCAAGAATAGCAGTGTTCTTAGCCACTAAGCCTTTGCCTCAACCCCTGCAAAAAGATCAATCCATTGTTTATGCAATGTATTGAGAATTGTGAGATTCTGGTTTCTTGTAAGAACCCACAGACTTGTTATAAGAATAAGTTTTTGTTTTAATCCCAGGTGTGGGGATGGGGGGCTGTTTTGGACTGGCTGCAGCAGGTGACTATGCTTTGCCTTGTGCTCCAGCAGAGGTGTGATTTTGCCAGCTGCAGATAGTTTCTATGATTCTGTGACATTTGGAATTCTGAGAGCTTTTCAGGGGGTATATAAATGCTAGGGCCCCGAGAGGTGGGTTGAGGAGTGGTGGTTGGTGGTCAGGGAGGTTGGTTGTGGTTGACTGAGCCATGCTCAAGAAGAAACAAAAGGAAAGAAATTAGATCCAGGAATCTCTCTGTTTCTCTCTTCCCCTCTATCCTTCTTTCTCTCCTATCTAGTCATTGGGGGAGAAACTGGGGATATGAAGGATGGGGAAAAGAAGAACCCACAAAGCTCCTTGCAGTGTCTACCAATGTTTTCCTAACCTAAACAAACCTATAACTAAGTCTAACACCAGTAAGGTGGGGCTCTTATTGAGGATTGTTCTAAAGACTCATGGCAAAGAACCTGAGTGATAATCCCATTTCAGGAGAACGGTAAATTTAAAATAATTCAAACTGTGAGAAATATCACACACACTCCCCGGTTATCACAATACAGTTAATAATGTGTAGTTTCTAGAATCCCATGCAAAAAATTTATGAGCCAAAAGCAAGAATGAATTCTAATATGTTTTATACATTCTTTTTCTTTAAGATAAGGAAATGCTATTAATTAAGTTATATATTTATGGGAGCAGTATGACTCCTCTTTAGTTATATGCAAGGCTTTGCTTAAATGAGAGAAAAGGAAATATATTCTGGTTGTAAACTTGTCATTTTGGAAAGTTGTTAATTGTATTAGGGCTTCAGTGATGGGGTGCATAAACCCACCTTTATCTACCTCTCTGTAAATTCAGTTGCTAGGCAAAGAAGAGTTGTAAACCAAGAATGTGAGCTTCAGAGTTAGCCAAGACTGCAGCACAGGTTCCAGACAGAAGGGCTATAGAAGAGTTTCTGAGAGCTCTAGGAAGGGGAAGGGATCCCATCTAAATTTAGGTGGAACCTATTTTAACTCAGTCTAGTAAAACTTGGGCATTTTGCTTTTGACCAAATTTAATTCGAGCCGAAATCTTATTTAACAAAGGTTTGAACAAGAAGAGAATCTGTTAGTTCACTGTAACAAAAACATCACTCTGAGTCTTAGGAGCAGCTTGATCAAAGGATCAAAACACACCAACAGACTGTGTATCCACCAAACCACCTGTTTGGTAACATTTACTTCCTTGCTGGCTGTGTTCCCAGACAATGGCTACCGTATCTGCAGCTGTTTCAACATCTCCGTTCAGATGAGGAAAGTCGGGAGTCACCTCCCCCCCCCCATTAAGGATTCACATCGTCCTCATTGCATTTGATTGGCTCTGAGCAGACAGTGCATCTATTCTTGAACCAATCCCTGTGGCTAAGGACACACAGTGTAATAATTGGCTTAGCTTCAATGGAGGTTGAACTGGTTAACATACAATACTGTTCCATAACAGAAAGTATTTATAAAATGCACGCCATTGTATATATAACCTTAGTGTTGTATTGAAGATACCTTTAGTTATCTTTAAGTTATAAATGATTTGTAAGACTCTGGTAATAAACTATTCTAAGAAAATGCCCTAGGCTAAGGCTATAATTCAGTAGCTGAAGTGCTTTCTTTCCTACCATGCACGAAGCCTTGGGTTCAGTCCCCAGTATAACCAGTCATGGTGAGGCACACCTATAATGTCAGCACTGGGGAGGTCCAGGCGGGCGGATCAGAAGTTCAAGGTCATCCATGGTTACACAGCAAGTTTGAGGCTGGCCTGGCATACACGAGACCCTGTCTAGAACATTCTTTATATACTGTGATAGTTCAGCTGTCACTCAAGTCTTTCTACTTTGGTGTGATGTCGTGCTGATTATAAGAGCTAGCATGCATTGAGCATTCTCTATTTTCAACTGTCAACCGCCAGGAAAATATTTATATCCCCACCTTAAAAATGAAGAAACAAACCCCACGGGAAGGCTCGGCAGGTTATAATGCTTGCTGACAACCCCAATGACCCAAGTTTGATCTCTGGGACCCACATTGTTGTTAGCATTCTGTTTAAGCTCCTCCCCACAGTTACCTGGCAACTTGGTATGCTCCACCCCACAGTTGCCTGGCAACAGCCAGGTAGACCTGACTCACTATAAAAGGGGCTGCTTGCCCCTCCTCCCTCTCTCTCTCTTGCTCTTGCTCTTGCCTTCCTGCTCCTGCTCTGTCCCCTCCCCCTCCCCCTCTCTTTTTCCATGTGCTCATGGCCGGCCTCTACTATCTGCCTTTCTGCCTCTGCTATCCTCTTAACTCCCCTCCCCACACCCTGAATAAACTCTACTCTATACCATACCATCCTGTGACTGGTCCCTCGGGCGGAAGGGATGCCTCAGCATGGGCCCGTGGAGGCACCCACCACGCGTCATCACACCTCCACCAAAACATCTCCTGTCCTCTCTTTATCTTTTCATAGACACATCACACATGATGGAAGAGAGGCCCGTCTCCCACAAGCTGTCCGCTGACCTCAACGCAAGAGCCCCGGTACATGTGCATCCACACTCCTGTGCACAAATACGTAAGCACATACATGTAACAAATATTTAATAAATGCAATGATGTTCTCGGAGGTCAAGTGTCCTTTTTATGAACACACAAAGAACGCGATAGTAACGCCCCTAGTCTATATTACTTAAACAATAAAAACAAATTGGCCTTTTTGCTAAGGCCTTAACACGGGCGTTTTTGCTTTTCGTTGTTTTCTCACTGCTGACTCCCATCCAGTGGGTTTGTGAGTATCTCTGTCCCACAGGAGCATATGAGGCTGAGGCTCTGCATTTTTAAGGCTACTCCCTCTGGACCAGTAACCTCAGTCATTCTGCCAGACATAGAGAGCGGCAAAGCCACACGCTCACTGGCTTTTACGGGCAGGTGCCCACACTGCTCTCTAGACTCTTGGGCACACCTTCCTTCCATTCCTGGTCCATAAGTGAGGGAGGGCTGGCTGGTGCTCTGGACTCCAGAGAGAGAAAGAGAGAGAGAGAGAGAGAGAGAGAGAGAGAGAGAGAGAGAGAGAGAGAGAGAGAAAGAGAGCAAGCTCCTCTTCCCTGTGATGTCCTTGATACCTGGCTCTACCAGGGGCTTCCAGTATAGCCACTTGAGCTTCAAAGCAGCAAGAGAGGAAGGAATGGACCAGACTTCAAAGATACCCTTTATGGCTGGGCGTATGGCTTG
>CM052706.1:8405629-8428753 GCA_028551405.1 Uromys caudimaculatus | reverse complement strand
AGAGAGAGAGAGAGAGAGAGAGAGAGAGAGAGAGAGAGAGAGAGAGAGAGAAAGAGAGCAAGCTCCTCTTCCCTGTGATGTCCTTGATACCTGGCTCTACCAGGGGCTTCCAGTATAGCCACTTGAGCTTCAAAGCAGCAAGAGAGGAAGGAATGGACCAGACTTCAAAGATACCCTTTATGGCTGGGCGTATGGCTTGGTTGGTAGAAAGCTTGCTTAGCATTCAATGCACAAAGTCTCAGAGTTCATCCCCCAGCGCTGTGCAACCCAGGAGGAGTGGTTGGACACACCTACAATCTTAGCACGCTGGAGGAGGATAAACAGCTCGGGGTCATTCTTAGCTAAAAAGGGAGGTCTCTAGCCTGGCCAAGCTACATGAGATCCTGTTTTGGAAACCATAACAAATAGTGTTTTGGAATTGTTCGTGATGCTTCCATTTGGGGGGTGGGTACATTATTACACAGTAATGAGAGCGAATCAGCTGTTTGAAGATAATGGGGTGTCTCTGATGTGCTCCCACAGAAGGAGACTCTACTTGAGAAGAGAGGGTGAGCAGAATTTAATGACAAGAGACAAATCTCAATATATATATATATATATATATCCATCCATCCTCTGGATCAAGCTGTACCTGAAAGCAACATATCCTTGCTAGCCAAGCTCATATCTTTCTTTTCCATCCCTCCTTCCTCCCTTCTCCATCTTTCTACTCTCCTGTCCAAATTAAAAAACAAAAACAAAACCAAAAAGCCATAAACCCTGTGGTACAGGAAGGAGGATTTTCCCGAGACAGAACACAAGCTCATCTTTATTTCTTTTTCTTCCCAAGTGTCCTGGCTAGTTTTATGTCAAGTTGACACAAGCTACAATCATTGTATAGGAGGGAGCCTCAATTGAGAACATGCCTCCATAATATCGGGCTGAAGGCAAGCCTGTACAACATTTGATTGATGGCAGAGGCCCAGCCCATTGTGGGTGGGGCCATCCCTGGGCTGCTGGTCCTGGGCTCTATAAGAAAGCCGACTGAGCAAGCCGTGGGGAACAAGCCAGCAAGCAGCAACCTCCATGGCCTCTGCATCAGCTCCTGCCTCCAGGTTCCTGCCCTTTTGGAGTTCCTGTCCCGACTTCCTTCAGTGATGAACTAAGATGTGAAAGTGTAAGCCAAGCAGACCCTTTCCTCCTCAGCTACTTTTGCTTCTGGTGCTTCATCATGGCAATAGAAGCCCTAACCAGGACAGAAGCTGGTCCCGGGATAGTGAGATATTGCTGTGACAGACCTGACCATGTTTTCGGGAGGATCGTGGAAGGACTTTGGAATCTTGGACTGAAAAAGCCAGTGAGTGTTGAGAGCTCGGTGGGCTGTTCTGTAGGAGCTTGGAAGGTCAGAGAGCTGAGAGCAGTGCAGACGACGGAGCCTGGCTTGAGAAGTTTCAGAGGGAAGCAGAGGATCTGCCAGGCCATTTGTGTGAAGACTCCATGGTTCTGGTCAGCTGGAGCTGAAGAATCGACTGTGATTGACAAGAGACCGGAACCGCTACAGTGAAACTAAGACATCAAGTTCCATTCTCTCACTGTGGCTGAGGATACAGCCAGTGTTCCCTGAGCTCTCCTACGGGGCTATATTAGGCGCCTTTGTGCCCCATTTTCTTTCATTCTAAAGGATAGGGAACTGCTGGTACTCTGTAGAACTCTCCTGTTTGGATAATAGAATTTTTTAAAGTCTGTTTTATGAGATCTCTACTGAAATCCAGAAGCTATAGTGTTCTCAGTACTGCTCAGTCTAAGTATATTGACTGATCTTTCTTGAAGGCTTCCTGAAAATTTTTGCTTTTTAGTCCAAACTCCTATAGGGAGATAGTTTGACCAACACCCTCCTTCTCGCCCTCCTCCTGGACCTCCTCCTCTTTCTCCCCCCCCCCCCTTCTCAGTGATGACTTTTATTACATTAACCGTGTCCATGGCAACTGGGGCCTAATGGATTTCTTTGTGTTGATCTGAGAACCACACCATAATAGGTTCCATTTTAAAGTGTTCCAAATAATTGGTCAGCAGGACAGCATTTAAGATTTCTTTGAAGTAACTTTGCTAAGAGTATCCATTTGCCTAGTCCCATTTTTCTAGGTCTTTCCTTTGAAACACAAGATACAAATATTAGGACTTCCTATCAGCTTAAGCTACCCTGCCTTTCTGTGTCTGTTTACCTCAGTAAAAGGAGGAGGTAGGAGTGGCATGTCTAGAGACAGGGGCAGCCCCTGAGCTCTGTGAATCAAAATCGTGTCACAGTGACACATGGCCAGTGTGTTGATGACTACTCAAGGTACCCCCTCCCTTCCAGCTCCTCTCAAGCCTGGGGACTGACTGTCAAGGTCGAAGTCCAGGTTAGGGTCCTTAAGCTCAGCATCACCTACTATCTCAAGAACGTTATAGCCACAGCCAAGGACTCACTCAATTAAATACTGACCAGCAGCACCCCAAGGCTAGATGCCACAGAGGCCAGGAGGACAAAGTCGGGGGTGGGGGGGAGGTGAGGAGAAATTTGTCTCATCTACACTTCTTATTTAAGTTTCCTTAGCCCCATTATAGAATGTCACTCAAGTTCCCCAAAGGCATGATAAACAGTTGTTATCATCTTAAGGCAGTTATTCCAAGGGGTACCACAGAGACTCTTAAACGCAAGGTCAGATTCAGCAAATGTCCAGACACTCAGCAAGTCTTCATATTTATGATGATAGTGGCTGTCTCCCTGAGACTGTCACAAAGTCAAGCTTCACATCTGTGTGTTTGACTGGACCCAGCAGAGGACAACTTTGGGTACTGATCCTCAGGCATCATCCACCTTGTGCTTAGAGACGGACTCTCTCACTGGCCTGGACCTTGATGAATGGGCTAGGCTGGTTGGCCAGGAAATCCCAGGAATCTGTCTTGTTTTACTTCTCTGGTGCTGGGATTGCAGGCACATTACACCATACCCAGATTTTTATGTGGGTCCTGGGGCTCAAACTCAGGTCCTCATGCCTGAGAGGCAAGCACCTCACAGCCTCTTTCTTTTTAGAATTTAAACAAGGTCCTGACACTTCCAACTATCATTGTAGAGTCTGGGTGTTCTAGCTCTCACGGTTGACATCAGGGACAGAATGAGATGGCACATTTCTATGTGCCTTCCCTCACAGGAGACTTTGAGTTAGTTGGGAAGGAAAGATGAGTGCTCAGGGTTCAGTGTGGGACCAGTCTCTTGGGGGTTCTGGGATTTGAACTTGCAGAAGAATTAAGGGAGCTCCTCTATTAGGATGCCATCTGTGGTCTAGAGAAGGGACATGCATGTCTCAAGTCCTCTGTTCCCAGAGGTGGTGCATGAACAGTCGAACTGGGAAACACGACATACAGCTGCTGCAGAATATAATCTTGCTAGATCGAATCCGACTGAACTTGCTTGGTATGGATGGGACATCAGGAACAGACTCTATGGGGGCTTGGTGACATTAATGTATATAATATTTTGGTTAGCATAGATTTCACTTTGAATCTTGGAGGCAATTTTCTTCTTATATAAGATGGATAGTTTCTTTTCTTAGGTACTCATTACCCTATAAGAAAGAAGAAAAAAAAAAAAAAAAAAGATGACAAGGGAAAAAATTTTTTAAAAAACCCAAAAACCAACAACAACAGTGTATCACATTTGTGATAAAAAATGATCCAGACATGGGTGCTAATTTCTAGGCTATTTAAAACCAGGATGGGTTATTCAAGACTAAATTGGGCAGTACGTAATTTTTTAGTACAGGGAAGTATATGGCAGTCTTAAAACAGTGGTAAAAATGGTTTGAATCCTAAGTGTTCCAAGGATGGCTTTAGGCCAGGGCTCCCTTTCATCCAAGTGGAGTAGCAGATGTTGTGAAAACCCCCTCGCCCCTCCCCCGCGCCGTTCATCCCAGGTGGCCCCTGGCACCTCGGCAGAATCTGTTATTTTCTTCCTCCACTGTGAAGACTTCCTGGGTGTGTGCTTATGCCGGGCCTATGTGACAAAGCTGCCCCCATTCCTGGGATTTAACACTCCAGGCAGGAAGTAGAGAATAAACGCCCACACTTTCTGGCACCCTAGGAGATGCGCTCCACCCGCGGGTCTCCAACGGTCCACAGGAGCCTTGCTAATTAACACCTCCTTTCTCTCTCTCTCATCCTTCTCTCTCTCATCCTTCTCTCTCTCTCTCTCTCTCTCTCTCTCTCTCTCTCTCTCTCTCTCATCCTTCTCTCTCTCTCTCTCTCTCTCTCTCTCTCTCTCTCCTCCTCTCCTCCCCCTCCCCTCCCCCTCCCCTCCCCCTCCCTTCCCCCCTCATTACTACCGCCTAGATTATCTCCCAAATAAAATACTTGCACCCAAATTCTCATGGGACAAGTTTTGGAGAGATCTCCTGTAGGGCAATGGGAGGTAATCAGTGCAGAACAAATTAGCTCATGCCAGTCGGAAGTTTGGAAGAGGATGATCTGGGCCATCTCTGCCTTCAGATGATAAACTGTGGTGAGCAGTGACCTTTGTTAAACAGTTCTTCAAATACAATAATTTACACGTGCCTGAAGAAAGACTCAGCATATTTGATAACAATGGCAATTCTAAGTTCACCCTACTCACGGTATGCTGCCACCACAGAGAGAATAATCATTGCCTAGGAGCAATGTGTATGCAGTGCGTGTGCAACATACATGCAGTATACACACCAGTGTGTGTGCACGTGGAGCCCAGAGGTTGACATGGGGTGTCTTGCTCTACGGTGGTCCACTTTATTTTTTCAGATAAAGTCTCCTATGAATCCTGATGCTCACAGCTTGGCTAGACTGATTGGCCAGAAAGCTCCTGGGATCCTCCTAGCTCTGCTTTCCAGAACTGGGATTATGGGTCACTGCCTCATCTGTTTGTTGTTTGTTGTTTGTTTTTGTTAGTTCTGGGGATTTGAACCTGGATCCTTACGCTTGTGCAGAGCACTTATTTCACAGAGCCATCTCCTCAGACTCCTTCCGTTTTTTAAATGCTTGCCCCTTTTAAATAATTTCTAGAGGGAAGGAAGTAAGAGGACAGGGAAGAAGGAAGGGAAGAGGAGAAAGAAAGAAAAGGGAAGGCAGAGAGAGAAAGGAAGAAAGAGTGTCTTCTTACCCAGGACTCTGTTAAATGCAAACTGAATTTCTCAAGTCTCCTGTGAATGAATCTCCCATGTTCTCTTCTCAAGTCAAGTGCCTAAATGAGGGGTAAGTGACTGGGAAGGTGGCTTGGTGGATAAAGTGCTTGCTCTGGAAGCCTGAGGACCCAAGTTTGTATAACCTGCATAAAAACCCAGAGGCAGTAGTGCACATCTGTAATTCTGGGCTCTTTGGGTGAAATGGGGGAAGAGGATTCCCAGAATCTCGTAAGCCAGCTAGCCTGGCGTATGCAGTGACAAACAACACAAGGCCTTGTCTCAAACAATGTAGAGGGTGATGACAGACCCTTGAGGTTACCCTGTTCACACGCATAGCACAGATACACCTGGTACACCCAGTGTATCTCACTTCATAATGCTCCTGTGCATTCTCTCTCTCTCTCTCTCTCTCTCTCTCTCTCTCTCTCTCTCTCTCTCTCTCTCTCACACACACACACACACACACACACACACACACACACACACACACACACACTCACCCATTGTACAATAACACAGCTTGGCTACGTGCCCATTGGGAGTATATAATGCATTCATACACACAGCTCCGTGTTATCATTTGCAAATGGCTAAAGACCTTTGCCAGCCCCTTTGGGAAGAGTCCAATCTAAACAGCGCTTTGTGCTGGTCAGTGGGGGAAATGACGAAGAAACGAAA
Organism: Uromys caudimaculatus; assembly: GCA_028551405.1. Classification (NCBI taxonomy): domain Eukaryota; kingdom Metazoa; phylum Chordata; class Mammalia; order Rodentia; family Muridae; genus Uromys; species Uromys caudimaculatus. The sequence continues at coordinate 8,422,907 of CM052706.1, read as the reverse complement.
AAAGAAAAGCTGATTGCTAGCATGGGTTCCTTTGCTTGAACACTTGCCCTTTACCCCTTGACTGTCATCCAGCCAGGGTTTGACCAGGTGAATAGCACTTACTCTATACATTGTTGCAAAATTCCTTTGTTCTCTTTAACTCACTATCAACTGCCGGGCTGTGGGATTCAGTGAAGAGCCACTCCCAGTTAGCACCAGGCAGTTTCTTCATCAAGCTGATGTTAAGGAAATGGAACGGACTTGCTCCAAAATTCACTGGGAATCATCCCTCACTGTCCTGGAATCCATTTACTCACAGGAAGTTGCCCAAAGACTGTGTCATATATCTCCTAGGAAGAAAAGTTGCAGTCTCAAAAGTTAAATTTTTCTAGGCTGTATACAGGAGGCCAAAATGCATGATTACTCTCAGAGATCAAAGCAAGCTGGCTTCATTTACAAATATCCAGCTTCATTCTGAAGGCCTGGTGCGCAAAGGTAGCATATCTCAACAAAACAAGGGAAAGTAATTTCTCAAATTATCACATTTTATCCTTCAAGACATATTCTTTATTCATTTTTGAAATTGTCATCCTAACCACATTTACACACTACTTGCAAATAAGCTAATGGTATAGGAGGCAACAAATGCAGAGGCAGTACAATTATCTCTTAATTACACACAGCAGGCTTCCAGTGTGCGTCTCTCTTCTGGAGACACTTACCAAGAGACAAAAGAAGTCAGGCCGTGCAGTCAGACTTCCCACACAGGCTTCCTGGGTGACAGGTTCACTCTGAGATGCCCCGTGGTTAAAGATGGAGGAGAAGTTTTCTTGGGGAAGAGTCTTATCTACTCATCACCCATTTTCAGAGCATCTTCTATCAACTCTGATTATTCCGTGTAGAGAGAAGGAGTTGAGCAACTAAGGAAACAAAGCCTCAAGGATAAACTGATCCACAAATCAAGTGGCTTTCACGAAGCCCTGGCTCTTCAGTGCATGAAATATGGAAATGTCTCACCTCACATTGGGCTGCTCAGAACTGTTTCATATCTTCGGTGAGAAAGAATCAATACATCCTTGGTATTGAAAGATCATATATTTTGTAGGAGAAATGGTCAAAGACCAGAAATATGCCAAACAAGTTCATCTTCTGAAAGATGAATTTAATTGGGGAAAAAAATCTATCAATTAATTAGCCCATAAAAGTTTATGGCTTGCTGATTAGTTGATGTCGACATCCACAGCGAGGTTAATAAAATTTTGCCTGTATTACATGCTTTTTTCACACGTTCTGCGAAGCTGCTGGAGGAAGTCCCATCCAGACATGTGTGGATGGCGTGAACGTGAAAATGGGTGCCATGCCTAGGGGTGATAATGATTACCACGTGCAGATAAACTGCTTGTCAGACAACAAAGGCTGTTCACAAGCTTTCTCTCCTTATGATTCTTCCTGGAACCCTGTGAAATGGATAGGGAAGAATATTAACTCCTCCCTACAAGTGAGAACGTTTCTTAATTTGGGTTTAGAGACTTCCTATGGCTTTGGCAAACTGTATATCCAGTGCATACCCACCATTATATTTCTGCCGGCAGGAGGAGGGCATGAAAGGAGCCAAATGGAAGTGTGATGAGCCACACCCAAGAAGACCCACCATGTCCCTGCAGCTAGCTCCCCCTCAGACAACACATCTGAAGCTTCCAATCATTTTTTATATTTTTATTACTTAGCACATGTGTGTGGTGTATGAGTGTGTTTGTGCAATGGGTGAGTGTGGGTGTGCTCATGCATACAAGGTTACACTCATATGTGGTGACCGGAGGTTGGGGTTTGGTGTCTCTTCTACCATTCTTTGCTGCACTTAGCTTTTCTGTAGATGCTGGGGATCCGAACTCAGATCCATGATGCTTAGGTAGAAGGCACATTACCCGTGCCATCTCCCCAGCCTATTTCTCTATATAGTCAGCCCATCTTCTTGTACTCCTTTTTGCTAGATCAGCAGGCTCAAGCCAGCCACTTGCTGAGTCCATTAGCAATTCAGTTCTTCAACCCCCATCGAGTCAGATTCCATGAGGGTCCTCAAGGAAGTCTGTCACTAGGTCTGCCCTTGATTATTTTGAGGCTCCTGGATGACACTTTGACCTCCGCCAGGACATTCATTTGCTTTGTCTTTTTCACTTTTGTAACCCCAGCCTGATGAAGCGAGATATTCCAATATTGCGGGAAATATTTAAAAAGATGGTATATATAACACATGTTCCTGCATTATTCTCTGGTTCTCTCATCCCTGGCAGGCTGACCAGCCATGTGCTGGTGGGCAATGGCTGAGCTGCTTTTATCTTGTGGAGCTCTGACTCAGAGCTCCACGATCTCTCCACCCAGCTTGCTAGGTTCTCACTGGCCGGTTGCTACCTCGCCAGCTCCAAGCTTCAATACCCCCAGGCAAACCCATACTTTGCTGCTGTATCTTTCTGGAACCCAGACGAGTTGCCATGTGAAGGAAAATGCAAGACAAACTTAGTTCAGAAACAATAGTAACTCAGTCTCTGACAACTAAAACCTAATCTTGTAAACCTTATCATAATCTGATTCCTCTGGGGGCGAATCCTTGCAGATCCACCATGATACCAGGAGACTCTAGTAGCTACATCTTACCTATCTGCTGTCTCCATTCCAAAAGGACCCCTCTCTCTCCTGCTTCCTCTCTTCCTCCCTCCGACCTGGAAGTCTCTCTTGTGCCAGTGATTGGCTCCTTCATTCATTAGGGGATTGGTTCACAAGAAGTCAGAGGTGTAACTCACTCCTTTGAAGCCCCTCCCAGGAAGGCAAAATTCGCATCAATCAGCCCCAGGGCTATCTACAACACTCCAATCAATAAAATTGTTTGGCAAATTTAAGAGGATATAGTTGTTAGTGATTATTCTCAAGACTCTTCCGAATTTTCCATGTTTTCAATGTGAAGCAAGCTGGAAGGACCAGGGAGACGGTGCAGTTGGTAAGGTGCTTGCTGCGGATGCATGAGGCCTCTAAAAGCCACTTTAAAAAGCCAGGCACAGTCATGTCTACACCTATAACCCCATTCAGGTAGTCAAGAAAAATGACTAATGATGAGTCCCTATAAAATAAAAGGTCAAATTATGTATTTCCAATATATAATTGTCTTACGGTTTTACGGCTGTGAACAGACACCATGACCAAGGCAACTCTTATAAGGACAGCATTTAATTGAGGCTGGATTACAGGCTCAAAGGTTCAGTCTATTATCATCAAGGCAGGAACATGGCAGCATCCAGGCAGGCATGGTGCAGGAGGAGTTGAGAGTTCTATATCTTCATCTGAAGGCTGCTAGCATAATACTGGGTTCTAGGCAGCTAGGATGAGGGTCTTAAAGCCCACACCCACAGTGACACACCTACTCCAACAGGGCCACACCTTCTAATAGTGCCACTCCCTGGGCCGAGCATATACAAACCATCACTATAATAGACAGAGTAAATATGGCCATTCTAAAAGGGAGGAGTGGGAAGAGGATAAAGAAAGATGGTTTCCAATCAAAACCAAAACTCAGTAGGGCAAACATCAAATCCTGCAGCTCCAAGCACAGCACTCAGGACACGTGGTGGCACACTGTGAGCTCCAAGGTGCTTGGGTAGACACCTCAACGTTCCTGTCACTCCAGCGTACTCTGCCCACCTCTTGCGCCGGCTCCTGGGGATCTGTAGCTTTCTTTGATGGATGTCTCCTGCTCCTGGCATCTCCAGCATCCTGGGGTTTCCACTGTGACTTGGGCTTCAGCTCCACAGCTTCACACACAATCCTCTCAGTTGACTCTGCTCCACATAACTTGGCCTCAAAGACTTTTCTCTGAACCCTTGGCGCAGACCACCATGATTCTGTAACTTGTTAATTCAGCATGCCTATAAGACCAGCCTCACACGGGTGATGCCAAGTTTTTCTGCCAGCCCGAGAGGCAACCAATACCCCAGGACTGTGGCTACAGCAGCAGTGAGGTGTTTGCACTGCTGAGCCACAGGAGGCTTGGCCCTAGGCAGTCCTGTTGAGTGGGGCACCACAAGGATGTTCTCTTTCCAGATATTTTCTTACAAATCTATACATTGACTTTGTGCATGCCATAGCGCACATGTGGAGGCCAATGGACTGTTTGTAGGAGTTGGTTCTCTCCTTCCACCGGGGATTGAACTCAGGTTGTTAGGCTTGGAGACAAGCGCCTTTACCTGCTGAGCCATCTCTCTGTCTTCCCAGCATTTTCCTGTCAAATGAAGTCTTTCACAGGGGCTTATACCTTTGGCCCTGGTTCTTGCCCCCATTGCAAACTGTAAGATTTCTCTTCAACGTCACTAATGTCCTTCCTAATGCCTCCACCAGACAGGCCTGTGGGTAAGTCTAAGGGGCATTTTCTTGACTAATGATTTATTCGGAAGAGTCCAGCCTATCGTGGGTGGTGCCACCCTTGGGCTAGTGGTCCAGGGTTGTATAAGAAAGTAGGTTGAATGAGCCATGGGGAGCAAGCCGATAAGCAGCCTTCTTCCATGGTTTCTGGTTCACTCCCTGCCTCCGGGTTCTAGCATTGAGCTCCTGCCCTGGCGTCCATTAATGGTGGGCTATAATTTGTAAGATGAAACGAACCCCTTTCCTCCCCAAGCTGCTTTGGGTCCTGGTGTTTATCTTAGCAGCAAAAGCAAAGGAGACCACAGAGGCTAAATGAGCCTTCCTAGTCACACTCTGAAGGTGCTATTTTCCAAACTCTCCTTGCCCATATTGCCTTACAAATGGAAACTGACTTCTGCCTTCACACCCAGTTAGTGCGAATGGGCGCCGAACTGTATGGAAGATCAACAAAAACACTGTCAAGACAGGCCTGACTGGTGGCTTCTGTGAGTTTCCAAGAAGCCTTGTTGGGCGGCTGAGCCCTCAGGTCCTCTCAGCAAATGCTCCGCACACCCATGACATGTCTGTATCGCCCTTCTCCTACTATCCTGGTCACACCTGCTTGGGGAGACAGTGGTGGGTTCCAGGTAAAAGAGATATTAGCAAGTTAGCAGAGTCTGGGAGGACCCGGCTCTATAATTTTCTTGACTTGCTTCTCCCAGGATGCTGGAGACACTAAAGGCTATTTTTAAAGAAACTAGGTGTCAAGGGTCAAGGTGAAGTGTGTCGTCAAAATGGGAATTTGGAGATGAACACAGCTGGGAAGGTTAGGCATGAGTTAGGAACAGGGGTGTAACCTGTTGTTCTGGAAATTTCTGGTTCTGTTTTTGTATCTTGTTTCTCTGTGTTTGTATCTTGTTTTTTTTTTTTTTTTTTTTTTTTCATTCCCTCTTTTTGTCAATACCCACTGTCCACAAAGAAAGAAGGAGCATGGCCCACAACAGCTTCAATACTAAAATCCATGGGAAAGGCTCCGGTTGGTTCTTCTCAGGCTATAGAAGCATCCCTGAACTAACCGGTGTGGTCTTGGGTGCAGTGACTATGGTTTGCATTAAAAATACATTGTTTACATGGGGAACTAGAGACCAGATCTCCAAGAACATGAGGGTTCATTTCTCCAAAGAAGGCAGAAAAACTGGGTAGAGTTACTGCCATCAGAATGGCAGAGAAGTCTGGGGCTGGGGAATGGAACCGGGAAAGGGGTAACATTTGAAATGTAAATAAAGAAAATATCCAACAACCACCACAACAAAAAAAGAATGGCAGAGAAGGAATCCAGAGGCAATTAATTACTTTTTAGTTTGTAAATTATTTTAAACTTTTCATCGTGTGTGTGTGTGTGTGTGTGTGTGTGTGTGTGTGTGCGCGCGTGTGTGTGTGTGTGTGTGTGTGTAAGTGTCAGAGAACAATTCATTGGAGCTGGTTCTCTCTCTCCACCATTTGAGTTTCAGGGATCCAGCTCAGAGTGTCAGGCTCCCCAGCAAGTGCTTTTACCAGCTGTGCCACCTTGTCCACCATAACTGCTTTTGTGCACATACCCAGGTAAGATTTTGTGGCATTATCAAAATACTTGCTAACTTTCCAGAGCTACAGGTTTTCGTGTGTAATGGCTCATTATTAATAACCTGTGTGTCATATAACCAAGCCTCTGTGTCTTACAACAAATGTTTCTTTCTCGGTCACTGTTTGGGGGTCACCAGAGGTGGTTCTGCCTTGAACTGTGGGCTGGGTGCCTCTGCTGTCTGCCTCTCTGCTGGGTGGGAAGAATGCCTCATGGCTGCTAGCTCAGAGAATCAAGCCCAACTGCGGCAGTGTTTGGAAATATTCTTCCTCACACTCATGTTGTATCTACAGTGCCTCACTGTCTGGGCCCAGTTTCTGTGAGACACAGAGTGGAGTGGCTTCAGTAAGGGGAGAAGACAGAGTGACCGCGAGGAATATCTACCAATGTCCTCAAAACAGCAAGTGAGTTTGCAGCAGGTCTGCTGACTTCATCCCTCTGTTTTCCGGTTCCCCTGCGTTTTTATTTAATTGATACACATATCTCCATCCAGAACTTCAAGTGAGCATGGCACACAATGTTCTTGTCTTATAATGCAACTTAATTCTATTCGGAGCCCCCAGTCGGCTGGGGGGCAGAGACTTAACCTCATTTAACTCAGAATGATCTGTCTTCATCTCTTTTAAGATTGTTTCTAAATCCTGGGGATTGTGTGTCATCAGAGCACATCTGGGGGCATCTGACCTGTCTGCCAGGCATCTGCTGCAACTGTCTCCTTGGTCTCTGGGGCCACCCATGCAAATGACCTCTGCTCTCCTCAGTGACCTTCCCCATGGCTTCTCAATCATGGGCTTTCTGCACTGCTTGTTTCTTTCTCATTTGGCAACACAGCCTGGATTAGGGTAAACCCAAGCTCCAAAATGCACTGTTTTTGGTTTTTGCCTCAGGGCCTGACCCCTCCCAGAGCTGACTGGGGAGGAAAGGTGACAGAAAGCAATCAGCTGAAGGAGCAGAACTCTGAATGCTCTCTATATGACTTGACACACTGAAGTGTGCTGACCAGGCTATTGTGCTTTCAGATTTTTCAGGGAGAAAAAAAATAACATAGCAACACACTTTTATAAAGTAATATTTATTAGGTCTTAAATGGATTTAGAAGCTTCTATTAAAATGTAGATTTGTTTGACACTGTGGAAAATCATGGTATTTTGAACCAAACAGCAAACATTACAAAAATAAGGTTTAAGAGAGCCGCCCCCGAGTCCTCATTATTTTCTGGGTGGTGAGCTGTACACAGTGGCCACTTCCTTCCAGAGCAGTGGGGACTATTGCCTTACAGGGATATTCTCATTTTTCACCCTAATTATCAGACTTACTCCTTCCCATTTTCTATGGGATTGTCAAGTGCTTAAATAGTTTTGTACTCATTTTCTCCCTCTACCCTCCCTCCTCCTTTCTTCTTCTTCTTCTTCTTCTTCTTCTTCTTCTTCTTCTTCTTCTTCTTCTTCTTCTCCTTCTCCTTCTCCTTCTCCTTCTCCTTCTCCTTCCTCTTCCTCCTCCTCCTCATCTTCCTGCTCTTCCTCCTCCTCTTCCTGCTCCTCCTCCTGCTCTTCCTCCTCCTCTTCCTCCTCCTTCTCCTCCTTCTTTGTTACCTTGAAATAGGGGCTTACTGTATAGAGTAGGCTGTCCTGGAACTCTTATGTAGCCTAGGTTAGCCTTGAATTTGTGACCCTTCTGCCTCAGCCTTCCAAGAGCTAAGATGATGAGCATGTACTCCTGTATCTGAGTGTCCTCTCTCTCTCTCTCTCTCTCTCTCTCTCTCTCTCTCTCTCTCTCTCTCCCTCCCTCTACTCTCTCTCTGTATGTGTGATGTACCTGCCAGTGGGATGCATGTGTGCACATGTGTGTGGAGGCCAACAATCAACCTTCTGAAACCTCCTCCAGTTTCAGAAGCTGTCCATCTGGGATCTGTCACTAGGACCCGAGGCTCTCTGATTAGGCTACAGTGGTTACTCATCAAGCTCCAGGGATCCTCCTAGCTCTGCTCCCCAGCACTGGAAGTACAAGTGCAGGCCACCATACCTGGCTTTTTATGTGGGCACTGAGGTTGGGATTTAGGTCTTCATGGCAGTTGCTTTAGTCACTGAACCATTTCCCAGCTCCACGGTGTTTTCATCCTTAAGTCTATCCTTCCTTCCTTCTGGAATTTGTTTATTCATCCATCCATCCATCATCCATCCATCCATCCAACCATCATCCATCCATCCATTCATCCATCCATCATCCATTCATCGTCTATCATCCGTCCATCATCCATCATCCATCCATCCGTCTGTCCATCCATCCATCCATCATCCATCCATTCATCCATCCATGATCCATCCATCCACGATCCATCCATTTTCTATCCATCCATCATCCATCCATGATTCATCCATCCATCCATGATCCATCCATCCATTCATCATCCATCCATCCATCCATCATCTATCCATCCGTCTGTCCATCCATCCATCCATCCATCCATCCATCCATCCATCATCCATCCATTCATGATCCATCCATCCATCCATCCATCCATCATCCATCCCTCTGTCTGTCCATCCATCCATCCATCCATCCATCCATCCATCCATCCATCCATCATCCATCCATCCATCCATCATCCATCCATCCATCCATCATCCATCCATCCATCATCCATCCATCCATCCATCCATCATCCATCCATCTATCCATTCTGCCTGCCTGCCTGCCCGCCCGTCTGTCTATGCCCGTACACATGCCACAGTGCATGTGTGGAGCTGACAGAGATTCTCTTTCTACCACGTGGGTCCTGGGGAGTGAACTCAGATCTTCAGGCTTGGCAGCGACTACCATTGAGTCACCAGTGGGGTCATTGGCCTTGCTGTATTTTAAGATAACATTCTTTGGTAGGTTGCATGAGTGTCTCATCAACCATTGTCTTTCATTGTCCTAGGAAGGATTCCCATCTCATAGCCTGGTCCCCTGGCCACTGTGATTATTCTTCATGAAATCATCTCTGGTCTGGGCCACTTGCCCCCAGAGCTCATGTCAAATCCAAACCAGACATTGGGGTGGAGTCAAGGAGGTTTGCTCTGAGTGGTTGCCTTCTGTTAGCATTCTGTCTAAACTCCACCCCACAGTTACCTGGCAACAGCCAGGTATGCTCCTCCCCACAGTTGTCTGGCAACAGCCAGGTGGGCCTGACCCACTATAAAAGGGACTGCTTGCCCCTCCTCTCTCTCTTATCTCTTGCCTCTCTCTTGCATCTCTTATCTCTTACCTCTCCCCATTCTCTTCCCCCCTCTCTCCACACGGTTATGGCCGGCCTCCACCTCTCCACTTCTCTACTCTCTCCCCCTCTCTGCCTTTCTCTGCCTCTACTACTCTCTTAGCTCCCCTCCCATGCCCTGAATAAACTCTATTTCTATACTATACCTTCATATGTGGCTGGTCTCTCTGGGGAAAGGGATGCCTCGGCATGGGCCTGCTGAGGCACACCCTCCCCCACACCTACCTCCCCATACATCCATAGAATATATATATATCTTTATTCTTTTTATAAACACATCACCGTCGGTCTGAGAAACAGACGAGACAGTTTCTTCAGAGTGGGCGTGAGTAGGGCACCTCGGATGAACGTTCTCCCTGTCAGGAACTGAGATATACTAGAGACTCTTGTGCCCTTCCCTTTGCCTGCCAGACTATTGAAACACTGGACCCCAAGAAATTGAATTTGACAGGAGTTTCAGCGGGAAGAAGGAAAAGGCTGAGGCCAGATGGGGAGTTTGTCTCCCTCAAGACACCTCACACAGTTCTAATGACACGTCAGACCACCTTGTGGGAGAGGCTAGAACCCAGACGAAGTTGGACCAGTGATGGGTGGGAGGGACCACACTTGACCGTGATTCTTAGCTATACATATCTCTTACCTGCTATTAAAACCTGAATTTCATGTCGGGACCCCAACACGGTCTGAGATAGGGCAGAACTGGGTCTGTTCACTCACCCCCCCCCCCCCAGTGGGACCACATTGCATAACATTGAATACATCTCCTTTGCCTTCTCACCATTACCTGTCAGTTAATTGGTCTATTGAAGATGGGGGTCACAAGCCTGGCTGCTTAGGGCTTGCTTGGCCTGGGCTGCGACCCAACAACTTGGGTCCATTGTCAGACTCCACTTCCCAAGCCCCAGCAGCTTTCTGCCTGGAGGGCCCCAGGCCTGGGAGAGTCTGCACAGCATCACGGTTATATCTCTGGTGAGTTTCAGCTTGTCTAATTGTATTTCTGTTGTTTGCAACTAGAGGACTGTAAAAAACACACTTTCCTTTTGCTGAGTTCAGTGAAACCCAAACCTTATTAGATCAACAAAGGACTTAATTAAGCTGAGCAGGGGTGGGGGCAGAGGGTAGGGAATGAGGTGTTGAGAGGAGCTTGTTGGCTACAAGTAACTCATCACCTGGACTCTAGAGGAGCAGAGAGAGGTAGAGGGTATACTGGGGGTCCTAAAGTCCCAATCTGTAACCTGTGTAAGACAGTCTGCCAGTGTGGAGTGCTGTCTGTCTATGTCACTGCGGAATCACACGCGGTGATGTCAAGAGTTAACGTAGGCACCAAACAAGGGAAAAAAAGTGTCAAGAGTGAGTGGGCCATTTAGGATGGAGGGACTTCACAAGAGAAAAGTTTTCACTTCAAAGACAGGCAGGTTTGTGGTACTTATTATTTTAGGCTCCCAGCCTGCCTGCTGCTTTTATGTATTGATATATGACTTTTTAAAAAATCATTTTAAAAAAAAGTTTGATCACATGTTTGTAGCCATCTGCTCTGGTGACTAAGTTGAGGGTGCAGAGTGCCAGGAGAGGATGTAGGAGCTTTGATCAACCAAGGGGGGATGGTGGGAATCACAAATCAAAACTCAGAGCTTGGGGGAAGAAGTATCCGGATTTCACAAATAAGTAAAATATATATATGCAAACTATAGATCTCTTTTAGGCTTGGGAAGAAATCTAAGTTTGGAAGGTATCTTTTTAAATAAAAAAAAAAAAAAAAGAATGTGTCAGGGTCTCACTCTGTAGCCCAGGTTGACCTGGAACCTACTGTATAGCCCAGGTTAGCCTCCAACTCCTGGTGATCCTCCTGTCGCAGCCTTCTGAGTGCTGGGATTGCATACTCTGGCTTGAGGGTATTTTCTGCTTATGGTATATTTAGACTTATGCATGTGTGGGTTATAGGAAGTGCCTGCTACGTAAGACCTTGATCATATATATCCCTTAGAGGGGGTTTCTGCTTCCCCGTGACTAAAATAAAACCTAGGAGCTGACGAATTGACAAGAGCAGAAGATAGAAACTGGCCAGGCAGTTTTAAGGTGGGGACCCTAAAACCAAGCAGTGTTGACTCTTGTTCTTAGCTGAAAGCGGGAGCTCGTCTTGGTTCCAAAGGCATTTCTGTCCTGGCTGGAGGCCAGGAACTCCAGATGAGAGGTCTGCTTTGTGATCTCTTGTTCCTTAAATGAGCACATTTGTCTGGAAACTGTGAAGACCAGATCGTCAAGACTGAGGGCCACCCAGGTACCTGTGCAGACTGAGTGCCAGCCAGCCCAGCCCACTCTTCTAGGATTTAGCAGAAGAGTGCCTTGGCAGATCAGAACCAAGGAGTGCCACAGCAGAGACCACGCCATGCAACAGATCTTACACAAGAGATCTATTATGGGGTGGGAGGTGGTGGAGAGTGAAAGGCCTTCTTGAAGTGAGGACATGAAAGATAGGGACGGACAGACAGACAGACAGACAGAAGACCAGGAGGCAGAGAGGCACAGAGAATGAGAGGGACCATGATGGGAGCAGGTCCATAGGGAAATCTGCAACCCTTGGGGACAGTGGAAGTGTCCCCATTTGGAGGCAACAGGTAATGATGCTTTCTGGTGCTGAGTCCCTGAGGGCAGGCTGGCAGAGCACCTGATTTCTAACACCCTCCTCATGCCTGACCCCAGTTTCTGCCTTAAGCCTTATAAAAAGGCTCTGAGCCAATAACAGTAGTGTTTTATTTGTATGGTCCATTCCTGCTACACGGGGTTCAGTCTTCTTTCCCTTAAGCGCGCACCTGTAAGTTATAATATATATAAAATACATAAATTATAATAAACGTCCTTCTGAAGTCCATCTCCATGGTCCATGAGCTTCACTCCTCAAATTGTCCTGGGTGACTTTGTGGTTATTGACTTTCCAGGATCCGAGTCCTGCAAGTTACAGCACAAGTTACAAGTTGCTGCACAGCCTTTGTTGTTCTAAAGGACACAACACTTTCCCAATCATAAACATCAAGGGCACACTTGCTCTGAAAAGAGGTGTATCCCAGGATCCTGTCAAGTATAAATAAGCCTAAGAGTGTCTAGCAACTACGGATTTGTTTTGTTTATATTTCTTTTTGTTTGGTTTGGTTATTGCTCTTTTTTTTCTTTTTTGAGGTGAGGTCTTGCTACGTAGCTTTATGTCCTAAGTACTGCCAACATTGCTGTTACTAAATACCTGTCCAAAGCAACTGAAGGGAGAAAGGGCTTATTCTAGATCACATGTCACCATGTCAGGGAAGACATGGCAGCGGGGGCATACGGCTGGCTGGACACATGGCTCCCACAGTTGGGAAGCAAAGACTGGGAAGTGGAGCAGGGCTATAAAACCTTAAGGCCTGCCCCAACTGACTGAAGTCCTCCCTCCTGCAAGGCTCCATCCCTAAAGGCTCCATAGCCTCCCAAAGGGCACCACCAGCATGGGACTAAGCGGTCCATTGCAAAAGCCTACAGGAGACATTTCACATTTAAACAACAGTGTCCTAGCTGGCCTAGAACTTGGAATGGTTTTCCTGCCTCTGCCCCTGCCCCTGCCCCCGCCCCTGCCCCACCCCAGCCCCTGCCCCTGCCCCCACCCAGGCCCCGCCCCCGCCCTGCCCCCGCCCCGAGTGCTGAAGTTAAAAGCATGCACCACTGTACACAGCTGATCTGAGTCCTGTTGGTTTCTGGTTTTTAATTTTGAAAATTCTAATTTTTCCCCTTTAATTGAAAATAGATTTTTTCCCCTCACATAATATATTCTAATTATGGTCTCTCCTCCTATACCTCCTAGTTCCTCCTCATCTTCTCTCCTTTTCTGTCTCTCATTAGAAAATAAATTGGCTTCTAAGGGATAAGAATAAAATAAAATATAGATGAAACAAAAACTAACACATTGGAATTGAAGGAAACAGACAGGAGGAAAAAGTACAAGAGAAGGCACGAGAATCAGAGACCTTCTAGTTCACACATGCAGGGATCCCATAAAAACACTAAACAGGGAGCCATAATACACACAAGCAGGCCCTGTACATGCTGCCCCAGTTTCTGAGTTCATGTGTGCTGGCTTTAATATCGTTGATTCAGAGGGCCTTGTTGTCTTGCTGGCTTCCATCCTCTCTGGCTCTTACGCTCTTTCTATTTCCTCTTCTGTGGAGTTCCCTGAGCTCTGAGGGGAGGGATTTGGTGGAGACATCTTATTTAGGGCTGAGTGTCCCAAGGTCTTTTATTCTATGCATACTATTTAGCTGTGGGTCTCTGTATTTGTTCCCATCTGCTGCAGGAGGAAGCTTCTCTGATGATGGCTGAGCAAGGCACTGGTCTATGAGTGTAGCAGAATGTCATTAGGAGTCATTTTATTGCTATTAAGGTTTTGTTTTTGCTTTTAAGAACAGTAGTATTTGGTTTCACCCTAGGACACTGGGCTATCTAGTCACAGGTTCTTGGTCATCCAAGAAGAGTCAGGTATGGGTTCTACCTCTTGGAGTCAACTCAGATACTGGTTGGTCACTCCCACAAGCTTTGTGCCACCCTCTTACTAGTCTATCTTACTGGCAGGACTCTGTTTTGTTGCTGTTGTTGTTTAAATGAATGCATTTTTCTTGGAATGGTTCTTAGAGTATAGATAATACATAAATTATAATAAGCTTCCTTCTGAAGCCACCTCCAGGGTCCACGACCTTCCTTCTTCAAATTGATGACTTTGGTTTTCAATCTTGGAACATATTTTATTTCCACTTCAACCAAAGCTGCCCTTGGCTCTTGACCTCATGTACGGCTATGCAATTCATCTCTCTGTGATTGCCATAGACACGGTAAGCTTTTGACAAAATTGGAAAGTGAAGTTCCTTATGTGTGCTGTTGGCTTTGTTCCCCTAGTAGCACTTTCTTTCCCCCACCCCTCTCTCAGCCACTCATGCAGCCACTCATGCAGCCACTCATGCCGCCGGGAGATGGAGATGCATCTTACACAGAGCCAACTTTCTCTCTGGTCCCTGGAGCTTCCGTCTCTGCACTTACTTACTGACGAGTAAAAACATATTTACTTATTTTTGCTAAGACATACAATGGTTGACTGTGTACTGAGCTCCAGCCTATGGGTGAGGCATATAGATACAAAGCCAAATGTAATACGAACACGTTTCCAACACGTTTTTGAAGTCTGAGCAAAAAAAAAAAAAAAAAAAAAGTGCATATTCACGTTCCTTTGAGCAAAATCTAAGCTGAGCAACCGCTCTGATATCTACTGTAGTCATCTGCGGAAGGCGGAAGGAAACTCAATGGAAGGGAGAAGCTGAAACAAGCAACGGCAGAAAGGATCCAGTAAAGTGGGGAAGAAGTGTGAACTTTCAGACAGATAAGTCAGTATTTTATTATTCCAAGTGGGATGAATGAGAATGTAGTTGTGGAAGGTGCTGGCCCACAGCGCACTAGGCGTTACTGTTGGCATTCTGTCTAAACTCCGCCCCACAGTTACCTGGCAACAGCCAGGTATGCTCCGCCCCACAGTTGCCTGGCAACAGACAGGTGGGCCTGGCCCACTATAAAAGGGGCTCCTTGCCCCTCCTCTCTCTTTCTCTTGCCTCTCTCTTACATCTTATCTCTCCCCATTCCCTTCCCCCCTCTCTCTATGTGGCCATGGCCGGCCTCCACTCTACTTCTCTACTCTCTCCCTCACTCTGCCTTTCTCTGCCTCTACTACTCTCTTAGCTCCCCTCTCATGCCCTGAATAAACTCTATTTCTATACTTTTTTTTAAAAATTTTTATTTTTGATACTTTATTTACATTTCCGATATTTCCCCTTTTCTTTGGAAACCCCGTGTCCCCTCCCCCTCCCTGCCTCTGTGAGGGAATTCCTCCTCCCACCTACCCGCCCATCCATTCCCATATTCCCACCTTGACATTCCCTTTTACTGGTGCCCCTAGCACCCTCAGGCCCAAAGTCCTCTCCTTTCTCCCTGATGGCCCTCGAGGTGATTCTTCTGCCTCATATGTAGTCTATACTTTACCTTCTCGTGTGGCTGGTCCCTCTGGGGGAAGGGATGCCTGGGCTTGGACCTGCACTCCCTTCCCCCACACCTACCTCCCCATAACTCCATATAACATATATCTTATTATATTTTTATAAACACATCAGTTACTACTATATTAAATGTGGGGACTTGAGTTTAGGTCCCCTGCAAGCATGGAACAACAACAAGGATGTTGCATCAGTCTGCAGCCTGCTGGGGCAGGGGAAGAGACAGAACATCTCCGGTTCCTTATTTGCAAGCCTGGTTGGAGTGGGGACGGCCAGCTCTGTGTTCAGCGAGAAATCCTGTGTTACATGTGGGAGACAGGGACCAGTAGAGGAGGACACTGGACAGCCTCCTGTAGTCTGTTTCTGTATGCACAACATGCACTTACTCGTTCTTCTGTACACACAACACACACACGCACACACACACGCATACACACATACACACACACTTCCACACACATACACTCTTATATACATACACACACATATACACACACTCTTATACACACACACATATATACACACTCACACATACATACACACATATACATGTATGCATACACAGAGAAACAGAGACAGAGAAAAAGACAGATACACACAGACAGACAGAGAGACAGAGTTAGACAGAGACAGAAGAGGTCTGGGACACAGGACTGAATTACAGATCAGGAATTAGGATTGACAATTGGTAAACATTTGACATTGTGTTGACCTTGGCAGGTGGTGCTGGACTGTCCCTGTGTCCTTTCTTTTTAAGAGATCCGAAGATCGGCTCACAACCTAAAATGCAAACCGTTGACTGATTCTTCTTACAGAAACAACGTTCAGATAGGTATCTGCTTTGAAGTCGGAGCCAGAGAATACTGGCATTAAACCGGCCACGCCAGTGTATTTACTGATCTGTCTGGGGTTATTGGTTCATCCTTTGTAATAAGTTTTTATAAAGAAGGCTACTGATATGATAGGCTTCTTCACACGTCTATTATAAAAATTGAAAATGACATTTTCTTCCTGGGTAAATTTATCCTGATCCCCGCCAAATCTTTCAGGATATTTCTTTGAAGGCTGTACTTAGAGAAGGGCTTGAGAGATGTCATTACTGGTGTTAGTTGGTGATGGGGCCAGGAAAGTTCTGAGGCACTGTGAAGGCAGGCACTCAGTCTTCATGAGCTAAAAACACCGTCCACAAAAAGCACTCAGGACATGAAACCTCCCAAATTATGCAATTTAAGTATTGTACTTACCCTAGTAATTTTGGATATAGCATCCAATTACATTAGGTAGGTCACAGGCTTCAATGACTACCATAGGGACACTCCAAACCCCAGGGGCTTAGATGCTCCCAGGAGCATGCATCTCTCTCCTTGCCCAGACTCCGACCTTCTTTGAAAATAAGGACCGATTGCATTTGAATTTGTAGTTACATGCCTCACACACAAGGCTGGCCCCAATATATATTCATTAATTTTCTGTCTGGAGCTAGTAAATAAATACGGTTTTGCTCACGGGCAAGTGAAGAAGGGGAGTTCCCAGGCACTGGAGAGAAAGTTGCCTGTGTGTAAGAAGCACAGCCCAGCAGTGAGGGGCTCAGAAGGGGTGGGTAGTTCAGGGCCTTCAGCCACAATGCCAGGAGCCCATAGCTGTCTCCCTCTTGCAGCCAGAGTCTTCATCCACGTAGTAGGAGTGATGGTGCCTTGTTGTCCTTGGGGAGGTGTGAGGAGGTGATGTGGGCAGGATTCTTCCAGGAAGCAGGGCTCCTGCTGTGCTCTCCTGATGAGTCTAGGTCATGCAGGCGTTATACTGTAAGGGGCCCTTTTAGATAAGTGTGCCATAAAACCGCTGGGCTCTTTGCTGCCCCCTCACACATGCATATCTCCCTCATGGGCACTCCCTCCCTCTTTCGGTCTCTCCCTCACACATTCTGGCTTCCTACAAGTACTTCCTCCCCTCTCCCTCACACAGACACTCCCTCCCCTCCCC
>CM052706.1:8255689-8405129 GCA_028551405.1 Uromys caudimaculatus | reverse complement strand
TGGGTCACTGCAGTGGGGGAGGGTGGCCGTGGGTCACTGCAGTGGGGGAGGGTGGCCGTGGGTCACTGCAGTGGGGGAGGGTGGCCGTGGGTCACTGCAGTGGGGGAGGGTGGCCGTGGGTCACTGCAGTGGGGGAGGGTGGCCGTGGGTCACTGCAGTGGGGGAGGGTGGCTGTGGTTCACTGCAGTGGGGGAGGGTGGCTTATGCTTTATAACCTGGCTCCAGTTCTGGCTCAGGCTCTCTGGTGCACTGAGTTGTAAGGAGTTCCAGTTGTGCGCTTTAGCCACCATGATGTCCCCCACACCTTCCTTGTGAACACATGCGATGAGCTGCATCCCTTGAATGGTGAGCTGAAGCAACTGACTCCTCCTTGAAGCTGCCCCATTTGGGTATTTCACCACCGTGTCAAGAAAAATAACCAATCCTCAGGCATCATCAATCATTGGTATCATTTCAAGCACGTGAGAGCACATACAAAGGCTACATGCAAACACGCCAGATTTTATAGAAGGGAGCGGGGCATCTGTAGATTTTGGAATAGAGGTCCTGGAATTGATCCCTGCAGATACCGAAAGGCAACCACATTGTTAAGCATCTTACACCACATACAATATCTCCAAAACAAAGGGATTCCTGGTCAAAGGGCTACTAGTGCCCAGAATGAGAAACGAAGGTGAATGCCAAAGACCAATTTAAACGCACAGAAAACATACACACACAAACACACATGCACATGCATACAGGCACACAATATTTTTAAATGTTACACAAGAGAAAAGAAAGCTATTTTTAAAGAGATGTGTTTTTATGATTTTTAATTATGTGTGTGCTCCCGTGTGCATGTGTGTGCGTGTGTGCGTGTGTGTGTGTGCGTGTGTGTGTGTGCGTGTGTGTGTGTGCGTGTGTGTGTGTGTGTGTGTGTGTGTGCGTGTGTGTGTGCGTGTGTGTGTGTGTGTGTGTGTGTGTGTGTTAGGGGATATGTGCACATGAGTGCAGAAGCCAGCAGAGGCCAGACACTGCATCCCCCTGGAGCTAGAGTTACAGGCAGCTGGGAGTGGCCCAATATGGCTCCTGGAACTAATGATCCCTGGAAGAGCAGTAGCCACTCTTAACTGCTGAGCTCTCTCCAACATCCCCAAAGAAAGCTATTAAAAAAACAAACAAACAAAAAACCCCTTGAATTCTATGTTAAGATGAGTTATGTGAGTGAAGGAATAATTAGAGAAAGAAGAGACTCTGAGGAAAATGGGAGAACATGAGAGAAGAAAGCGTATGTCCTTAACTTCTGAGGGCCCAGTGGGGCCTGTGGGCACACTTGCAAGCCCAGTGCTTGGGAAGTAGAGGCCGGGGGATTGCACGTTTAAGGCTGGACTGGGCTATAACGGTGAGATCTTGTTTCTTAACTCAAACAAGATTTTTTTTTTTTTTCGGATAGGACAAAGAAGAGGGTAAATACACTATAATTGAGCCCAAACCAACAACAACAACAACAACAACAAAAACAAAAAACAAAAACAAAAACAAGAAACAAACTAACTAAACAATAGCAAACTCCCATAAATATCCCCACAAAACCACAGAACTCTGCGATGAAAAGGAAGAGCGAAACATTCCTTAACAATAAATGATAAATAAATAAAGAAGACGTGTCAGGGTATCAGAGGAGCCTTTTCAAAGCACACATACCTTTCCACTCCCAAATTCCATGCTAGAGTGAAACCTCTCCTTCTTTAGGAGTTGGCGGTGGAAGGGATGGGAGCGTCCAACGTTTTATCAACTCTGATCAAGGTTTACAGAACACTAATTAGTCATTCCAGCATTGCTTGCAAGGCAGGGCTCAGGACGCATCTAATCCTTTGTCTTTCTGAGGTTCTAACCTAAATGGGGCTGTGCGGATGCATGATCAAAAAACGACAGGGAACACCAAGGGAGTGTGGGTGGGAATTCAAACACAGTATACAGTTGAGGTTGCTGTAGAGACAGTGCCTGTCTCCCTAAAGACATCGCAGGTTAGGATGTTAAAAACACCAAACCATGCTGAGTTTAAATGTATTAAAGCTCCTTCCTCTTCCCTAAACGCAAACAATATACTTCAGAAAACCATCTTGCAATTGCATTTACCAAAGGAAATTCTTAAAGAGTGGCTGGAGAGATGGCTCCAAGGTTAGGAGCACTTGCCGTTCCTTCCAGAGGACCCGAGTTCCATCAGCAGCACCCACCAGGTGCGTGTCTATCTCTAGCCCTAAGAAGGGTGGGTACCTCTGGCCTCAGACACTGCTCTTATGTACACATACCCCCCCCCCAATGGAAAACAATAAAAATAAATGTTAAAAAAAGAAAAATAAGTAAATCAGTACATGCATTGGTGCTTAATTGTACATTTTTACTTAGAGTTTAAGTGTGGTGGATCTTCAAATCTTGTGATTTTAAGCCTTGAGGGGTGAACTTAGAAAGGCATAGGACCACACACAGCCATTGTAAAAACACCCGAGGGTGACTCTCTTGAAAAACGCAGGTCCACGTTTGGGAGTGGGAATTGTCCTTTTTCCTCCACGTCTCTGTACTTAAACTGATCTAGCTTTGGTTCATCGTGACATTCTTTTCTGTGGCATAGTCAAGTGTATTGGTTAGCTTTCCATAGCTGGGATCAAATAACTGGACAAAAAAAAGCAACTTGGGGGAGGGGGTTGTTGTAGCTTATAGTTCCAGAGAGGAAGACATGGCCGTTGAACTGAGAGTCCGGCCTGGCAGTCAGGAAGCTGGCTGAATGCCTCTCAATTGCATCTGGAAAGTCAAGAGGACAGGAAAATGGAGCCAGACTGTAAACCCTCAAAGCCCACCTCCAGGGACACACCTTCTGCAGCAAGCCCCCCCCCCCAAAGGTTCTATTACACCCCTAAACAGCACCATCAACTGGGTACCAAAGGTTCTAACACATGGGCCAACAGGGGACGTTTCTCATGCAAAACACAATGTCAAGGATCCTGCTTCACCTAAGTGGAGGTCCCTAAAGGGGAAAGGAACACTTGGGCTTCTGGGCGCTGTGCTAGGTGGTACCCCCCTGTTGCTGCGGCTAAGATGGAAGATCCTTTTGTGGAGGGTGTGGTGTGAGGGATAGAGAATGAACAGGGATGAGGGGAACTGGAGTTTGGTTTTCTCCGTGGGATGACTTGGGCCATGCAGAGAGAGAATATTCCTGGCATAGTCTATCTGATCGCATAATGGTTCACATGACCAGACTGATCATTATTTTACATTGAGAAGAAACTATACAGAAATTACTCAGAGGACAATTTACCCATCCATTTAGTAATACTGTGTCTGCAAATACAGTCTAGGAAAAGAGGTCAATAGCTGGCCTGGTAAACAGTGAATGGACGGATCCTATGGTGGTTTGAATGAGAATGACTCCCATAGGTTCATATGTTTAAATGTTTGAGTCTCAGTTGGTGGAACTGTTTAGGAAGGATTAGGAGGTGTGGTCTTATTGGGGTAGGTGTGTCAGTGGGGGTGGTCCTTGAGGTTTTAAACGCCTATCCTAGGCCCAATCTGCCTCCTGATTGTGGATCAGATGTGAGCTTTCAGCTTTGCTCCAGTGCCATGCTTGCCTGCCTGTTGCCATGTTCCCACCATGACAGTCATGGACGCACCTGAAACTGTAAGCAAGCCCTCAATTAAATGCATTCTGGATATTCTACCTTGGTTATGGTGTCTCTTCAGAGCAGTAGAGCAGTGACTAAGGTAGACCCTCTGTTATGGTTTGTATATGCTTGGCCCAGGGAGTAGCACTATTAGAAGGTGTGGCCTTGTTGGAGTAGGTGTGTCACTGTGGGTGTGGGCTATAAGACCCTCACCCTGGAAGCCAGTATTCTGCTAGCAGCCTTCAGATGAAGATGTAGAACTCTCAGCTCCTCCTGTGCCATGCCTGCCTGGATGCTGCCATGTTCCTGCCTTGATGACAATGGACTGAACGAACCTCTGAACCTGGAAGCCAGCCCCAACTAAATGTTGTCCTTTATAAGACTTGCCTTGGTCATGGTGTCTGTTCACAGCAGTAAAACCCTAACTAAGACACCCTCATTAAGAGCATCCATGTTATTATTTAACACTCTCTTTGTGAGATGTCAAGGCGAGTTGTCCTTGTGGTACCACAGGCTCGAAGAGCTAAAGCTGAAACTCCAGCATCTTCAGTTTCATTTGGAACTTCCGTTTGCTTTCCATTCATGCTCATCTTCTGTTTTGGTCACGCTATCAACAGTCAAGCATCAGCTGTCCACAGACAAGGCAAGGTGAAGGAAAGGCCACTTAAAAACTCTTAGACATCTCCAAGCATATTTCTACACTGCCTGTTTAATTTACACCCTGACCAGCAGTGAATAAGGTTCTTTTCTCTCCACACCCTCTGCAAGGTTTGTCAGATTTGGTGATAGCCATTCTGACAGGGTGAGATGGTGTCTCCAAGTAGTTTTAATTTGCATTTGCCTGGTGGATAGGAATATCGAATATTTAAAAAATAGTTATTGGCCATTTGTGTTTCTCTTTTCTTCCCCAAAGATTTCTAATTTTGATATGTGATGTTTATTTTATTTAGGTATTTTTTAATGATAAAATTTATTTAAAAATTTAATTGCAAAATTGAGGAAATGGAGATCAAAGATATGAGATTCCATCTCACCGCAATCAGAATGGTCGTCACCAAGAAAACAACTATCCACAAATACGGACGGTGTGTGTGTGTGTGTGTGTGTGTGTGTGTGTTCCCAATCCTGTAACCCCAGAGTTAGGGGCAAAGACAGGAGGATCCTGGGGGCTTGCTGGCCACCCAGCCTCGCCAAAACAATGAGCTTCAGATTCAGTGGGAGACCCTGTTTCAAAAAAACCAAGATGGAGCAAAGATACCTTGATATCAATCTCCGGCTTTCACACACGTGCACAGCCCACATGGGCCAGTGCACCTACACACATATGTAGCATGCATGGCACCCCCTTACACATATTCTCTGAAGACAGAAAAGCCAATGCCCCATGATCAGCCAAACCACTGAGGTCAGTGGGATACCAACATACCATAGGGATAACGACATATCCGTGTTTACTGACGAGCTATTCATCATAGCCAGTGTTTCAGTCGCTGTTCTAGGGCTGTGAAGAGACACCATGACCAAGACAACTTACAGAAGGAAACATTTAACTGGGGGGATTGCTTACAGCTTTATAGAGTTAGCTTATTATTATCAAGGTGGGGAGCATCACGGCTGGCAGCATGGTGCTGGAGAAGTAGCTGAGCGAGGGAGAGCACTGAGGTAGGCTTTTGAAACCACCTCAGCAACACACCCCCTTCAACAGATTCATATCTCCTGATCCTTCCCAAACAGTTCTACTCCCTGGTGACCAAGCGTTCAAATCTATGAGCCAATGGGGGACCATTCTCATTCAAACCACCACAGCCATGATATAGAAACAGCTCATATACACATCAGCAGATGAATGAATTTTTAAATTGTGGTAAAAATACACAATAGAGTATTGTTCAGCCATAAAGAAGAATATAATTTTACCATTTTCAGGAAAAAATGGAAGAAAGCTAGAAAGACAAATATTTAGTATTATGTTTGATATGAAGAATACTGTTTTGTTTGTTTTGTTTTTGTTTGATACTAAAGTGAAAATTCAGCTAACTGGCACTTCCTGACGGTTTAGACATCTCCATGTTTTCCTTCATTTGCTTAACAAGCATGTGCAATCCATCTCCAACATGTAGGGAAAGCCCCAGAATCCAGGCAATGGATATGATCGCAGAGTCGGTGACTACAGGAGCTCATAACTGTAACAGACACATGGGCGAGCATTGTGTTTGCAATTGGGCTGCACAGAGGACACAGGCGGACTTCTGGCATTGCTTTGGATTCTGAGGGGACTCTAGCACATTTACTTGTACGGGATTAAGTTTGAACATAGGAATTTGGGAAGTTCAATCTGTAAGAAGGGCCCCCCTGGGAAGCCCGTATAGTCTTTGTATATATAATCATAGCAGTTACTGCATTTAGTTTCAGACTTCAGATTTGGAGGTAGGCACAAGAAATCCCACCCTGAGCTAAGGAGCTATTGGCAGCTGCTGGGGGAAGGAGAGTTGGCTTTCTTAAAGGATGTGGCCCTTGGTAGGTTGGCTTCACTTTCAGCAAATGGTCTCACAGCCAGGAATATGTAGATAACACACACTGGGCTTGATTTGGGGGCAAGAGAGAGATGAAGACATAAAGTTGGGAGGAGGTGAAGTGGACATGGCCAAAATACATTTTGAAATTCCCAATTAAAGAAAAATATTTTAAGAACATTTTGATGCTTTTGTTTGGGGATTTCATGGATTTTTAAAAAATAAATTATGATTAAAAACTATATGTGTGACAGTTCCAGGACAGCCAGGGCTACACAGAGAAACCCTGTCTTGAAAAACCAAAAAAAAAAAAAAAAAAAAAAAAAACAACCCAAACAATCAAAAACTATATGTGTGATTGTGGATGTGGGTGTGGCTGCCATTGGAGGACCGATGTTCGGGAGCCGGGTCTCACCTTTCACCGGCTGAGACGGTGTTTCTGCTGCTGAGCAGTGTGCTGCAGGCTAGCTGACCTGGAGCTTCTGTCTTCACTTCCCATCTCAGCTCAGGAATGCTGGGATTCCAGATGCCCTGGTCACATCCGGCTTCTTCTTCTTCTTCTTTTTTTTTTTGTTTTGTTTTTCAAGACAGGGTTTCTCTGTGCAGCCCTGGCTGTCCTGGAACTCACTCTGTAGACCAGGCTGGCCTCGAACTCAAGAAATCCACCTGCCTCTGCCTCCCTAGTGCTGGGATTAAAGGCATGTGCTACCACTGCCCGGCTTCTTATGTGGGTTCTGAGGAGGGAAATCAGATTGTCAGGCCTCTGTGGCTACTGCTTTCACCCACTGAACCATCTCCCTGGCTTCATCAGTTAGGGTTACTAAAACATTATTTTCCCTAATTACTAAGTTTTTCAGTGTCTTCTTAGTATTTGTGTCCAGGGCGACTTCTTCATCTGCCTTATTCTAGTCAGCTTGGAGTTCCTTCTTCCACAGCTTGCTCCCTCTGCTGCAAGAGAACTATTTATTTCATAGGAGCTGAGCACTTACCACTTGTCGTGCTTTAATGCAAAGCGACTCTGTGGAACTAACACAAAGAAGGAACTGTTGGACAAAGCATTTATCTTATCTACAAATGGGCAGGGCATGATCCAGGGCAGCTGTGTGTAGACCGAATGAGCCGCAAGTTTGCGAAAGTCAGGCTGGTGTGCTTGGTGTGGGCAAGCAGAGGCAGAGGGTTGGATAAGATCAGGTAATTGGGCCGGGCAGTGGTGGCGCACGCCTTTAATCCCAGCACTTAGGAGGCAGAGGAAGGTGGATTTCTGAGTTCGAGGCCAGCCTGGTCCTCAGAGTGAGTTCCAGGACAGCCAGGGCTACAGAGAAGCCCTGTCTCAAAAAACAAACAAACAAACAAACAAAAAAGATCAGATAATTGGGGCCCTGTTCCTGTTCCATATTTTACCTGGAGTGTGCTGGCTAATTTGTATCCACAGGACACACAAGACAGGGTTTTGTGGGAAGATGAACCTCATTTTTTTTTTTTTTTTTTTTAATGCCTTCATCAGATTGGCCTCTAGGCAAGTCTGTGGGCTCATTTTCTTGAACATTGTTTGGTGAGGGCGGACCCAGCCCACTGTGGGCGGTGTCACCCATGGGCCGGATGGTTCTGGGATATATAAGAAAGTAGGCTGAGCTAGCCATGGGAAGCAAGCCAGTAAGCAACGATCCTCCATTGCCTCTGCTTCAGTTCCTGACTGCAGGTTCCTGCCTTGAGTCCCTATCCTGGCTTCCTTCCCTTCATGATGAGCTGTGACATATAGGTGACAATAGGTCACGGTGTCTGTCACAGATCCAGAATGCCCCTCGAGGAAGTACTGTTTTCTACAGTTGGGAAGTGTGTCCGTTACTTTTCCTGTCACTGTCACTTGACAAGAAGCAACGTAGGAGGGCTTCTGGTGTTCGCAGCTTAGGCTACAGTCCACCATGGTTGGGTGGCAGGAGTGTTGGGCAGCTGGTCACATGGCTTCTGCATCCAGGAAGCTGAAGGAAGCGGAAATGAGGTAATGCCAAGTCAAGGACCCGCCCCCAGGGGCACATGCCTTTCTTTAGAGAGGCTCTACCTCCGAAAGGTCCCCAACCTCTGAACAGCATTACCAACTGGGAATCAAGTATGCAAGTACCTTGAGCCTTGAGGGGACATTTCACATTTAGAACACAACAGGAAGAGAGGAAGGCGTCCTGTGGTCACTTAAAGAGAATGTTCCAAATAGAAAGGACAATGTGATGATGGACTTTCTGGGTAAAAGCAGCATGGTGGGATGGTCCTCAAAGGGCATATGACGACTAAGATGGCTACCACTGGCCTGTGGGATGCCTAGAACAGATGTGATCGGCTTGGTGGCGCTGTGGGCCTGGCAGAGTGGTGAGGACCTGCCAGCAATAGGAGTAAGGGTGGAAGGTGCTGGGATAGGTGCTATGAGGAAGTCTGTCCAGCGCTTTAGGGTGTAAGGAACGTGACAAACACTTGGTCTCTATTTCTATCCTCTGAACATGAGCGAGTCGCGCCCCCAACCCCGTTAGTGTATTGAGACCAGGCTGTTGCATGTCTGTCGTTTATTCCCTTGGGTGCGTTCTGTTTGTTACCTCCGTTTATAGTTCTCTTAGAGACTTATGCAAACAGTTTGTGGTGACATTAATGGAATTCAAAATCCAGAAAAAACTGGGTGTGGTGCTTCAAATCTCTAATCTTGATACTTAGGAGGCCCCGGCAGGAGGACTGCCAAGAGTTCAAAGTCTGTAGTTCCATGGCAGCTTGAGCTATAAAGATCCTGTCTCAAGAAACCAACATGCGGTTAGAGAAATGGCTCAACAATTAGTAGCGCTCACTGCGCTTGCAGAGGACTCATTCAAATCCTACCTAGTTAGGTGACTCCTAACTGCCTTAACTCTAGATCCAGGGGATCTGTCGCTCCCCCTTCTGGCTTCCACAGGTACTGCACCCACACACGTAACCCACCACTCAGACACACACATAATTAAATTTTTTAAAGGCCAGCCAACTAATAATCAAAAATAAAGCAAATAAAAAGCATAGAAGAAAAATTCTGCCTGTATATTGACTACCTCAGTAGACACGTACTTTCATTTTAATGCCTTTACAGGACTTGCAGGAAAGCTGATCAAGATGCTTCTGTCTTAATTTCTTTTCTCTGTTGATATGATAAAATCTCCTGACAAAATCAACTTATGGGAGAAAGGCTTTATTCTGACTCAGTTCAAGGACCTAGTCTACAGTGGCAGAGAAGTCACTGAGGCAGGAGCCTGAAGCAGCTGATCTCATTGCATCTGGATTCCACAGCAGAGTGGCTGTCCTGGGTTCTTCTCCATTGCTGTGATAGAACCACGATCAAAAGCAACTTATGGTGGGAAAGCTTACTTTGCTTATAGTTTACTGCCCGTCATTGAAAGAGGCCAGGGCAGGAACTCAAGGCAGGAACGGAAGCAGAGGTCGCAGAGGAATGCTGCTTCTCACTGGCTTGCTCTCAGGGCTCACTCAGCCTGCTTTCTCATACAACCCAGGACCACCCTCTGGGGAGAGCTCTGCCCCTAGTGGGCTGAACCCTCTGAAATCATAATCATGAAAAAGCAAAAATGCCTCTGACATGGGCACAGTCCAGTCTGATGGGGGTGGTTTCTCGATGGATATTTGAGGCTTGTTTGGGTCGACAAAAATTAGCCAGCACTTTCTCCACTTTATACAGTCCAGGACCCCTACTTAGAGAGCGATCTGGGCCACAGTTGAGATGGATCTTCTCGTATCTATTAACATAGGAAGATAATCTTACACTACTGAATGTATTCCCAAGACGGTAGCTGGGAAGACTCCATGGTACACTGTCCTGTGACATGGCTTCCTTCAGACATCTCCCATTAGGGTAAGTGGCATGGACAGTAAGTTCTGAGGTCACAGCGGACTTCATTGTTTCTTGGATGTTGTTGCTGAGGTAGAGCTGACGTACAATGTTGTGATGGACAGCTCGAAGGGTTTTGATATGAATTACAGCTATGGGAACACCACAGTAACTGAGAATGTGGACTTTTCTGTCACTCCCCACATCTCCTCCTGCCAACCTCCTTCTTGTCCTCTTCTCTACCCACTCCCTGTGGAAACCACTCCTCGCCTCTGGCCACCATAGATCAGCTTTCGATAGGCTCTCATCATTGGCACCTTTCAATATATTGTCTTTTGATTTTGATGCCAGCACAATCGTTTTGAGGTCACACATGTTATTCCGGTTGTTACTTTACACATTTCCCTTTCGTTTATGATGTATTTCACTGTAAATTTGTAACATTTAAATTTTTTAATAATGGACATGTTTAACAACTGCGCCTTCCCGGTTTTTCAATGTTTACTCAAATATTTCAATATAACTAAACAGAGCAAAGAAAACATCCTGAAAGGCCAAGTGTGGCTCTGGTCTCTGAGTCAACCTCTCAGGACCTTATATTCTTACAAAGATTTATTTCTTTTATGTGCATGAGTGTTTTGCCTGCATGCATGTCTGTGTACTACGTGTGCTGCTACCATCCATGGAGGTCAGAAGAAGGCTTTAGATCCCCTGGAAATGGGGTTGCAGATGGTTGTGAGTCTCCATGTGGGTGCTGGGAACTGGCCTCAGGTCCTGGAAGGACAGCCAGTGCTTTTTGTTTGGTTTCAGACCTGAAACAAGGGACTGAGGTGTGTATTTTACACATTAAAGCAGACCTGCCCTCCAGGTTCTCCCAGCATCCCTCAGTCTCTACCTGGCACACTCTGTCCTCAGCCCTGAGCTTTCCAGCCCAGGGGTTGGGCTGCTCTTCCCCCAGGGGCTCCTCTCTATATAATCCAGACCCCCCCCCTCTCTCTTTGTGTGTCTCTCCTCCTCCTCTTCCTTTTCCTCCACCTCCTCCTCCCCTTCCTCTTCTTCTTCCTCCTCCTCCTCCTCCCCTTCCTCTTCCTCCTCCTTCTCTCTTTGTCTCTCTCTGTCTCTCTCTTTCTCTCTCTCTCTTTCTCTGTGTGTGTGTCTCTTCCTCCTCATCTTCCTTGTCCTCCTCTTTCTCCTCCCTCTCTCTCTGTCTGTCTCTGTCTCTGTCTCTCTCTCCATCCCCTTTGTCTCTTCTCCCCCCACCTCCTGGCCTCAATCTTTGAGGCCAGTGAACTCACCCAAGAGCAGCTTCCCAATAAATCTGCCTTTAATACGTTCTAATCTGGCTTGGATTGGCTCATTTCACCTGAGGAGAAATAACCTGTCACTTACCTGCTGAGCCATGTCTCTAGCCTAGCACCTTCCGTTGTTATTTGAGAAATGGGGTTGTCACTCTTCTCAGAAGCACAAGGGGTAGTGGCGGAAGGAGACAGTATATGTCTCTGCTGGATAATCATTGTGTGCAACTTCTTCATGATATGTTTTGCCTTTGGTTTGAGAAGTTCTCGGGTTCTTATCTTCGGGAATGAGACGGTCAGCTAGGATACTGTGGAGAAGACTCAGCGAGACCACATGTCTGCAGGAACCAGCTTCCTCTCTCAGCTTCCCAGAAGTCTCCTGGTTTCCATCCTCCACTCTTTCCATTTGGTCACAGAGCTTAGAGGGGAGGAAGGGCTCCTCTGTGCTCACTAGTCACCGGACATGTCCCCCAAGTCAAGGAGCACTCCTAAGACTTTGTGAGTCTTTGCCACCTTTTTCTTCTGTTTTCGAGACAATGTCTTATGTAGCCCAGGCTAGTCTCAAACTCAGTATGTAGCAAAGGTTTGCTTTGAATACCTCAATTTTCCTCTCTCCAATTCTCAAGGGCCTCCATACTTGGCTGTTGTCATTATTATTATTATTAATCATTATTATTATTTTAAATGAGCAATGGAGGCAGGTGAGATGGCCTGATGGTTAAGACCACTTGTCACTCTCAGAGAGGCCTTGAGTTTAGCTCCCAGCACCCACATCTGGTGGACCACATGTACTTATAATTCCATATCTAACCCCTGACACCCTCTTCTGCCTCCTTGGGCCTACATGTCAACACACATGTAGATGTATAAATGAAAATAATCTTACAATGAGACTAATAATAACTTGCCTCAGATGATAAATTTCAGGACTCAATTAAATAACACATTAAAAACCTTTAGTATGTTTTCCCCAGTATATGGTAAAAATTCAATAAACACCCACTGTAATAAACCCTCAAATGGAAGACATATGAAATATGCTTTACTGTCTTGATCTTGGATAACACCTTTTCCCCGGGCAAACGCCCTCCTAAACTCATGAGCCAGCTTGAGTTGTTTCTCCCTTGGAGGAAGCATGTTGGATAGTCTGAGGGGTGAACGGCAGGAAGTGTCTCTTAGATGACCTTGGTGCCACATCCTGCAGAAAGAGGGCTGTGTCAGTGCGAGGTGTTCCAAAACAACAAAGTGACCTTTAAAGAAGAGCAATTTATTCACCAAGCAAATCTCCCAAGAAAAGAGGAGACAGGTCATTAGTATTGGGTCTTTGGCTGGGGCGTTGTTTCGTATTGCTTACTGTTACCTGCAATGTACTAAAGGCTTTAAACTTCAGATCTGGGGAATCCTAGAAAAGGTAATCTTGAAATTTGTAAATAGATAGGCAATCAGGTAGGTAAAAGAATGACAGCCAAAAATGTGGGCATAAAATGAAAATTGTCGACTAGGCCCTTCCTCCAGTGGCTACCTCACGATTTAATCTTTTCAACAGACAAATACCCAGTTATTATTACCTATTGGCTTCATGTCCTGTGTTTCTATCATTATTGTTGTTGTTGTTAGTATCATCAACATCATCATCATCTCCATCAACATCATCATCATCTCCATCATCATCATCATCATCTCCATCATCATCATAGTAATTCCACATGTGTATTGGGCTTTCTCTGGCTAACTGTTTGATAACTGCTCTCTAGGCCTTATACTGACTTCCCTGAACAACCTACGAGTTAGGTCTGTGACCTGTCCCATCTGCAACTTGCAGGCTGATGCTTGTTCTTCCTCTGCCTCCAGGGCTCGAGTGGACTCTGCGTTATTCTGCCTTTTCCCATTCACTGCAACACACAGGTACAGCTTCCTCTAACCTGTCGTCTTTCCCATAAAGCCATGCTTAAGGATGTTAGCTTGCCACATTGCTTATCCTGTAAGGTACAGAACTCTGCTTCTAACTTAGCTTTGCTAAGCCATCACGATTCTATGAAACAATGGGAACGTCATTGAAGTTGAAAGAGAGAAAGAAACACTTAATTCTTTGGCTTTAAGACTTTCTTCAGAGGATGTGAATTGGGTGTCTCACTGAGGGTCAGAGGGTGTGGGCTTCTGGGGTGCGGGGGAGAAGGACGTGGTACGGAGAGAAGGGAGGGGGCCAGCAGTGGAAGATTGCAGTTCTGCCAAGAGTTGACATTCCCTGTCCGCCCTTGGGTCTTCCACCTTCTAACTGAGAAGGCTGTGATTGTCCATCATGGCTGCTGTCCTTCGGGAGACTCCTAGGAAGTTCCATTTTCAAGGTCTTCATGGGTCCATCCAGACTTCAGACTGAGAATCATGACTTTGCACCTACTGGGGGGTAGAACAAACACGTACTAGAAGCTTCTGGAATGCCCCAGTCTCAGCTCATTGTCTCCAGCTGGTGAGGTGAGTATCCTTTCAAGTGTTGCCAGCCTCTGTCAGACTAAGAACATTCTGGTGACAGCTCTGACAGCCTCCTCCCCTGTGGAAAGGCGACGCTCGGTTCTGTTGGGTCTCCATTCCCAGCGTCACCATGTTCTATGAATCTGTCTAAATTCCTTTTATGAGTTGAATTTAACAAATAGCCTCACCTGATCACTTCCAAACACAGCTGGTGTTTCAGATGAACTTACCTGTGATAGATTATTGACCTTGACCATGTTAAGAGGATTTTGACAAAGAAATTATTCTGAGTACAGCATTGTTGACCTAGAAACAGGTTAAAAGATAAGCTAGATCCATGCCCACAGAAGTAAGAGACGAAACACTGTTTATGTAGATTAGTCTGGAAAAAAAAAAAACACTACAAAGAAGCCACAGTGAAAAAAATTTACTGTTTTCCAACACCTCTTGTTAGGCAGTGCTATGGAAAGTGAGAATTGAAATGCTTTGGATCTTGTTTTTATCACATAAATATACAAAACAAATATTTAATGATGGGAAATGATAAATTAATTTTCAAAAAAATTTGTTAGTATGCATACAATTGTATTTATTTATTAAAGAAGAAAACAGACTTGCATACTAATGAGCCAGGGGTGCTTATTTATTTTTCCATAAAGACTTACACCCCAACTGGCTCTCTGATACTGCAGGACCTAGAACAGCTTCAATACTCCCCAGGGTTGACACGTATGCTGACGTTATCACTGTCGGTTGCCAAGAATTCTTCTGCATGTGACCATGTAGTTCAAAATGGCTGATGTTTGTTTAGGGTCATCCCAGAAATGGTTGGAAATTCTCTCCTAATCCCAAGCCAAATGCCATCTAATCTTGAGTTGTTAGCAGTCAGAATGACAATTATTAGACTCAAACATTCTACCACAGACCCATACAAAGACATACGAAGGTGTATGCTGCGAGAGTGGCCTAAGGGAAATAGAAAAAGTCTTTGTTTTTCATCACTAAGCTGCTGGTTTTGGAGGAGCAGAAAGCTCAATGAAACTGTCGCTGTAGCCTGGAGTCTGAGGTGTGCCAGGCACGTTCCTCACCGTCCCGTGATACGACGGCATACGAAGCACTGTGTATGGTTTCATGGTAGAACATTTGACTCTAAAATTATTATTCCGGTGCTAACTTGAGTTTCAGAACTAAGACAGCAGCGAAGTCCCGTGCCGTAACAGAGTGCGCGTTACTGGAGACACTCTGGATCCTTTACAAGTTTACTTTGAAAAGTTCAAAAGTCTTATTTACTGCTGTCAATTATTTTTGTGACCCTCATATTTATTTAAGCTACTTTACTGGCTGATTTTGTGTGTCAACTTGACACAAGCTGGAGTTATCATAGAGAAAGGAGCCTCCCTTGAGAAAATGCCTCCATGAGATCCAGCGGTAAGGCATTTTCTCAATTAGTGATCAAGGGGGGAGGGCCCCTTGTGGGTGGTACCATCCCTGGGCTGGTAGTCTTGGGTTCTATAAGAAAGCAAGCTGAGCAAGCTAGGGGAGGCAAGCCAGTAAGGAACATCCCTCCATGGCCTCTGCATCAGCTTCTGCTTTCTGACCTACTTGAGTTCCGGTCCTGACTTCTTTTGGTGATGAACAGCAATGTGGAAGTGTAAACTGAGTAAATCCTATCCTCTCCAACTTGCTTCTTCGTCATGATGTTTGTGCAGGAATAGAAACCCTGACTAAGACAGCTACCCTATCTGGGGCTCTGACCTAAAGATTAAGCAGTTGTGTGCCAGTCAAACCCCAGCATGAATGGGAGGCGGGATCTCAAAGCCCCACCCCTAGGTGAGGAGCTAGTCTGATGGCTGCTGAAACAAAGAGAGTCATTTTTTCCCCCGGGGGGGGGGGGTATGGCTAATGCTAGGTTGTCCTTGTCCCAGTGGATGGCCCCATACCCGTGTCTACATGAGCAGTATTAATTGGACTCAATGGTTATTATTTAAAAGGAAAACAGGATATGAAGTTGAGCAGGAGGTGTATTGAGCTGTTAGGAATGTTGGAGGGAGAGAGTGGGGTGACTATGCTCAAAATACTTGATATACATGAATGAAATTCTCAGAGAATTAACAAAAATTATTTAAATGATAAAGAAAGCTGTTCCTGGTCTGGAATTTTTTGGGTTGTGAGTCACAGGGCAGACAGAAATCATTTAGGCCGAGGGGAGTTTATTGCTCAGGCAGTCAGGTGTTCAAGAGTAGATTTGCGTTTAGTTACTTCGGCTCATAACTGACATCATTGGGATTTAATTATTTCTCTTCACTTAGCACATCTCCCGCCTCTGCCAGCTTCACCCTCAGATTCCACTTGGCTGACTTAGAACAATATGGCTCCTCTTCTCCCAGACTCTAGATCTGTAGAAAAGGGCAAGGGCTGTTTTCCAGTCATCTTGGGGCTCCTTCTAATTGGACGGCCCTATTCCCATGTTATCTGTAAGCCAATCAGTTCAGCATTTGAGGAAGATATCTGTCTGAAGCTTTATCTGGAGCCATAGGGGTGGAGGGAGCCGATCCCCAGATGAAACCTGCAGCTGTTTTAAGAAAAGAAGAAAGGGGGAAGCTAACAGAGCCTCTGTGGCTCCCACTATTGGGTGTGGTTGAATGAGAATGGCTCTCGGAGGCTCCAATATTTGAATGCTTTGTCCCCTGTTAGTGGAACTGTTTTGGAAGGATTGGGAGGAGGGGCTTTGTAGTAGCATGTGTGTCTCTGGAGGTGGGCTTAGAGGTTTCAAAAGACCATGCCCATCCTGTCTCTGTCTCTCTGAAACTTGTGGATCAGATGTGAGCTCTCAGCTACTGCTCCAGTGCCAGGCCAGCCTGGCTGCCACCATGCTCCCCACCACGATGATAATAGACTCACCCTCTAAAATTGAAAACAACCCCCCAAATTAAACGCTTTGTTTTAGAAGTAGCTTTGGTCATCATATCTCCTTACAGCAACTGAACAGTAACTAAGACACCAAGTGGTCTGGAAAGCATGAAAGTAGAGTTTACTTTAAAAACACATGTCAAAGGTCACACCGGCAGAGCAAGCCTGTAATCTCAGCTACTTGGGAGGCCGAGGCAGGAGACTTGCAAGTTCAAGGCTTGCCCGGGTTAGGGAAAAAGTTTGACTCAAGACTGGGAAATTTAGGGAAGTCTTGTCTTTAAAAAAAAAAAAAAAAATTCATCCACAAGACCTGCATAATATCAATCCAGACAAAGGCCAAGCATGGACAGGGGAGAGAGCCACGAAGTTCCACCCCTGACTGAGGAACGATTGGCCATCTGTGGCTACTGCGCATAGAGACACAGCCTTCTTCAGGGATGTGGCCCCTGGAAGGCTGTCCGTGCTCTGGTAGATGGTTACACATCCATGTACATACTAAGTGGACATAGTGTGTGTGTGTGTGTGTGTGTGTGTGTGTGTGTGTGTGTGTGTGTGTGTGTGTTGGGGGGAGGCAGGTGTAGTGGTATGAGCCTTTATCTCAGCACTCTATAGGCAGAGGCAGGCAGAACTCTGTGAGTTGCAGGACAGAGTTGTAGAATTGGTGAGTCATATGTAAAGTCCTGACACCTTCAATGACATGATACCAAATTGTCTTCTCTCATTATCCACGGCATTCTTCATGGCCTCAAAAAACAGGGTTAGGTTTTTCAGTTACTTTCCGATGGAATGAGGTAAAGTCATCTCGAATTCTCATAATTCGTGTTTTCCCGATAACTAACAAGGATCGTTGAATGACCTACTAATTTCTGCGCTGTGTTTAGTGACTATGTCCTGAGGTGTTTGCATCTGTAGTCTCCTCCTATGTGCTGCTGGCTGGTGCTGGCAGCCATGATGAGGGACTCTGCATGTTCAGATACCACACTTTACTGGTTTATTTGTTTGTGGGTCATGGGAACTAAACTCTGGCCCTTTGGAGAGTAGTATGCACTTTTAATTAGTCTGGACCCCAGAGTCTCCTTTAAAGCCGTTTGAGAACTGGCAAGCAGACATTCCAGGAAAACCAGCAGTATTTGCTGTAACAATGACCTTGGGCCTCACCCCTTACCCCCTGCATTGCCTGAGAATCTCAAACAGAAGGTTATCTTTGTGGCAGTGAGCCTATCATAGCTTCCTGAGTCCTGGGGGACCTTATCAACTGAAATCCTGGCAGGTACTCCTCAGAACCACCCAGTGACCTCATCAGGTTTCTTAGCAACCCTTTGAAGGTAGCAACTTCAAAACTCACTAAATGGTGCGTGTGACCATAGCCGAGAGGATGAAGTGGACTCCTCTTCACAGAGAAGTCCACGTCTATCATTTTGAGGATGTCTTACTTCTTAAGGATCTCTCTTTGTCTGTATCAAAATGTCTTTATTAATCCCCAGCTCCGAGCATAAGCCAGCTTGTCCAGAAATTCTTTTTTGGGGTCAAAATCGCAAATCCCAGTTTTGCTTGAGTTGAAGTCTCAAAAAATACCTAGGGGAACCCTTCAGTCTGCTGAGGGTAACAGTGGGATCTGTCCTTCCTACTTCTGTGCCCCTGCCCCCACCCCCACCCCACCCCAAAAAAATACAAGAAAGAAACCAGACTCCTTCTTGGAATGGAGGTTTCAGGGTAGAAGGTCAAATGTTGGGAAAGGAGAAATGGGAATGGGGTTTCTATGAGATGGGGTTTCGGGCCATCAGTAGACGCTCCAAATAAGGACTGGAAGAAAAAGGAGCCTTATGCCTGTTTTAGTAGATGCTATAGTATTAATATGAGATAAAATATAGCGAGAATAAAATAAAGACATAAAGATAGCCAGATAGGAGGTGTGTGTGTGTGTGTGTGTGTGTGTGTGTGTGTGTAATTTTGAGAATAAGGCCTTTAGGCTACACATTTCTTTTCTCTCTCTGAATAGGTTTAAGCACCATCGTATGCACAATCTCAATGTGATTTTATGTGAGCGATGCACAATTGGATTCTTATCTCTGTATTTTAATTTTCTGGCCATGCTCCAGTAGGAATGGCCATTTTTTGTTGTTCTTCAAAGACATTTCTCTGCCTGCAGCCCTCCCAGAGAACACGCTTCAGCAAGATTTGGTAGGAAGCAAATCCGAATGGCTCCCTGCTTTAAATAAGTGGATCCTATTTAAAGAAAGAAGGCAGAGTTGGGTCCGAGGGTTGTAGGATAAAATAGTGAGAAATCAGAGCGCTTGCTTAGCACCGAGGTCACGGCGAGGTGGAACTGCCTGTCCCGCTGCGGGGTGTGCCCCGCTGCCCTGGATGTTGATAAGAATTCTAAGAGTTGAGGACCGTGGATGGCAGCAGCTGCCCTGTGATGAGCTGGAGCAGAGCCACCGTGAACAGTGTCTGATTAATTAAAAACTCTGGTCCTTGTTCAAGCCGCCATTCCACTCTAAGGAAGTCAGCCAAGGAGATACGCAGGACGGTAGAGAGGACACGCGCAGCTCGGATGCGGGCTGTGTTCTCGGCCCTTGGCATCTACCTCCCTCCTAGCGTGTTGACTCTGTCAGCTTGCTAAGCGTTAACAAGCAAGGAAGAATTGGTGTGAGCAACTTGTGGAAATGGAAGTTTGTATGTATCTTACATTCCTTACAGGAACCGAGCCCAATCGTTCTCCTCAACAGCCCCAGATCTCTCCTGTCTTTTGGACCCACCTCAAGGGAAGAATTTTCCGCCTTAGTCGTTCGTGTTCTCTACACTCGACCTTTAGCCCCCCTTCGCCCTCAGTCTTCACTAGGCACACACGTTAGCTACCACCTCTCCCCACCTGCTCAGGTCCTGAAGCATATCATCTTTACTCCAGAGGGCTTTATTAAGTCATTTGACAAATATTTATTAGGTGTGTGTCACATTGAATGGTCCAAACGAATGGGCATTTGTTTTCAACCCATAACTTATATCCTAGTGCGGGGAGGGGGGGAGACAGACTAAATGAGCAGAGTGATTGATAGAGGGGCAAAGAGGACTTGTGGGGCCTGCTGTGCACACCTTTGATCCTCAGCGATTTAGAGTCTGAGGCAGGAGGATCATGATGAGTTCAAGAGCAGCACCTGGGCCTTTTCAGACCCA
The DNA here is from genome assembly GCA_028551405.1 of Uromys caudimaculatus. Taxonomy (NCBI): domain Eukaryota; kingdom Metazoa; phylum Chordata; class Mammalia; order Rodentia; family Muridae; genus Uromys; species Uromys caudimaculatus. Next base: position 8,385,277 of record CM052706.1, on the reverse strand, counting down.
GCCTTGGAAGCCAAATCTCTTATTTTCTGCTCAGTTCTATTAGGCCAAAGTCATTCCTGATTTATATGGGAGTAAGGGCTACTCTGGGCATCTGTAAAAGCTCTATCTACAGCTGTCTATCCTGCATGTTACAGATTGAATGCATGTGTCCCTCTAAACACGCCTTTGCTAAAGTCCTAGTACCCCTGTGACTGTGTTTACACTAACGACATAATTAAGTTGAGGCAAGATTAATGTCTTCACAAGAAGAGACTACAGAGAACTTGTTCACATTCTCTCCCTAGACCTCTTCCTCTCTCCCAACACATAGGACCAAGTCTAGGGCAAGATGTGGTGAGAACTCAGCCATGGTAAACCCTGGGCAGAGCCTCCACTGCAGACTGTATGGACGACATCCTCGACTTTGGCACCGTAGACTCCAGCACCATAAAAGAATAAGTCGTTGAAGCTTCAGGTCTAAGCATTGTGTCACTGCAGCTTGACTTGACTGATGCATCTTATAAAAAAAAAAAAAAGTCTTTGCTTAGCACTTCCCTTTGTCTGAACTTACTTTTCATTTTTGTTTTTTTTCTTGTGTATATATGTATGTGTGTGTGGTGTATATAATTATATGTATGTTTGCATGTATGTGGACATAAGTGTGTGCGTGTGTGTGCACATTTGCACGTATGTGTGGAGACCTAGAATTGATGCCGGGTGTCTCCCTTGATCTCTCTCAACACTATTTATTGCAGCAGGGTCTCTTGCTGAACCCAGAGCTTGCTGATTCTGGCTTCTCCTGCTAGTCAGCCTGCCATGGGGATCCCCAGTCTCTGCCTCCCGAGTGCTGGGATTGCAGCAGCCAATGTAGGTTTTCCAGCATTCGCTTTGCTTCTGGGAATTCCAACTCCAGTCTTCATGCTTACATAGCAAGAGCCCATTGATGGGTCCGGTGAGCCATCTTCCCGTTCCTTAGCTTGCTTTCCTCTCTAGGATTTATGACAGCCTAGGATGTCTTTCCCCCTTACGTGTCTATCCTCAGACTCTCTTGAGCAAAAGCTCCCTGAGGACTGGGGATTCTACCCATTTGCTTCCTCTGTAGCTTTGTTTCCACAAACCAATGTCTAGCACATAGGAAGTGCTTGGTTTATTTCTTGAATGAACAGTGGACAGACATATGTTAGGATTCTGTTATTTCTCCCAATTGGCCTTAGTAGCCAGGGTTGCTCTCACTTTTGGTATACCCGATTCCAAACTGTTCATTGGATTCCAGAACTGTTTCTGAAGTCAAAGGCAGAACAGAGAAGCCTTATAAATCCACCCAAGGCTTGTATTAAATGATAACAGGTTATCTGCAAGTTGACACGGTGTAATTTGAACCCACTTGAGGTAATTCCAAGGTAGCTTTCACCTAGGTAATGAGCTGTTGACAACCTGAAATTCTTCCTGCTATTTTCTCTGCCTGACGCAGAGAGCTCTGTACTTTTGTAAGGAGTGCAGCGAATATGTTTTGACCAATCCTGACAAAACCGCCACATGCGTGTGTTTTCGTGTGCGTTTGAATAATAAAAGCGAGTGGGGATTAGAAATACAAAACACTTGTCATGTATTTTAAGTTTATCACCACAATTATGCATTTACTTCTACAGTAAAGAGTGAGCTCAGTGGTGGCTCATGTGTGTAAGACCAGCTCTAGGAGGCTGAGACAGAGGATTGTCGTGAGTTCAAGGCCAGCCTCCATTATGTAATGGATTTCAGCCTGCTGGAGCTTAATAAATCAATCAATCAACCAAGATAAACCAAAACGCAGAAACTGAACAAATAATAAAAGATTAAAAATAAATACAATAAAGGTTGCAGAGATGACTCGGTGGTGAAGTGCTCGCCGCACAAATGTGAAGACCTGAGTTAGCATCCTAGGGTCCATGTAAAAAAGGCCAGGCACGGTGGCACTGGAGAGGCAGAGACAGGAGAATCCCAAGGGCTTGCTGAACAACCTGATTAGCTCAATCTATGAGCTTCAGGTTCAGTGAGAGACCCTGTCTTAAAAAACAAAATGCAGGATCTGGCACTGTGACACACGCCTTTAATTCCCACACTTGAGAGGCGGAGACAGGTGGATCTCTGTGAGTTTGAGGCCAGCCAGGTCTACAGAATGAGTTTTAGGAGAGCCAGGGCTCAAAAGAAAGACACTGTCTCAAAACAAAACAACCAAAGTAGAAAGGGACTGGAGAAAACACTTGATATTGATCTCTGGACTCTGTATGTTCCTGCACCCACCCCTATATGTGCTCACACCCACACACACCCACACACACACACCCACACACACACATAGAGAGAGAGAGGATAACTTCGGAATAGTCTAGACTCATTCATCCCTGTGGTCTGTTTTATTCTGGTAGGATTAGTTATTTAACTTCCTGGAATCTTGGCTTCCTGCTCAGTAGATAAGAGGTCATAATACATGGTGATTTCAGCCTTAACTCAGGTTGAAAACCTCACAGTGTTGGAGTGTTCTGGCCTATTCTAAGAGCCAAGAATACAAGGAAGTTCTGAATGAAAGAGACAAAGTTTGATCCAAGTTGGCTCTTTTAAGAGGAGTGACCTTCCTATGCAAAGCCTTTTGTCCTCCTTGCAGAAGTGAGGACAGCTGGAATGGCTGACAAAGGACATCATTCCACCCGCACAGATGGGTCTCCTGCCAGCTTCTTCTGGCTGGGCCCAGCATGGACAGTTGTTCTGGGCTCTTCTCCCTCTTTGCTTTCATTCAAAGAAGACTCCATTGTAACAGTCTTCTCTTTCTGCTATTATTCTATTGAGTATGGTGTATTTGACATTTGATTTGTGTGTAAGTGGGTGTGCTTGCCTGTGGGAGTGTACTGGCTGGTTTTGTGTGTCAACTTGACACAAGCTGGAGTTATCACAGAGAAAGGAGTTTCAGGTGAGAAAATGCCTCCATGAGATCCAGCTGTAAGGCATTTTCTCAATTAGTGATTAAGGACAGAGGGCCCCTTATGGGTGATACCATCTGTGGGCTGGTAGTCTTGGGTTCTATAAGAAAGCAGGCTGAGCAAGCCAGGAGAAGCAAGCCAGTAAGCAGCATTCCTCCATGGCCTCTGCATCAGCTCCTGCTCCTTGACCTGCTTGAGTTCCAGTCCTGACTTCCTTTGGTGATGAACAGCAGCATGGAAGTGTAAGCTCAATAAACCCCTTCCTCCCCAACTTGCATCTTGGTCATGATGTTTGTGCAGGAATAGAAACCCTGACTAAGACAGGGAGTCAGAGGACAATCCCAGCTGTTGTTCCTCAGACACTCTCCACTATTTCTTTGCTATAGGGTCCCTCAGTGGCTTGGATATTTGTCAGGTAGGCTAGACTAGCTGGCTAGTGATCTCCAGGGAATGATCTGTCTCTGCCTCCCATCTCACTATTGCCTGGGTTACAAAGCATGCTTTGCCTTGCCAGGTTTTTATGTGTGTTCTGGGGATTGAACTCAGGTTCTCTTGGGATGTGCTCTAGTTTGTTTTCTGTGGCTGTGATAAACATCATGACCAAAAGTAACTTGGGGAGGAAAGAGTTTGTTTTAGCTTACAGCTTATAGTCCATCACGGAGACAAACAGAAGAGGCAGGAGCATGAAGCAGAAGCCATGGAGAAACACTGGTTACTAGGTTGCTCTCCCAGGCTCTTCGCTAGCTTCCTTACATAGCTCAGGTTCACATGCCTAGGAATGGTACCACCCACAGTGGGCTCGGCCTTCCCACCTCAATTAGCAGTCCAGAAAATGTTCTCAGACTAATCTGATAGAGACAATTCTTAGATTGAGGTTCTTTTTTCCCAAGAGTGTAAAACTAATAACCAAGATCAGCCATCACACCAGGCAAGGGCTTTGCTGACTACTGAGCCATCTCCCTAGACCCGGAATTATCCTGATGTATCATTTAGTCCGATGTCACTGGACCCTGAGAAGTGATACTTTTCTCCACTGGAGGAAGATTCGATGCTGTAAATGGGTGACTTTTGGTTGTCTGTTTCCTGAAGTACCTTGGTCATAGTAGGTGCTCAGAGGGCGGGGCGGGTTAGCTGCTTCCATTACTGCAGTCATTCTTGGTGCTACTGCCTTCTCTCCCTCTGTGGTGATGTGGACACAGTCATTAATCTCACTTCCACCTGGGCTTGCTCAGTGGTTGTGGGCATGCTTCTACAGAAGCTCCAGGATTCCTTCGAGATCCTTTAGAATTCTAGACATCAATACACTCTCAGCCAACAGGCTGCTGGGAGCCACTGAGGGTGAACTAATCACGGTGTGTGTGTGTGTGTGTGTGTGTGTGTGTGTGTGTGTGTGTGTGTGTGTGTGATATTATTTTATGTAATATATGTACCATGTGTGTATGTATGTATATTTTAGTTACTTTTCTGTTGCTATGTGTGTATAATATTATTTTATGTACTATATGTATCATGTGTTTACATATGTATATTTTAGTTACTTTTCTGTTGCTGTATATGTGTGTAATATTATTTCATATAATATATGTACCACTTGTGTGTGTGTGTGTGTGTATATATATATATATATATATATATATATATATATATTACATCACCAAGGCAGGTTATAGAGGAAAGAGTGTATTTTGGCTTCTGGTTTTAGCTGGAGCAGAGTCCATGATGGTGAAGGGGAGGCAGGGCCTAAGTAACCGGCATGACAACAGGAACGAGAAGCTTGGAGCTCACATCTTAAGCCACAGGGAAGAAGCCTAAAGAGTACATTAGAAGTAGGGCAAGTTAGGACCGTGAGTCCATCCCCACTGACACACTTCCTCCTAGCCTCCCCTTAATAGTGCTACCAACTGGGAAGCAAAAATTCAAATGCCCAAGACTATGGAGGACATTCCTCAAAGCACCACTGCATGTGTGTGTGTGTATGCCTATGTGTGTGTATATGTATGTGTGTGTATGTATGTGTGTATGTGTATATGTGTGTATGTGTATATGTCTGTGTGTGTATATATATGTTGTGTCCATGTGTATGTGTGTGTCTCTACGTGTGTGTGTCTATGTATATGTATGTGTGTGTGCATGTGTGTGTGTATGTGTGTGTGTGCAGCATACATATTTTTTTTTCCAGATAGGGGCTCATTATAGCTTAGGCTAGCCTCTTGAACTTCTGGCCCTCCTGCCTTCACCTCTAGGGAACTGGGATTACAGATGTGCTCTATTATACACTATTTATGCCAGGGACTGAGCCCAGGACTCTGTACCTTAGTCAAGTACTCTATCCACTGATCTGCATCTCCTGCTGTTTCTGGTGGGCTCAGACAGTTCTAATCAAACTAGAACAGACACGGGGATTCAGCAGGCAGAGCGCTAAACCAGAAATCTGGTTGGGAGGGGTTGAGGACATTGCTCAGTAGGAGAGTGTTTGCTTAGCATGTGGGAGCCAGGGGTTCAATTTCTGAAACTACACATACATATAAAAATAAATATAAAGTCACTGTGAAATGCCTGGACTTCCTATCGTTGGCCTCTTTCCTGTCCTAAGGCAGATGTGATGCTGTGGCTTGTGTGGTCTGGCTCTCTGTTCGTGTCTGCTCCATAGGCCCCACCCCCATTCCTTCTTCACTTTTATATGGGCTTGACAGACTTTTCATAGCTCCTAAAATCCATCAGCACATAGCACCAAGAGGAAAAGGCTTCGGACTTAATTGACCTTGGAAATACCATCATTACATTTAATTGTCGTGGACTTGGGGGAGCTGATGGAGTTCCTGTCCTTAGCATGCAGGCCCAGATGCTTGCTCCTCATCTAAGCTCAGCCTAAAGCGGGCCTCACATCTTTGGGAATGGAGATGCAACTGTTCTCTCTTAAATGACAAAGTCGTAGTGTGCTTCCTTGCCCACATTATGTGGTTGGCATCTGTCGAAGATACTGGCTTTGCAAAGGAGAAGGGATTTCACACACTGATTTGGATTTTGAGTGTGTCTGTGTGTGTACACACACATTGAGGTTAGACACTGGCATTCTCCATTTTAATTTTTGAGACAGTGTCTCTCACTGGACCTAGAGTTCACCGATTCAGCAAGACCGCCTAGCTATTTGGGTCCTAGGGATCCTCCTGTCTCTACTTCCCCGGCCCTGGGATGACAGGTTTGTCATCACCTAGCTTTTCACATGGGTTCTGGGGATCCAAACTCTGGCCCTAATGCCTGCATGGCAAGCACTGCCTGCTCAGCCACAGCCTCAGCTGCCTACAATAGATATATGACTTCTTTGGAAATGTGACGAAAGCCAGCAATCCTGGGCTTGCACTTCTGCAGAATCGTACTGTGGCTTCACCCTATGCATGGCCAAACCTTTGATTCTGCTTTGCCACTCCCTGGGCGGCCTCCCACACTCTCGGTGCCTGCCTGGCGTCCACAGGCATTTCAGTGTGTGACCTTATTACGGCAGCAAGTGCTCTGTGGTTTCTCTTTGAACCCTGTTACCCTGGTTCCCTGAGACAGACCTCAGCTTGGGCTTGTGTACAGAGGTTGTAGGAAGTGTGCATTCTGAGATGAAAGAGTTTGGGTCATCTCGTTCACAGGGTCTTGTCATTTGCTAATTGACCCATCCTTCATTCCTCTCGCTTACATTCTGCTACTGCCCTTTTCTTTCTTTAAATAGACACCATGAAAAATTCAGACAGTGTACTGACAGATGAGTGAGGGCTGGCCTTGATCCAAGGAGTTTCTTTTGGCTGTGCACAGCAGTTGGTACAGAGATTCATGACTGGTCACAGTGCTGAGCATAACTAACTGTTGAGCGATCAGCCCCAGACTGGACATCTTTGCCACACCCTCCAAGACTCAGGGAATGTTGTGGAAGATGGGGCAGAAGGAGTGTAAGAGATGGAGGATGGGATTGCTTCCAAACGGCGTCTTCTGGACATGACGTAACTGCTGGACGTGTAAACTTGCAGCGCCTGCGCAAGACCTGCATGAGCATGAGCTCATCAACATTCTGTCATGATGGGGGAGGGGCTAACGAGGACTCATCCCTAGCTGAGGAACCACCTGATGGTTGATGTTTACTGGGGTTGGGGAGTCATTTTTCTTTAGTGTCGGAGACCAGCAGACTTTGGCCTGACTAGTAGGCCTGAGTTTCAGTTTCCCGGACCTGGTGCCCCAGGTCTCCCAGTAATCAGATGGCCAGCCTGCGGTTTTGAGATATCCCCTTTGACGCAGCCTGCAGTTTCAGAGATATTCCGTTGACGCCACCTATGGATTTAGGGAGATCTTGTGTTATCCTGTTGTAAGAACAATATGACATCTGGCAGGAACGTTGACCTTTTGGAACTCCCCCACCCCGTCACCTCCTGCCTTGAGTGCCTTTATTACCACCCAGAAATAAAGTTCTTTGGAGTTTGATCGGATTGCCATCTTACTCCCAAGGTATCATTGTCTCCTGTCTCTTTCCTTCACCGGCAGCTCCCTCCTTGTTGAAAAGTCCTGCGAGTCGGGGCACTTTAGTGGTGTAGCCATTGGTATTTAGCAAATACCCCTAACTCGCAGAAACAGCTCCTAATGAAACTCAGGACATCATCTAATCTAATTCTTCCCCGAAGCCACCTTGTTCCCCTGCCCCCATTTTATTATTTCTCAAGATAGCCTACATATATGTAGGCAGGCTAATAGCCATCCTGTGCTATGCTATCCCAGATGGTGTAGCACACAAACTGCTCTACACCGGTCACTAGGATTTAGCTTGCAAATGGTGACCCGGTGGGGTACATCTGCCTCCTTCTGAAGCCTGCAGAGCACTTTGCCTCCCAATGCACTCTGACTTGTTTGAGCTTAACTGATGTGCCCAGAGGTTACTTCTAAACCTTTGTGAGAACAAACAGTGCCCCACGGAATATCCTTGTGTACACCCAGGAAGGGGAGGACGTGCCAGCGCACCTGCTGCACGGGGTTGGAGAAGTCAGATTGTCTGTTCAGAGGACAAGGCCATAGAAGCTGGAGTGGCTTGTACAAACACAGAGGGACTTGATTTATGTCTCCTCCCAGGATCAAGAGCAGTGCTGGCTTGGCCACAGTGGGAGCTCTAGAGATCTGTCAACAGCAAGGACTGGGGCTTCACGCTGTATTAGTAAACTTTCTGTTTCTGTGATTGAAAGAAAAGAAAGAAAGAAAAGAAATGAAGACCATGACCCAAGCAACCTCCAGAAGGGAGGATGTATTTGGGTCCATGGTCCCAGAGGAATGGATAGGAGTCTACCACGGTGGGGAAACGGTGGGTGTGCCAGCAAGGACGGGAGGCTGGAAGCTCACTCCTTTGTTGAAAGCACCAAGCAGATAAAGAACTGGAAATGCTATGAGACTTTAAAATCTCATAGCTCATCCCCAGTGGCACACTTCCTCCAGCAAGACTGCACCGCCTACATCTCTCCAAAGAGCATTGCTAATCGGGGACCAAGTGTCCAAGGGCCCGAGACTGGGGTGGGCATTTCTCATTGAAATCACCATATCCTCCTCCCCGGAGATCTGGTTATTAAAACACCCAGTGCTGGGAGTCAGTTCTTCTGCTACCCAGACTCAGCACAGGCTCTGTGGGTTGAGATAGTCCCGACACAACTGTTTTCTCTTCACTGCATTTGTTTGCGTGTGACTTTTCTATTGCTATGACAAAGTGTCATGACCAACTCATAAGTGAAAACATTTGGGGGCTCATGGTTCCAGAAAGGTGGAGCTCATCATGTGGGGGGCAGGGCAGCAGGCAGGCATGGTGTTGGAGCAGTAGCTTAGCGCTTACACCACATCCACAAGCACAAGACGGGGAAGGGGGGAAGGGAGGGAAAGAGGGGGGCAGGGCCAGGAAAGGGGGTGGGCGAGCACCACCTGGGAATGACACCCAGGTCACACCTCTTCTACCAAGACTGTGCCTCCCAATCCTCTCCAAACAGTTCCTGCAACTGTGGACCAAGTGTTCAAATATATGAACCTACGGGGGGCACTCTTATTGGAACCACTTTAGTATGCGTGTGTGTATGTTTGTGTGTATGTGCACAGGTACACGTGCACATGTGTGAACCTGAGTATGGAGGTCAGAGGTCAATGCCAGTTGTCTTAATTGTTCTCTATCTTATTTTTTTGTTAGTCAGTTGGTTCTTTCTTCTTCCCCCTCCTTCCTTCCTTCTTTCCTTCCTTCCTTCCTTCCTTCCTTCCTTCCTTCCTTCCTTCCTTCCTTCCTTCCTTCCTTCCTTCCTTTCTTTCTCTCTCTCTGTTTCTCTCTGTCTCTGTCTCTCTCTTCCTTTTTTTTGAGACCAGGTCTCATTATCCCAGGTTGGCCACGAACTTACTCTGTAGCCACGGATGGCCTTGACTATCCGATCCTTCTGCCTTCACTGCCTGGGAGCTAGGATTACAGGTGCGTGCACCCATATTGGGTTTGTGAGGTGCTGGTGGTTAAAGCAAGGGCTTTGTGCATGCCAGGCAAGCACTCTGCCCATTGAGCTATGTTTGCAAGCTTACTCAACAGCTTCCTTAGAAGAATTCACCCGTGTGCTTTTAGAATGAACTAATCCTGACGTCGCCACAGATCCCACTGTCTGGAGTGTATCTGTAGAAAATAACCCAAGAACAGGAGCCTCTAAGAAAGAATGGGCTCCTAACCTCATTTGACACGAGTCTGCCAGACTGCAGACACCTTCTTATCTGGGCTAGACCCTACTTTGATTTTATTTTTTGAGCTAGTGAAAACTTCATTGCTAAGAGCCTGCGGCTGAAGCAGGACAAGAGTCTCACTTGCCCTTTGTACCTGACTAACGCAAGAGAAAGATGCATTCTCTACAGCCCACGTCTAGTGGGAAAACAGAAGCTGCTCCAGACTCACCGAGGGGTAGCTGCATCTGCTGTTGGTGAACTGCAGGAAAGGAAACTAAGATCAGATTTCCCGGCATTCATAACCGCAGAAGCTGCCACCACCTTTGTGTGGGAGAGAGCACAGAGGCAGAGACGATCTTCAAAGTTCATGGTGTGTAGCCCGAGCCCAAGCCAGGCTGGCAGACTGGCAGAGGGCCAGCAGCAGCCTCCACTTGGCCCAGTTCTTGCTGCCTCTGCCTCTGCCGTCACCGACAGAGGTTATCCTGCTCTCAAGACTGAATCTACAGAGAAAGGCCCGTTTTCCTCCTCCCACCTTCCCAAGCCTTGTGAGAGCAACCATGGGTCAGCAAGGCCAGGCAGAAGGCAAGTCAGAATCATAGTTTTCAGGCTGTGGTAGAGGGCAAGGACACCAGCTGAGAGGAAACTGCCGGTCACTTCATGCCCAGCCTTCCATTCGCTTCTGATGGTAAAAATCAAAAGACTCCCAAGACTTCAGAGTCAGTGGAACATAAGATAGATGTGGTGGGGTGGGTGCACAGGGGAAGGCTCAGCCAGAGGGACGATGAAGGGGACTTGGAAAAGGACTTTCTCTGGACTAGAGAGAATCCTTTTAAGGGCATCTGGGAAATCCCCTTCCTCGGGCTTGGTGTTATTTATTGCACTTCACAGCAAGGAAGAAATTAAAGGGCCTCTCCTTCCTTTCTCTTCCTGAGACCACTGATAGATTTGTGCTGCTCTAGGGCTCATGGAAATGTACGACGTTCCACGTGTAGGAAAGACAATTTCCAAGCCAAGCAGGTTGGAGCTGGCAAGGTGCAGACCTTGTGGGTTTATTCCTGCTTGGTTGCAAAATGCTGCGATCTCCTGGGACGGCCCCAGAGACCTTGGTATTTGTTGCTTAAGAGGTAAAGTCACAGTTGGTTAATCCCATCTGCTTTGAAGAAATAGGGAAAGTCAGTCTCGGGCTCTGTGTAAGCTGTGCTCATCCTCGGGCCTCTCCCCTAGGCTGATGTTTATTCAGGGGATTTTAAGCTCTGTTGTAAGCAAGATGATTAAAAACCTTACTTGATCATTTTTCTTTCTTTCTGTATGTGTGTGTGTCTATGCGTGCACGTGTGGAGGCCAGAGGGTGATATTGGAACGTTTTCCTCTACATAGAAAATATCTCTGAGATAATCACTAACACGGCCGTCTAGAGACCCACTGGCATCCTCCTGTCTCCCAACAGCGCCCTGATGCTGAGATTGCAGTCACGCCCCCATCCTCAGCCTTTCTGTGGGTGCTGAGGATCTGAGCTCAGGTGCTCATGCTTACGAAGCAAACATTTTACCCACTGAGCTGTCTTCCCAGCTCCCAAGCCCCACCGTATCCTTGCTATTGCTGTTGTAATATTGTCGTAAATGTGGAGGCTCAAAAATGACATGAATTATGAATTCATCATCTAACTGTTCTGGGAAGGTAGCCCCAACGCTACCAATGCCAACACCCCACATGAAATATATATGTTCAAGTTGATACAAGCTTTCCAGGAGAACAGAACCTCAATGAAGAAAACACGCTCACTGTATTGGCCTGTAGACACATCTATAGGGCATTTCTTAGTTAATGACTGATGTGGGAGGGCACAGTGTATGGGGCACAGCCATCTCTATAAAACAGCAGACTGAGGAAGCTATAAGGACCAGTCATTACACAGCAGTCCTCCATAGCTTCTGCATCACTTCCTGCCTCCAGGTTCCTGCCTGACTTTCCTCACTGATGAACTGGGGAAAGAATAAAGCAAAATAATCCTTCTCATGCCCAAATGGGCTTCAGTCAGCAGTTTATAACAGCAACAGAAGCAGACTAAGACCACATCCCAGGCACTCTCAGAGCTTGCCAGTGTCCCTCCGTTCTCCAAAGGTCTGTGTCGAGACTCTGGGATAGAGAGGTTTGATAAATGTCAAAGGTTATTCTCACTGAAGCTAAGACTTACTGAGATCTCCTGTCTTGGAGTCCTCCTTGATGTTAAAATGCTTCTACCAGGTCTATTTTTCTTTTTTCTTTTTGGTTTTTCGAGACAGGGTTTCTCTGTGTAGCCCTGGTTGTCCTGGAACTCACTCTGTAGACCAGGCTGGCCTCGAACTCAGAAATCCACCTGCCTCTGCCTCCCAAGTGCTGGGATTAAAGGCGTGCACCACCATTGCCTGGCTACCAGGTCTATTTTTATGCTTGGGGGATCCAGCAAGGCTCAGGCCATAGGAACACACAATCAAACCCCGGCAGGGCAATTGTAATTCTGAGTTCAAGCTTCCACTGTCAGTGTAGTCTGTTTGAGAGCATATCCTAAATGCAGCTAATATGCTTGCCAATGCAACAGGTTAAAAACGGAAGTATATTTTATGCATCATATACATTGTATATGTGCTAAACTACATCTAGTATCCTTACACTTAATTCTGAGTACTAATTACATTCTATACATGCATGACTTTATAGAGCAGTTTGCTCACGTTGGGATCCAAAAGGCAGTGCAAGGCTCTGTTGATGGCTCAGTGCTTACCATGCAAGCATGGGGAGCTGAGTTTGATCCCCCAAACCTGTGGAAACAAGCCAAACATGGTGATGTATGTTTGTTATCCTGGCACTGGGAGATGAAGACAGGCAGATCTCTGGGGATGCAGCTTGCAGGATAGACAGCCTGCTGTACTCGGGGAGTCCCAGGCAGAAGGAAACTCTTGTTTCCAAAAACATGGTAGTTGGTGTATGGAGACTGACTCCAGATCTTGCTCTCTGATCTTCACAGACAGGTCTACGTGTGCCTCTCCACACATCACCCATACCTGTACACACACCACACACACGCACACGCACACATGCACACGCACACGCACACGCACACACACCACACACCACACATATCACACACTATATAGCACACACATAACACACACCATATACACACACGCACACACACATGCACGCACACGCACACACAGTTAAAAAGATATAGAACAGAGAGGGAATTCAATGTTTTCCTGTGTTCTTCACGTGGCTAGTTTAATCTGACATCTATGCCATTCTCTCTTTGGCTGGGTCGGCAAGGAATATCATGTAAACTAAGACAGCTGATTTTGAGGTACATCATGATTTTATCTACCAACTAAACCATGTCCATTTTCATCATATCTCATTCAGAGCTCTTGCCATCCCGGGGGCCCTGTTTCAAGATGGTTGCTTCCAGGGAAGAGGCTGTTATTTCTGGGTTGAGATTAGATTTCCCTGGTACCGCTTCTGCAGGTTATCTCTGCGTTGGCGTTGTCTGTGCCTGGGTTGGCAGAAGCTGCCACTGGCTTAGCACGTATTTCGAATCATGGGGATCTCTATCTTGCTAATTACAAAGCCTGGTTTTCTAGAATAAAAGCCAGTGATTATAGGAGCCAAATGGAGAATTAGGACTCGGGATAAAATTTAACAGTCTATAATAACAGGAAGTTAGAACATTGTCTTCTCTGTATCTTTTGGAGATGAGTGAACAGACTAGCAAGAGGTAAAAGGAGTTAGCTGGAAAGGATTTGCTGATTTCTTTTTTAAACATGTGCATGTGTGTATCTCTGTGTGTGGGCACATGTGTGCCATGTCACGTGTGTGCATGTGTGGAGGTCAAAAGACAGTGTTAAAGGTTGGTTCTTGCCTTTCATGTTGTTTGACACAGCTGCTTTTATTCCTCTGCATGTGCTAAGCTGGGGACCCCTGAGCCTCAGGATCTCTTCTGTATCTATTCACCCTTGTCCCAACTGGTCACAGGGACAGTGCAATTACAGACCCGCACCCCTTCTTTGGCTTTTCATGGGTTCTGGGGACTTTAACTCGGATCTTGCCACTAACACAGCTAGTGCTTTTCCCACAGAGGCATCGGCCAGTCCCTCTTCCCTGACTCTTAACACTCTGCAATAGCCTCCTGGAAGGTGGTGTGTTCACAGGTCCAACCCCCTTAAGCTTGGCACATAACACTGAAGGTGTGTATTTGTTCCTCAGCTTAGGTGTCGATTTAGCCAAGATTGGTTTTTTGTCCCTGGTGAGGAGAAAGCCCGCTGTTACATGTCAGGGGAACACCTGTGGGATTCAGGACTCACACTCGCTATGCGATTTGACATGACACAGAGGGTTTGTGCTGGTTGGAGTTTGTTTTTTCTAAACCACAACCGAAAAACAAATGTATCACTTTGGTGACTTTTATGTGGCTGGGACTCACGGGAGCGGCCATCTCCCCGCCCCCATTCCCATCCTGTAAATGGGGCAACTGGATTTAGAAACCGGATCAGCAGCCTACAGCATTTGATGGCAGAGGTGATTTTGTCAAGGGTGACTTGTTTCTCCTCTTCCCAGGATGCTTTGTGGCATTTTTGTTCTCCAGTCCCTGCATCCACCTGAGCTGTGTGTCACAGTGATTAGAGAGCATGCATGAATCTTATTCCTCCCATTTAACATAGGGTGGGTAGGATGGTGCTTAACATGAAGAGTTTCTTGAGGTTCTCCCAGGGCTGGTAGTGAAGGGTCCAAATGGAGGCCCCTGGCCTAGTGCTGTCATGCTTGCTCCTGGGGTTTGGTGGGGTCAGCAAGAAGGCATGGATTGGGCTTTGTGACAATCTCCTTGAAGAAGAGGCCACATCTCTTGGGTGGGAATAAGTCCTATCATAGAGTCGGGCTCCGTGAAGGTTGGCCCTGGGACGAGGTCTCATGTGTACATGGGTTCATAAGAAGTGCTTCTGTGGGGACACACTGCTAGTGGAGTTGGGAGGGTCAGAGCCTGAACTCTGAGAGCTCTCACAAGCTAGACTGGACATCCACTTAAACACACAAGTCATAGTGAAAAAGCAGAAGAGTTCACCGTGGCCCTTTTGGGAAGAGGAACAAAGAGAGGACTTCTCTATTTCTAGCCTCTTGAGATGAGGTTTAGGTTGAAATAAAGGGAGAGAGGTATTACTAAACAGTCCTGGCCAAGGTGTGGTTCCGCCCATCACTGACCTACCTCTGTCTGGACTTCCGCCTCTCCAGCAAGGTGGTCTGAACATGTTAGAAATGTGTGCAATCTCTTCTTGGGAGACAAGCATCCCTGACCTGTGTTAGCACCAGCCTTCAGCCCTTTCGTCCCCTCAGCATAAGACTCCTGGGGGAAATTCTAATTCCTCAGAGTCTGTGAGGGCATTCTTGGTTGTAAACTTGAGTACATTTGGAATGAGCTAAAACCGAAACATTTGGTACACCTGTGAGGGATTTGTCATGACTGAATCATTTGAGGTGAGAAGACACACCCTAAATCTAGTTTTTTTTTGAGGTGGGAAGAGCCACCTCAGATCTGGGCCTACCTTCTGGAGGCAGCCTATGTAAAGGACATGGAAAAATGAAGCTTTTGCTCTTTGTCCACTTGCCCCCTCTCTCCCTGGCAAGTTCATTCCTTCACTGGCATTAGAGCACACTTGTTTGAGATTCTGTCATATACTGAAGACCAGCTGAGACATCCAGCCTCGTGGACTGAACAGCTACTGAATTCTTGGACTCTCCATTAGTAGACAGCCATTGTTGGACTAGCTTGACAACAGCCTATAAGCCACTCTAATAAACCACATGCACGGGCGCGCGCGCATGCGCGCGCGCGCACACACACACACACACACACACACACACACACACACACACACCCTCGTCACAGGGCCACTCGTCAAGGAGCCTGACTCTATGAGAGGACTTATTCCCATCCAAAGGATCTGGCCTCTTCTTCAAGGAGATTCACACACACACACACACACACACACACACACACACACACACACACACACTTTCTATCAGTTATGTTCTTCTAGAGCAGAGGCTCTCAACCTGGGGGTTGCAACCCTTTGGGAGTTGAATGACCCTTTCACAGGGGTTGCCTACGACCGTTGGAAAACACGGATATTTATACTATGATTCATGACTGTAGCAAAATTACAGTTATGAAGTAGCAGCAAAAATCATTTTATGGTTGGGGGGGGGTCACCACAACATGAGGAACTGTATTAAAGGGGCACAGCATTGGGAAGATTGAGAACCACTGGTCTAGAGAACTCTGACTAATACAGAGTCCGTCATCTCGAGAGTCTGATAACCAAAATGAGGCACGTATGGGACCGGAAAGCCACGTGGCTGGAGGAGCTGGTCTGGATCTTGAGGTCAAGACATGTCTAAACCCCAAAAATCTCATCCTGAGACTGGTAGGAATAGGACCACTTCTTCCCTGCTCTGAGCCTGCATGTCCCGGCTCAGCTCGTATCTCTGCACCCTTGGGGTGGTCATGTAGCTTAGTGGTCAGATTACAGGTTAAACTCCTTTCTCCTTATAAACAGCCTGTTTCCCTCAATGAACCAAACTGCTCAATAAAGCTTGTGTCCCTACTGAGGTTTCGCTGCCCCCTGCCCTTCCTGCCTCCTTCTCCCACCCAGACCACTGGTGTGCTGGCAATCATGCCATTGAGGGGGAGGAGCAGCATGGCAGTGACAGGCACACGTCTCTTTAGAATCTCCTCATTCCTGTCAGGATGGTTATGTGGTGGGGGTAAGCAGGAAGGGGGAGAGAAAGGGCAGCTGTTCCCCAAAACTCTCCTCCTCTATTTGCACTGCCATACTGAGTCATTTCCCAGGGTGGACTCCGGTCCCTCCTACTACAGCTGTCCTTACTGCATGCCTTCCCCAGCAGATAAGGACACACAGAGAGGGGACAACTCCAGGCCTATCTTTGAGGAGGCGTCTCCTGAAACTGCCATGTAAAAATCCCCCAACATTCTTAAGCCAGTGAATTATAAGAGAGTTAAAGCTAGAGCCATAGAAAGGCCAAATGGGGAAAAGAACCCAGGTGCCCTGTTGTCATTCCTGATCAGAAGAGCAGGGAGCAAATCATGGGGTGTGTGGGGGGGGCAGCTTTGTAATCGAGTTATGTGTGAGAGCTCAGGGCAGGACTCAGGGGCTAAAAGATCATACCCTATGTGATCAACACATCTTTTCTGTTGCTGTGGATAAATACCACGACCAAAGCAAATTAGAGAAGGAAGGACTTATTTGGTTTGTACTTCTAGGCCACAGTCAGTTATTGAGAGATGCCAGGGCAGGAACCTAAAGCAGAAATGCTGCTTTCTGGCTCACTCACAGGCTTATGCTCAGCTAGCTTTCTTAGACAGTCCAGGACCACCTGCCCAGGGAATGGTACCATTCACAGTAGACTGGATCCCCCTATATCAATTGAGTTAACCAAGACAAACCCCCATAGACACGGCCATAGGCCAATCTGATCTGTTGAGACTCCCTTTTTAGGTGACTCTGGGCTGTGTCCAGTTGGTAGTTAAAGCTAACTAGGACACTATTTTAAGTGTCACTTTTATTTTCTCAGATGAAGGGATGAGACGTACCCAAGCTGTGTGAGCCAAGAGTGTTTCCTTCTCTGTTCTAACTATCACAGGGCCTATAGAAACTTCTAGCCTCTAAACAATCTAATCTTCCAAGCTGACTGATTCAATCCAGCTTCTCTTGGCTTCTGGCTGAATTGCTCTGCCTGGCCTCCTACTAATTTTGGCAATTTGTTCTAATCTTCTGGCTCCTTTTCATTTTCTGGCTTGTTCTGTCTTCACCTGTGTCTAGCTTGTTCTCTCTTCAACCCGTCTTTGTAAAACTGTCTCCATAAAACTGCATACACACACACACACACACACACACACACACACACACACACACACACACACACCACACCACATATCCACCCCTTCTGCTCTCAAGTAGCCTCATTTTCCTGTGCTGTTCTCATGTGAGTTGGGCATATTCTAAGTCTGACTCATTCTGTCAAAAATTTCTCTGATTCATCGTTTTATCTACCCCTCAATTCGATGTCACTTTTAAACATGGCTTCTTCTTTCTACAAACTAACCTTATCTTTATTGTTAGGGATTAAAGGTTTAGTCCAGTCAGCTCCTACTGTACTCTAGGGCATGTCTTCATTATGGCTGGGTCATATAGACCTAGAAGGTGTTTGGATGTGATCCATTGCCAGGGCGGCCATGTTGCTAGATTAAAATTCCTCTACACACTATGTATGCTATTTTCCTTTTGCCCAGGTAAGAGAGAGCTGCAGGCTCCAGCAGGCCCCAAGAGCCAGGGACCTGGGCTAGGTCAACATTTAGTTACAGCTGGACAGAACTTTTAGCAATAGTAGGTGAGAAATACCTACCTCTAAGCTCTA
This sequence comes from Uromys caudimaculatus, assembly GCA_028551405.1. Classification (NCBI taxonomy): domain Eukaryota; kingdom Metazoa; phylum Chordata; class Mammalia; order Rodentia; family Muridae; genus Uromys; species Uromys caudimaculatus. The sequence continues at coordinate 8,367,191 of CM052706.1, read as the reverse complement.
AATGTACGTGGTACACTGGGAAGGCTACCCCTGGCTAGATGGCTCATGGCTCTCTGAGGGCTTCAGCCCCAGATTACCTTTTGGCAACCAAGAGGCTCTATTTAACACATGATAAGAAAGAAGTCTCAAGCCCTCATCAGTGCACTGTAAGTAGAAGCTGGCAGGGAAAGAAGAGAGAGACACCTGTCAATCCCCCTTTTTGTATATGCTCATGGCCTCCTGTTGCCCAGATGTGAAGTTAACCATGTTTTCAGTTATACATATATTACACGTTCATAGATAAAAATGATAAATTATATAGACGAACAAAGGGAAGAAATTAATACACTATTTTATCTTCAAAGAGAGCCCGGCAATTATTGGTGTATATGCTTCAGGGTGTGTGAGTGGGGGGGGGGCAGAGGATGAATTGATTTCTCTTTCAAACAGCAGAATTGTGCCAAACGCAGCTCCATAGCCTTTAATTTGCATTCGTTTATTAACCTTTTTAAATCAGAAAACTTCTGCAAGCTAAATCCTCTTTCCTTTCCTTCCTCGCCCCCTCATATAGAGTCTCACTATGTAGCCTTGGCTGGCCTGGAACTCACCATGTAGACCAGGCTAGCCTCACTCATAGACATCTGCCTGCCTCTGGCTTCAGAGTGGCAGAATTAAAAGTATACACCACCATGCCTGGTTTGAGTTAAGTACTTTAAAATTAAAAACTGGGTTTCCGAAAACACTTTTAAATGAGGAATGCAGTCACTGAAGAAAACCATTGAAAATCCAGATGAGTAAATTCGACCGTGTTTCCACAATGTGAAGGTTCCTGGTGTAAGTCTTTCTACTCCAGTCCTCCAGGGTTGATCACTAAGAGCCAAGCTTCTGCTAGATCGGCTCTTAGACAGGAACCAGCAAACATGAGAGGCGCTAACACTATCTTCACACCTTCCATTATTTCTGAAGGTCAAAGACTTAGGAGTACTGGGCCAAAGAACATGTCCATCTGTAAGGCCACTCATGGGTCAATATTGCTAAATGGGTTTTTTGGTGATAGGTCACTGGGTTTCAGTAGGCCTCTTTTTATTTGGTATAATTGAAAAAGAAATCCCCCAGGCATATCTTGAAAACATTTGTAATGTTAGCATGGGTGCAGGCCTGTTTTGTGTTCATTCCTTAACATCTTTTCTGGGGGCTGGTAAAATGGCTCAGGGTAAAGGTGTCTGCCGCCAGGCCTGGGGACCTTGGTTCAACCGCCATGGCCTGCAGAAGACCGCTGATTCCTCTGTTGGCCTCTGATTTCCACAGCCCATGTACCCCCTTTCCCCACACTCATAAATGTAATAATTAAAAAAAAAAAACACACAACTTTTCTAGGGTAGCAATTTAATCAGATCCCAGCCACTGTAAGTGATATGTCATGAAAAGAAGCTTCGTGAAAGATGTGAACGTTTACAAGGAGACTGAAATTACCAAGGAAGAGATTTCAGATGAAGAAAGGAACAGCCTGGCCTTTGAAACTGTCTCCAGAGGGAGAAGCCCGCTTGCTTTGATTCTGTTTCTTTGAGTGCCAAATCCAGAGGAGTAGCCCAGCCTCTCTCCTTCCTCCCCTTGTCAGGAGCTGAAGCACCTGTTTTGGAAGACCCCCTTAAGGAGCTCTTCCATGTACCCTGCCTGCATCTGGTTTCAGTCACAGAGCACAGAAGCTACCATATGGAGCTCTGTCCAGCCAACATCTGGCTTCTTTCCAGCAATTATCTGAGAAATTCTATTTCAGCCACAAAACGTCCAGCTGTAATCAACTTGCTAATTTTGGTCAACCCCCCAGCAGTGAGCGATCATGGTTGGGTCTGAGGGGGCAGGGATGACGCCTGTGACCCCACAAAGCCTTTCTCCATCAGCTGTTACTTGGGAGTCCCTAGGACACAACTGTCTCCGGTTAACATTTCATCATTTCTAGATCAGGTATCTGGATGGAGGATTTGGTACCAGCAGGATGCTAACTAGGGGTCAGGGGATCCCTCCTGCTGATGTCCTATAGGCAGGTAGATGAACTTGCACATGCCTTCCTTGACCAAAGTGTTTCTCCCAGCAGTTGGCTCTGATAGGGATGGCAGGGGTAGCTAGCTGTAGCAGAAACAGTCAGCTACAGCAGGGATAGGTGAGTGGTAGCCAGCTACGGAGGGTAATTGATTCCTCGGCTTGTCTGGTTTTGAAGCATCATTTACCCAGAGCTCCCAACTTAACCTCACCAGTTAAGATCCCGCACCCTGTGTGTGTGTGTGTGTGTGTGTGTGTGTGTGTGTGTGTGTATGAGAGAGAGAGAGAGTATGTGAGAGTGTGTGTGTGATTGTGAGTGTGCCTGTATATGTGTGTGTGAGTTTAAGTGTGTGAGTGTGTATGCATGTGTGTGTGTGTGTGTGTGTGTGTGTGTGTGTGTGTGTGTGTGCATATGTACCTCAGGTATGTTCCTCAATTGTGCTTGTCCTTATTATTTTTTAAAAATGTATTTTATGCACATGAAGGCCAGAAGAGGGTGTCAGATCCCTTGCAACAGGAGTTTTAGACAATTGTTAGACACCATGTGGGTACTGGGAACCGAACCTGGGTCTTATGAAGAGCAGCCAGTGCTCTTAACTTGGGAGCAGTCTTTCTAGGTTCCTTGTCCCCTTATTTTGAAGACAAGGTCTTTCACTGAGCCTGGGCTTGGACCATTTGACTAGATGGTCTGGCCAGCAAGTCTCAGGAGTCGGTCCTCCGTTCTCTGTTCCTCCTGAGCTGCAGTTACAACTGTGCTTTCACGGTGTTTTTACAGTGCCTTTACTGTGTCTCTACAGCGTTGCTGGGGGTCAGATTCAGGACTCAGGATGGAGTGGCCTCCTCCCTAGCCACTGTCACAGCCACCTTCTCCTCCTTAAAAAAAAACATTTTTTCCTGGCATTGCCAAAAGCTGTTACCCCATTCTGAAAAAGCCACAGAGGAGAGTTTTCATGGTCCAGCAAAAGCATGGAGAGCCTGCACAGCCAAGAGAGTGGGGCAGCTCAGCTCAGCAGATGGATGCCGGGAGCCCATCCTCTCCCAAACATTTCAAAGTAGAAAATCGTTTCCTGATGAAACCCAACCTAGGAGGGCAAAGAGAAAGCCGGCTGCTTTGTGTCGTGGGTAAAAGCCTGCTTCTGTTTCTTAGGTCTTAAGGTGTGGAGGCAGCAGGGAAAGACAATGGAATTCAAAATTTGCATGTAGAAAATGAGATCTTCCACCCCAAACTGTCAGCGCAGATTTTCACACATGCTGTTGAGATTTAATTTTCTCCACCGAAGTAATAATGGAATTCTAGGCAACTTCTTGCAAAAAAAAAAAAAAAAAAAAAAAAAAATCATCCCTGAGGTGTAACTCACCAAAAGATCGGAGCCATTTCTTTGGGAGGGGTCAGAAATTAGGAAGGTAGGTGTGGCCTGATAGCAAGACCAACGACACCTGCCACCAAGGGAGGGACCTTGCCTCACAGAGCCAGGAGCTCTCAGCCCGGTCTCACAAGGCAAGCCCCTCCCATCTGCATAATTTTTCAGGGCTTATTTTTTCTACTTTGTAAAAGCAAAACAAACAAACAAACAAAAACAAACCAAAGCTACTACCTCTCCTCTTGCCATTCGTTACCGTTAAAGACAGCCCAGGTTCCCTTTCATCAATTAAACTTGAACTGGATACCTACGATACTTTTTTTGACTTGGGTTCTAATTTTCATTAATTATTGATCAGGTATCTGGCAAGAGTTACTAGCGAGTGCTCTGAGTTGATGATGCAGTCCCAGACAGGCAGACTCTGAGGGGTGGCTGACCTTGTTCTGAGCTTTTGAAAGCCAGTTGAGCCCTGGAGTTCACAACACCTTTTGTTTTTGTTTTTGTTGTTTGTTTGTTTGTTTACCCTAGTTGGGTAAAATTAACAGAAACTTCATCCCGGGTTAGGACCGGGCTCTTGAGTTCCCTACAGGAGCAGTTCTGAGTCACCCTCTGCAGGATTTGGCTTGAACACCTGCCCCTCTGGGCCTCTTTCGGTCTTCTATTTATCCCTGTGCAGCAAACAGCTCAAATGTCAGCCATCCCCCACTGTATAGTAAGCATCTCCAAAGCTTCCATCAGTCTCCTGAGAGTGATGGGCTAGGGCAAGGAGAGACTAGTGTAGATGTTCCCATAGGTGGGGTCTGGCCAGGCCACATTGTGGAGTGGTTAAAAGCAGGTCTTTGGTAGCTGGAGAGCTGGTCCAACTGGAAGCAGATGGTCCTGAGTTTGGATCCTGGCAACTATGTAACAAGTTGGGTGTGACCAAACAGATGCCTGTAACCCCAGTTAGTAATCAGAGTAGCTGAAAATTCCCCCCCCCTCTCACACACACACACACACACACACACACACACACACACACACACACACAGACACTCATCAATAAGTAGATGGATAGAAAGCTGCTCTGGTAATGCCAGATACTTGTGAGTTGGACAAATACTTTAGGCCTTTAGACCTCGGCCTCTGCATTTCTAAAACCTAGACCATATTGCTGTGTGGAAGAAATGGAATAATTCATACCCAGAACTTAATACTTGCTTAAGTGCTTGGTAATAACCTATAATGTCACATTACCTTTCACGGAGGAGTAAAAACATCTGCTCACCTCAGACAGGAAACTTGACAGACAAGAGAAATGATTCCAAGCCAAGTCCAGCTCGGTAAACCAAAGAGTGGGTTGGAGTTACTTACAGAAACATGTCGTTCCAATAGCTGCAGTTCCAAAATCTCCACCCTAGCTTCGGTGTTGAGTCACAAAGGTGCATCACTAGAGACCCACCAACACTCAACCTTCTGCTTCCTGTGGACTCTAGGATGCCCTGGGGTTCCCCCCTCGGAATGGGTAAATAGGTGTAAGATACTCCCAGCAGTTGGGAGGTGAAGTCAGGAGGATCAGAAGTTCAAGGTCATCCCCAACTATGTAATGAGTTTGAGATCAGCCTGAGCTATGTGAGACCTTCTTTCAAAAGACAAACAAACAGGGTTGGTGAGATAGCTTAGCAGATAAAAGCACTTGCTAGGTCAAGCCCCATGTCCTGAGTTTGACCTCTGGAACTCACCTGATGCAAGGAGAGAATTGACTCCTAAAGGTTGCTCTCTGACTTCCACACAGGCATTGTGGAACATTGTGCCTGAACACACACACATACACCATACCCTAATTTTTATTTTATTAAAAAAAGACACATACACAACCATAGCGAGCTCACCTGAGACTGCTTGGGTGGGCCCATTTTCATCAAAATTGCTCTTCAAAAATCAGATTGGAATTTAAGAAATACGGTAGAGGAGAAAGGAAGAGATTTCATGGTGACTGGCTGTTGCTATCTATCCAGGAAGGCAGGGGATGCTGCCTAGAGGACTAGCCTCTACTGACCAGCAAAGAGATGGACCTACAACTTCAGGGACTTGGGTTCAGGCAACAAACAGAGGGAGCTTAGAAGCAGATTCTTTCCCTGAGCCTCCCATGAGGAGCACAGCCCTGCCCCACCTTGCTTTCAGCCCCCAAACAAAGACCACCAAGTAAAAACAAAAACAACAACAACAACAACAAAAACAACAACAAAAAATCCCTAAAACACAGCATGGCTGGCTTGGTGGCTCAGTGGGTAGAGTGCTCACTGCCAAGAGATGGCTGACTGGGTAGAGGTGCTTGCCTCCTAGCCTGATTGGTGACCTGAGTTACATCCTTGGGACCCACGTGGTAAAAGGAGAGAGCCGACTCGGGTAGGTTGTCCTCTGATCTCCATGGATACCTGGTGATGTGTTCGTGCCTCACCCCCATGTTCAAACACACACACGAAATAAATAACTGTAAAAGAAAGAAAAAGAATGAAAGAAAAGGAAAAGAAACCCAGAGCAGAGAAATCATGAAACCAACCATGGCTCTGACTGTGAGATTACCATCTTGTGTGACTTGATGCTATGAAGGGTTTTGCAATGGAAAAGAACAAGAAGTAAAAAGTCTTTCACTTCATTCTGGGGCCCCACCCTCCTACCTTCTTTGGAGCCAGCCTCCCTTTGTCCAGAAGGGGAGATCAAAGACAGGTTTGGGATGTTTCATGATTGACAGGAGCAGGGAGGATGCCAACTAGTTCTTAGGTCTTAGAGAGTCTTCCCTGTTGCGTTTGGGCCAAGTGGGGATCCATCTTGTGAGAATTGGTTAAGAGAGAGTGAAGAGATTACAGGTTTTTCAGAGCAGAAAACAAACCATGTCTTCTTGGAAGCATGGGTAATTACAAGAATCAGGGCACAATTTATAAGTCCTGAATCTATCCATAGGAAATCTCCAGGAGAAAATGCCGGCTTTCTCTTTATAGCCATGAAGATGCTTCTGAACAGTTGAATCTTGTCTCTCTGTCCTGGCTGGTTCTGTGTGTCAACTTGACACAAGCTGGAGTTATCACAGAGAAAGGAGCCTCCCTTGAGGAAATGCCTCCATGAGATCCAGCTATAAGGCATTTTCTCAATTAGTGATCAAGGGGGAGGGCCCAGCTCATTGTGGGTGGTGCCATCCCTGGGCTGGTAGTCTTGGGTTCTATAAGAGAGCAAGCTGAGCAAGCCAGGGGAAGCAAGCCAGTAAGAAACATCCCTCCATGGCCTCTGCATCAGCTCCTGCTTCCTGACTTGCTTGAGTTCCGGTCCTGACTTCCTTTGGTGATGAACAGCAGTGTGGAAGTGTAAGCTGAATAAACCCTTTCCTCCCTGACTTTCTTCTTGGTCATGATGTTTGTGCGGGAATAGAAACCCTGACTAAGACACTCTCCTAGAAACCAAAGCTCTGGGGTCAGGTGTGTGTTTGGACAGAGTATGTGTCAGTTTGAGGAAGGAGGGGCAGAAAAGTCTTGTAAATCCTCCAGATAGAATCTAAACTTGGATCTTGTCAAACAAGTCTGGGATGAGGGAGACAAAGGACAGTCCTTCAGATAGATTAGGGTCATTTTTCTATGTCCCTGCTTCTACTGATGGCTAAGCTGCTGTGGCCTGCATGTGAAATGGCCCCTACAGGCACCTATATTCAATGGAGAGATGGCCCAGTATTTAAAACATGAACTTGAGGACAGAAGTTCGGGTCCTCAGAACCCACACAGATGCTCCATGGGCATAGAAGTTGGCTTGCAATTCCAGCCTTAGAAGACAGAGATACAGGATCCCCAGAGCAAGCTAGCTGACAAGTCTAGTCATATCAGTGAACTCTGAGTTTGATTAACAGACCCTGACTCAATATTTAAGGTGGAAGACTGATGGAGGTTCAGTCTAGATATCAACCTCAGGTCTCCACATGCACTCACATATGTGAACCCATATCCACACATGTAAACATGCACATACCATACACACACGCACACACACAAATAGAAAAAGAAAGAAAGTTAGGTCTGGTCCCTGGCTGGTGGTGAAAACTTTAAATGGTGAAGCTGCTGGAGGAAGTTTGTCAGTTGTCACTTTCTGTCCTCACTTCCTGTCCTCCTCACTTCCTGTCCTCCTCACTTCCTGTCCTCCTCACTTCCTGTCCACTACTTCTGCTTCCCAGTTGTGGATCCAGCTGTGTGACCTTGCCTTGTGTTCCTAGCCCCACACCTTTCCTGCCACGATGGACATAGTTTCTTCCCTGTAAGCCGGGAAAACACTTCCTCCCTTCAGTTGCTTCTTGTCAGGCCTTCGGACATAGCAACACTATGTTGGTTTAAACACAAACCAATAATCAATCTGGGGTCTTTACCTCTCTTACTGACATTAGGGAAGTGTACAATCAGCTAATGTTTATATCTAAGTCTCTCTGTGTGTGTGTGTGTGTGTGTGTGTGTGTGTGTGTGTTATGCACTGTGGTGTATTTGGTGTGGTAGATGTACTTGGTAAGGGTCAGTGGAGGCCAGAAGTTCACAGAGTACCTTTCGTAGATGGCTGTCCACCTTTATGGTTTTTGTGGCAGAGTATCTCTCTAAGTGTGAAATATATTGATTTGGCTGGGTTGGCTTCTAAGCTTCATGTATCTGCTTGACTGCTTGTCCATCAACACTGGGGTTACAGGTAGCCTTCCACGCCTCCCTTTTTATGTGGGTTCTGGGGATCTGAATTCAGGTCCTCATGGTTGCATGGGAGACACGTAGATGGCTGATGTCTCTTGCGTCCTTAAGCCGGAGTTTTCAGAGGATAGGTTTTTTTTTTTGTTTTGTTTTGTTTTTCTGGTGTTAGAGGAGGAAAGATGTTAAAAATCAGAATCAAGAAGTCCATTAGTGGCTCAGTTGTTATTCTCCGGCAGGAGAATTAAGTCTACTCTAGCCCCGGCAATATGAGCACCTGGCTTATACGGGGAAAGGGGGGGGGGGAGGGAGTTCTTTGTGTCTTACTTGAGCCGACTGATTCCTAATTGAGAGATTGACTTTTAAGATGCATTGCCAATGCGTGGAGAAAATAAAACCTATTTTACTAGTTAATGAACGTTAGCCCCAGTGGGAACATGGCAATCATTCCTATCACACACGGATGGCAGAAATAATAATCGTTCAAGCAACATCATTCAGAAGGCAAAATACAACTTTCTCTTGACAAGAACATCACCATAGAAAAATGGTCTTTCGCTTTTAAAGAGAAAACAAAATTAAAAAAAAAAAAAACCAACCAACTCCTCCAATTGCTTTGCTATCGTCTCCTCGAGAGATTTCTTCCTGAGCTGATTAAGATGTAACTTTCAGGCCTTTATTCCCACCCAACAAATGTATCACGACAAATGACATTCCCTGGGAGCATTTTTTAGAGACTTGTGTGTCCCCAAACACAAAGTTAAAGATACATGTACTTCAAAGGACGGCCAGAGAAGACCTCCTCTGAAGTCTTTTCTGCCTGTCACCTACACCAGCAAGCACCGGGACGGATGTGTCCCACATGGGCTCTGTGTCCTCAGTAAAGGCATCCCTGGGAGCTGAGCACGTGCTCTTCAGAGCTGGGACTCTTTCTGCAATGGTGTCTCCCGGCTCAGGAGAGTTTGATCTACAGAATGCCCTCAAGGTTTGCCAGGGGAGACTTGGTTAAATTTGTTTGGTAGTGAAATGAGAACAGCTGAAACCTATTACAGGGAAAGGAAGAGGCAGGTGGCGGATGTCCTTGGGATGCAACACTCAGGGTGACAGGCTGAGTGCGCAGAGCTCGTGAGCCTTCCTTTCTGTCTCCTGTTCTTTTTTATAGTTAAAGAAGACACCAAGACACCGTATGTGACTAAAAGAATCCCCAGAAGATACTAGCATCTTCATTGTGAAAATATTATCAGGGAACATTTTATGTTATGTCCACATACCCAGCTTTTGTACCTGTGTGGCCGATGTGTGCGCATGCGCATGCGTCTGCAGCGGTCAGAGACTGACACTGCTCAATTGCTCTCCACCTAATTTTTTTGAGACAAGATCTCTAATTGAACCCGAGGCTTGCCAATTTGGCTAGGCTGTTTGGCCAGTGATCTCAGTGCCTCTCTGGCTCTCCAGCTCTAGGATTACAGATATAAACGTATGCCCAAGTTTTTACATGGGTCGTGGGGACCCAAACTCGGGTCCTCATACTTGTGTGGTAAACACTTGACTGACCGAGCCACTTCCCTAGCCCGATCACACACGATAAAAGACAAGCCATTAGTTCTTACGTGATTTTCCTGTTTGCAAAAATCAGTTAATCACAGGGGTTCTGTACACAGCCTTGCCATTCAGATCAAATGCCCACAAGCACCAGGTTGGCAGCTAGAGCACGGCTGGTTAAGCTGGGCACTGTTCATCGTGCTCGTGAGACAAGCGAGATCAACAATTCCACGTCTGACTGAAGCGTAGCGTTCGAGGAAAGCAGTGCACATTTATCTTTAAACATAAGAGCGATATTGACTGCGATAACACCTGCTGTTATTTCTCTCGCTGTCTCTCTCCTTTGCACCAACTAGGAAGGAAGTTTTCAAATACATTCATCAAAAGATTGACAAGCAACGCGTCCTTCCTGTTTCATTTATAACATAGCGCCTTTCTCATCTTATTATCTTCTAAGGATGGCCTCAAAAGAGTCGAGCGTTCTTGACTGTGAGAATTTTGAAGTTACTGTGATTTGGGCGGGAGTTTGTGACCTACCCATCTTACAAGAATCCAAATCTGCTCATGTCTGCACCCCCGCAGCCCCCGCCCCCACCCAGTAAACAGAAAATTTCTATTTAACCTTCATTGAATTGAAAGTAGTCCACTTATTTATCTTATTGTCTTCCTGTTGGAGTGAGGCAGATGGTTTGCTGGTGGTGTGCCTTGCCTTTTGGGAGCTTGTGGGGATGTGAAGGATGGCCAGTAGGAACAGCCTGTGGTGAGAATCTCCATGGTCACCTCCAGCCAGGGAGGAGGCTGGATTTTACAAATGAAGGGAGAAGGGTTCTGTACTATCGAGCATTTCCCCAATTTCATCAGCTAGGAGCGCCTGATATTGTAGGAATGATGTTTTTGTACATTATGTGAAGATGTGTCTCTGTCCTTCTTTTCCTGCCTAAGACACCTTCTGATTGGTTAAAATAAAAAGTTTATAGCCTATAGCAGAAGGCAGAATAGTAAGGCGGGACTTCCGGACAGAGGGAGGAATTCTGGGAAAGAGAAAGGTGCAGGGGATTCACTATCCAGACTCAGAGGAAGTCGGTTGTATGAAACTGAGGCGAGGCAACCAGCCACGTGGCAGAACTCAGATTCGTATAAATGGATAATTAAGTTACGAGATAGTTGGGAATAAACCTGAGCTAAGGCCACGCTTTCATAATTAATAAAAGGTCTCAGTGTCCTTATTGGGGAGCTGGTGCCTCAGAGACTTCACATTATAAGATGTTCTGATGAGGTCTCGGCTTCCTGGTCACCCCTGCAGGGGACCTCTCCTGGCTTAGCAAATGAAATGCCTGTGTTCTATAATTCACAGCTTCCCATGCCATCCCTGTCACAATGTCTGTTTCTAACTCCCAGAGACTAAGTTCTGTGAGGAGCAGGGACTCTGTCTTGTTCATGGTTGTCTCGCTGGCACTTAACCCACACCTGACGGCTTAATCCTATGCTCAAGTGTATTTTCTTCCTCCATACCTTCCTTCCCTCCTAGTCCCCCTTGTTCCTTTCCTCCCTCCTCCCTCCCCCTCCCCTCCCCCTCCCTTCCCCTCCCTCCCTCTCCCCTTCCCCTCCCCTTCCTCTCCCCTTCCCCTCCCCTTCCCCTCCCCTCCCCTTCCCCTTCTCTATCCCTTCGCCTCCCCTCCCTCTCCTCTTCCCCTTCTGGTCCTTTCCTCCTCCCCTCCCTTCTTATCTCTCTCTCTTCTCCTCCCCCTCCCCTCTCCTCTCTCCTTCTCCTCCCCTCTCTCCTTCCCCCTCCCCTTCTCCTCTCCCCCTTCCCCACTCTTTTCCTCCTCCCTCTCTCCTCCCTCCCCTCCTTTCTCCTCTCCTCTTCTTTTTCCTTCCTTCCTCTCTCCCTACCTTCCCTTTTAACAGTCTTGCTATGTAGCCCCCATACTCAGACTCACAATCTTGCCCCAGCGGGACCACAGGACTATGCCAGCACACCCATCTTCCCATTTCCTCACTGACTGCTGCACTTGTGTCTTAGAAGGTGCCAATATTCCCACTGCACCTAGCTGCTTCCGGCTTTCCCATCCAGGTCCCTCCTGGTTTCTTTGTTTACAAACACAAGCTAATAAAAATACATGTCATATTTTGTGATGCCGTGATTTCCCCCAAGACTCCATGGGAGGGCTTGGCGCTTGGCCAATCTCCCTGGGATTCTCACCACCTGGAGGCGAATAGTAGACACCTGCCCTTCATGCCTGGGAGGGAGGTGAGTTTTGTAGGTTGTGACACTCAATACCTGCCAGTGTTGGAAGTCAGTCGAAAGTGGTAATTAGAATTCAGCAGCTTCCATCTGATAGACACCTTTGAGCTCCCACATTTGGACCTCTAAGAGAAGAGTCCGTCCGCATTAATACTGGGCTTACTTTAATCGTGTTTGCTCATGGAATCCATGGTTAGTGGTCTGGAGTGAAAGATGCAAACTCTGGGCTTAAGTGCAAACTAATAGGAAAAACTGCCATTCAGGAACGGCAGACGCAGCTAACTGCTTAAAAAGCCTTGGCCTCCTGCCTGGGCATCGCCCTTATTGAGGCCAAGTGCCTGCCTCCTGAGGGGAGGGAGGATCCCTCTTCTGATGGATCCCTGCTCCACTTTTGTCCCCTCCTTCATGCCCTAGATCTTTAGGGACCACACAGCTGTCCTTTGACATCCGTAGGTTGTCCATCTCTCAGTAAGACTGGGAAGTGTTGGATGGGAACTCCCTGCAGTTATTAAGACCTAATCTTTATCTCCAAGAGCAAGGTGGGAGAGAACACCAAGCCTGTTCAGTTGTAAGGTTGTGACCTTGGGGACTGGGCTGATGGCTCAGCTCTTAAGAGCATTTGCTGCTCTTCCAGAGGACTGAGAATTGTGTTCCTAGGACAAATGTGGGGTAATTCACAGTTGCCTGTAACTCCAGCTCCAGGGATCCAATGCTCTCTTCTGGCTTTCTGTCCCAACCCTCGGGACATTCACCGAGGGTCCGAGGAGGGAACTGTCGGATGAAAGAAGGGGCAGGAGACAGAAATACCTGGGAGCAAGACGGCAATCAGATCAAACTCCCAAGAATTTTATTTCGGAGCTGGATATAAAGCACTTAAGGCGGGAAGTAACAGGGGTGGGGAAGTTCCAGAAGGTCAACGTTCCTGCCAGATGTCACGTATTGTTGCAAAAACATGATAACAGCATATCACAAGATCTCCCTAAATCTGCAGGTGGGGACAAATGGGCTATCTCTAAAACTGCAGGCTGGTCAGTCACCTGATTTCTGGGAAGCCCGAGGTGTGGGGCTCAGGAAACTGAAACTCAGGCCTACTAGTCAGACCAAAGCCTGTTGGTCTCCGACAGGTTTCATAACATGTACACAGACACACAGACACAGACACAGACGCACAAACGCACACTCGCAAACACACATGCACACACACACTGACACACATGCACACACACACAATTTTTTAAAAGACTTGTGCACTTGTGAGTGCTCTTGGAAAGAATCTGTGTGAATAGAAACACGCTGTTCTCTCCTAATGTACAGCCAGGGAGGAAGCTGCATTTACAGGTGAAGGGGGAGGGCTTCGGAGCTATGGAGTGTGCCCCTGGTTTTGTCCTGCATGATGCAAAGAGATACTGCAGAGCTGACTCAGGTGGTACTATTTACCAATTAAGCCAGGCACTTACTGAATCTCCCCAGCAATTTTCTAGACTTCGGGGTGCAGTCACTTTTCTGTGACAGCAGGTGTGTGTGTGTGTGTGTGTGTGTGTGTACTTCCTCTTGCAGTGGCAGAGACGCACAGTGCAAGCATCCATCTGTTTTGTGAGGAGGGAGTGGCAGGGACAGTTTTCGGGAGGCATGAGGTCACACAAGCTTCCTGGACCACCATGCTCTTCTGCTGCTGAGGCGTTTGGACTCCTCACTGGAGGGCATCAGTTTCTGGCAGGTATGAATTTTATGGCAAAACTAATTTCATTTCACAGCTCGGGTCTGGGTCTTTGGCTCTCCAGAGGACTCTGTGAGCGGCTTCCCACCCATTTGAATATCTCCCTTTGCTCCTTCAGTCTGAGCTGGCTTCTCCTGCTCAGAAGAGAAACTTGGGCTAAACCCAGTGGGTTCAGATCAATTAAAAGCGTATGATGGCTTCTGTTGTTTTAAGCCACGTTTGTCAGAATGTAGTTTTATGGAGTGAGCCTAGTTCATTTTTATTTTTCCTTACAATAAACAATAAACAGGCCGTCATTCAGCTGCACTCTGAGTTTCTCCTTTGGGGTCTAATGTAATTTTCTGGATTGGCCCAAATAATAAACAGCTTGAGCATGGGCCCCTCATTTAATTTCATTTCAGAATGACCATGCAATCTCCATTCAGCACAAAGAAAGGGTTGTGTTTGTAAAAAGCTGCACTGTAAGATGGCGTGTGCCTGTTGGCCTGTGTTCCTTTACACATCTCTCTCTCTCTCTCTCTCTCTCTCTCTCTCTCTCTCTCTCTCTCTCTCTCTCTCCCACACAGCAGAAGGAGAGAATCAACTCCCATGGGTTGTCCTATACTTGATTTTCTTTTTTTAAAATAGTAGTTTGAGGTTCTTAGAACATGAAGCAGGTAGCAGAGAGAATTTATATCCTGATCCATTCCCTCGGGCCCTGCTGTCAAAATTCTCAAACCAAAGAAGCACATTTGTTACAATCAATGAGGTAACATTGGAATATCATATAGGTACAGACCTATAATCTGACTCCTGAGTCTGAGGCAGGAGGATCCCAAGTTGAAGGATAGCCTGGTACCATAATGAGTTCAAGGCCAGCCTGGGCAACTTAATGAGACCCTGTCCCAAAGTCAAAGCCACAAAAAGGGCCGAGGATACAGCACTGTGGTAGAGATGTTGCTTAGCATATTTGAGGGTTGGCGTTCAAACCATGGTACTGTAAAATAAATCTAAGACAGACATTGTAGCCCTAGGTTCATAGTTCATAGCCAGGTCTCGGGTGGTGCATTCTATTGGGGTGTGACAAGTAGGTAGACTCTGAGTTCCGTATGTATTCACACCATTTGTCTCCTCTCCTTGGACCCCTGGTGGCATTGAACATTTTTCTGCCTTCCTGGTTTGCCTTGGTCTTACAGGAACTTTCCCCTTTAAGTCACATAGCACAGAGCCCTTGCACTTCCGATGAAAAGCAACTTAGGGAGCTAGGGGTTTATTTGGCTTGTGCTCCCAGGGTGCAAGCCATCATTAAAGGTAGTCAGGGCTGGAATTCAAGGCCAGAGTTTGAAGAAGAAACCATGGAGGTATGTTGTTTAGCGGCTTGCTCACTGGCTCATGCTTAGCTAGCTTTCTTTTATAGCCCAGAGCCACCTGCCTAGGGATGGCACTGCCCACAGTGGTCTGGAGCCTCCTAGATCAATTCAAAGTCAAGAAAATCCCCACAGACATTGTGGTAGTCCAGTCTGATATACATGAGTCCTCAGTTGAGGCTCTTCTATACGACAACTGTCTGCTGAGTCACACTGACAGTTAAAACTGACTAGAACGTATACTTTGTTCACCTATTGGCTAATATCAATTGTGGATTTTCTTTTTAAATTTTGTGTTGCGTGCATATGTGTGAGCAGTGGGTATATGTTCATGTGGGTATGATTGCAGGTGTAATTGTTCTTGTGTATGTGTGTGCAGTCTAGACGTCAATCTGGGGTGCTGTTCTTTGTGGTTTGTGTGTGTTTATTTTGTAATTCTCTCTCTCTCTCTCTCTCTCTCTCTCTCTCTCTCTCTCTCTCTCTCATCCCTCATTGTCCTAAGAATCAACAAGTAACCTAGAATGACCAGAAAGCAACAGGGATCTGCCTGTCCCCACCTCCCCAGTGCCAGGATCATATGTGTGTTCCATTATACCTGGCTTTTAAAATGTAGGTTCTGGGGATAAAACTCAGTTCTTCCCGTTTGCATGGCACATACCTTACCAGTCATGTGACCTATCCCCTCAGCCTCCTTTTCATTCTTATATATGCTTTCCAGAGTACAGAGTCATAGTTTGACCGGACATAGCTCCTGGTTGGGTGTGGCAATAGCACGATGCACACCTGTCTCCCGGCAGTAATGATGGGGGCACATTTGCTTGTCAGGTGACATGACACAGGGTCCATGTTTAATTCTAATAGCTGTGAGCTTTGCATTACGGCTGACTGGTGCAGTTAAAGACAGGATAAGGGGCCAAGCAATTCATTAACAGTTTCCTCTTTTTATTCACTGTGTGGTGATAAACTCAGTTCCTCTCTTGCTCCTTAAGTCATATGCTTCTGAAGACATTCTGCTCCAACTGTAATCATGAGAAATCTTAGAGCTGTGTGTGTGTGACCCCCAGAGACTACATAGGAGTGCCCCCTTTCATCTATTTTTCCCAGACAGAATATTATAGGAAAATAGGAATCTAGAAAGATATTCCAAGAGGTCTGATATAGAGGGTTGGCTGTGAAGGCCTCAGGGAAGCTGGAAAATTGACCTGATGAAGACAATGTCTTTGAAGTCAGGAGTATGATCTCAGCAACACAACACAGTCTAAGGAGAAAAGGCAAACCTTAGGTCCAGATTCAGACTGGAGATTCAGACACATGAATCACACTGGAAATCTAATATGATTCCCACTAATGCTAAGGGTATAGATGGGAAGAGCTGATAACATGCAAGAACCGGGGCATAACACAAGCAGAGAACTGAAGACCCTCAGAGAGACTGAAATAAAATTCTAGAAAGTAGAGAAAAATCTGTGGGAATAGAAGAAGGAAATCCTTCTGTAAGACTCTGGGGAGTCTTAACTTACCGAAGACCCTCCGAATGGACACATGGAGTCGGGGATTGATGCAAAATGCAAGAGAAATTTATTGATTCATCAGCATGCTGAAGTCACTCTACATACCAAGATGGGAGGGCAACCTTGTGGAGCCCATTCAGGAACCTTATATAGGATTTTAGAGCAGCCACCATTAGGTACAATGTGATTGGCAGAACAGTGTGACTTTTAAACTGATTGGTCTTTAGGGAATGAAGTAGCAGGGGCTTAATCAGCCCCTCCCTTCCAGCCTACATGCTTTCTAACCTGTTTCATCCATGTGCTCGGAGGGGGGGAGGGGACCCTGGTGGAATATCTCAAAGTTTCCAAGCTGACCTGTCACTTCTATGGGTTCACAGCCAAATGGGACAAGGCTGGGAAAAGACTCAGTGGTTGAAGTTAGGTTGCTAGAAACTTCTGGAACTGAAAAGCAAAGGTATACAAATGTTTAAGAAAAACTGGAATGGAATATCTAAAAAAAACTTGGAGAGTCACACAAAGCCTGGGATATACACAATTAAGATACCAGCAGCAACAGGGAAGAAAAACCAGATTGATGCCACAATGGCTGACCTTGAACCAGAGATCCAGAGTGACTAGAGACCACCAAGTAGGATAAATACTTTAAAAAGTTACAACTGGTATGGTAAAATGGTTCAGTGAGTAAAGGCACTTGCTGCCGGCCCAGGGCCAGCCTTGGCTTGAAGAGGAGTTCTGAGGCAAAGGGTGCTTGAGAGGGCGAAACAAATGACTCAAAGTCAAGTGTTCAGAGATAGCTCAGCTCTTGCTAGAAGAAAATCCTAAAAAGAACTGCTATTGCTCTTTGCTAGTTTATCTCAGGCAGACCAAAAGCCCAGTCATTTATTTACATATCAATTCAGTCTTTTGCTCCAGGTTCCCTCTGGACTGTTCCGTAAGTCACCTTCCATTATTTTAGCCCTTTGATTCTTTTTAGAAGACAGCAAGTATACTTAAAAAAAAAAAAAAAAAAAAAAAAAAGTGGCAAATGAATTCACAAACCTGCCTGCCTTTGTAATCCAAATTTAGCTGGATAGGATACTGTACTGAGATTACTACTCTGATCTTGCCTGGACCTAAATTAGCTGTGTCCCAGGCTGACCTTAAACTCAGGAATCTGCCTACCTTAGTATCTTTCTAACAAGCTGGCTCATGGTGCAGCTGGCTCTGCTCTTCTAGGTCTGTGAAGCTCCTAATACAATTCATATTGCATGTTTATATTTTACATAGTTGAAAAATTGTATATTTTTGAACTCATGTTTTCAGAGTTTTTCCCCACAGCCTTAAGGGCTGTCCTGAAGGTCATAGCATTCTACCATTTTGCTGAGACTTTAGACATACCCTCCTGGATTCCTGCTGTCTCTGATTAACATGGAGCCATTAACCTTGGCAGAAAGGACATTACTTGAAGGAGGAATGTGAAAATATGTACATTATTATAAAAACAAGTCTTATGCCCACAGCAACCATCAACACTTGTGGAGGCCCACAGCCTGCTGGCTCTGTCCCAGGGACAGGAACCATGTCACACCATCCCTGCCATGGCCAAGCAGCTGCCAAGCTGGATAAGTTTGATCCTTGGGAACCACATGGTAAAAGGAGAGGGTTGACTTCTGTGGGCTGTCCTTTGACCTCCACACATGCAGGATGGCATGCCTTCCCCAACAGAATACATAAATAAATGCAAAAAGAGAAGTCACACCTAAGCACATCACTTGCAAACTACAGAAACTTAAAGGCAGAAAGCCTTGAAGAAGGCAGCAGAGGGAGATCTCTACAGCCCAGGGTGTGGATGACATCCCCTGTCCTCCCAGATATGCACTGCAAGAAGAACAGAATGAGCTAAATGACTGACAGGAAAATGTGCAAAACTCTGTATCTAGCAAATCATCCTTCATAAAGAATGGGAAATAAGGCATTTCAGAGTAAGGGAATTGAGGCAGTTGCCTTGGGCTGTTTGTCAGTAGGTCTGCCTTGCTAGAAGTATTAAGAGAATCTCTTCAAAGTGAAGGAAAGAGCATGAGACAGTCTTGAGCTATCTGAAGAGAGGAAGAGGGTCGGGAAGACTGTGAAGGCAAACATAGAACATTTCCTTTTTTTCTAAAAGTTTATTTCATTTTATGTGTGTGATTGTTTGCCTGTGTGTATGTATGTGAACCACGCATGTATCTGGTACCCCCTACAGAACAGAAGAGGGTGCGAGATCTCTTGAAACTTACAGATGGTTGTGAGCCACAACGTGGATGATGGGCTCTGAAGTCAGCTCGTTTGGTATACTAGCCAGGACTTTTAACCTCTGAGCCGTCGTCCAGCCCTTAGAACATTTTATTTTTAATTCACCATTTTCTTATTCTTTTTTACAAAATATTTATTTTAATTTTAAATTATACATATGTGTCTTTTAAAAGATACAAAGGCGATGGCTAGGGGAAACGATTACATACCTGGTAGATATATGTTCAAATATATAAGGATCACTTTAAATATGAATGCCTAAATATACCAGGAAAGGGACAGACTAAAGATAGGTAAAGGACAGACTGACAGAATGGGTGAAAACCACCAGACAAAGCTATTTATTGAGTTATAAGAACCCACTTCCAGTGTAAAGCAACAGATAAATAAAAACGACAGGAAAGATAAGTCATGCTATCACTAGTCAAGACAATCTGCAGAACTTACATTAACTTTGGGCAAAGCAGTGTCCAGGGCAAGGAGGATGAGTAGGGCTGATGACAGGCACTATCTGATGGCAGAGGAAATGACTCTCCACAAGGAGAAAGTCACCCTTAATGTGCCTTGCCTAACAACAGAGGGTCGAAATAAATGAGGCACAGACCAAACTGCAAACAGAAATAGACAAATCTATTACTATTGTTGGAGACCCCAAAATTCATAAATCAGAACCCAGCAGAGCTGAAAGGCGAGGCAGATGAGTTTACTGATTATTGGCAAAGCCAACTGGAAGTCCACAAAGATACAGAATCATAAGCACTGGGAAGCTTGGAACGTATATAATTCTAAGTAATCTGTGGATCAAAGAGGAAATCTTAAGGTTATTTGGAGAATGAATTAAGCTGGGAAGATAAAGTATGTTGGATCCCAGCTAAAAGAGTGTCCAGTGAATATCTGTGGCAGTAACCATGCATATAAAGAGAGAATAAAAGTGCTCTGGAGATATGGCTCAGTGGTTAGGGGCACATACTGTTTTTTTCAGAGAACCTATTCCCAGAGAGCTTATGTTCCCAGGACCCATGTCAGGCGGCTCATAACATCCTTTAACTCCAGCTCATGTGTGTGCCCTGGTATGCATGCACACACATACACACACACACACACACACACACACACACACACACACACACACACGCACACGCACATGCACACGCACACACACACATTCACATATATTCACACATACAAAATTTAAAAACTTTTTAAACTCTTCAACTTAAGTCAGCAAATTGAATCCAACAGTTATAAACAGGAGAATGTAACAAAGTTGTGTTTATAGTAGAATTGCAAGGGTGTCTGTGTGGAAAATGAAGCCATCTAATCTGCCACATGAACACAACAGAGAAGCAACAGTGCTGGAAAGTTCTGGCCTGGGCTGGGTTCTCTTACAGGGCTGTGGTCAGCTGTGGGCTGGGTAGGCTGTCGTGCTGACTTGAAGAAGAGTTTTCCTAACTTGGGGGATCTGCTGCTGTTCAGCTAGGGTAGCTGCAATGCTTGTTTCTGTCCACATTGGTTTTCTTCTTTATTGGCAGTCTGTCTGTCTGTCCGTCCATCCATCCATCCAACCATCCATCCATCCATCCATCCATCCATCCATCTATCATTTATTTTTTATGTGCTGGTAAAAATTAAAAATCTAGTATGAAATTGTACGCCATTTGAGGTTCTGTCTTGAACCTGGCCCACTATCACTTCCATGACATCTTCAAAATATTTTTTTTTATTGTTTGAGAATTTCATACATGCATATAATGTGCTTTGAACAAACCCACTCCCAACCCCTCCCTTGACATCCTCCTCTATATCCCTCACTTTCCATACAAACTTCTCTCTCTCTCTCTACACACACACACACACACACACACACACACACACACACTTTTCTCTGTTAAAACTTACAGAGTCCACTTAAGTCATGCCTGTATGTGTGTAGGTATGAGACCATCAACTGGACATTGAGAAATAATGCAGGTACTGACCTGGAAATGTCATTCCTAATAGCTAGCTTTAGCTATTAGCTTTAAGTTATAGCTAATAGCTAGAAGATTCTGTTTTTGTTACAAGGGGAGAAAAATATTCTCGCCCAGTTGTGAGCCATGTGTGCTACAATGACAACCTGGCAAAAATAAGTTCATTACATCTTCCTGTCAATCAAACACCAGCCAAGGGGCTAGGAGTATGGGTCAGTAAGAGTTCTTGCTGCAGAGAAACTGAGTTTGGATCTCCAGCATCTGTGTAAAAAGCTGGCCATGGCCATGGCACTGCACCTGTAACCACAATGCTTTGGATTGGTGAAGGCGGGAAAGAGAGACCTGGACTTTCCCTCTCTACCCTGCTAATCGCCATGCCTTCCATTTCCTGTCACCTCTGTTTTGATGATAGCAATCTCTGTATTCCTAAGTGAGACTCCAATGGGTTGGTCCCATCACCAATGACCTGTGAGACTGTGTGCGGACTATCAAGTCCCACGCACACTCTGGGTGCTCAGAATTTCAGCGGTTTCTGGAATAGTGCAGATTTCCGTTTGCCTGAAGGTTTCTCTTGGCCTGAGCTTGTGGGGCCAGCCTCAGGCAATGTTGGGGAGCTACCCTGACTTAAGAGCAGGTAAGGTTTCTGGGTCAGGCAGATGGCCTGTGTTGATGGTGTCCAGCCTTTGATCCAACTCTGTGGCCCCTTGCCTTATGACTCTGCAGTTTCTTATGCTTAGGAGAGGGCATCTGTCATTTAAATCCATTCTGTAGGTGATTTTGCTTGATCTGTAGGTCCCTAGACCTGCTGTGAGCCCTAGAATATTTCAGCTTTCTCCCCTACTCCCTTCTGACTATCTCAGAACATGGCTAAGCTATAAACCAGAGAATGAGATGTGGAGACCTTTGGAGAAGAGTTAACATGACCCAGGGCATGGAGGAAAAGTGGAGCTAAAAACAGCAGAGCCCAGGAGCCAGCCCACATCTGGGTTGCAGATACACAGGTAAGCTAAGTTGAGATCAAAGGAGCTTTTTGGGCTGACCTGCAGACTCATGGGTGGAATAAGTGCTGGTTACTAGCTACAGAGCTTCCCCTTGAACTGCCAGTCTGGAGGTTTACTGATTCAGACAGGGAGGTCAGGTGCTTGACATCTTGAGCCAAGGGACAGGTCCAAGAACCAGAAATGATCGAGAAGGAAAATTTTCTAAATTCCTTCAACTCGTTGTGGTTTTCTTACTTAAGAAAAAATTTTGCTGGACATAGTAGCTTATGCCTGTAATCTCAGCACTGGGGAGAATGAGGCCAGAGGATTGGCATGAGTTTAAGGCCAGCCTGAGTTACCTACATGGAGAATTCTAGAACAGCCTGGGAACAGAGTGAGAGGGGACAGGGGAAGTATTTTAGGGCTCACAGTGAGCCTTGAAGATAAAGTTAGAGGCAGAGAAACTGAAGGAAAATGCCAATCCTTTCTGTGACATGTTTGCAGGATGTGTTTAAAACACAGAGAACAACCAGACAAGTAACACACAGCTGGTTTAGTCCCATTATCAACGTGGCAGGAAGCATGGCAGCATGCAGGCAGATGTAGTGCTGGAGAAGTAACTGGGAGTTCTACATCTCGATTCACAGGCAGTAGGATGAGAGGCATATCAGGACTGGCTTGGGCTTCTGAAACTTCAAAGCCCCTCCCAGTGACACACTTCCTCCAACAAGGCCACACCCACTCCAACAAGGCCACACCTCCTAATCCTTCTCAAGTGGTGTTACTGCCTGATGACTAAACATTCAAATATCTGAGCCTATGGAGGCCATTCTTATTCAAACTACCACGTTCCATTCCCTGGCCCCCTTAGGCTTTAGCTATATCATAACGAAAAATGCATTAAGACCAACTTCAAAAGTTCTCATAGTCTCTAACAGTCTCAGCATTATTTAAAAGCTCAAAGTTCAAAGTCTCTTCTGAGACTCAAGGTAATCTCTTAACTGTAATGCCTGTAAAATCAAAATTAAAAACATCAGATCACATACTTCCCACATACAATGGCTCAGAATATACATAACTATTTCAACAGGGAAGAGAAGGAGCAAAGTGAGGAAATATTGGCCCAAAGCAAGACCGAAAACCATCTGGGTAAACTCCAAACTCTGAATTTCCATGTCTGATGTCAAAGCGCTCTTCAGATCCCCAATTCCTTTTAGCTTTGTTGACTGCAACGCACTTCTCTCTCTTGGGCTGGTTCCACGGTCTGTTAGCAGCTCTCCCTGGCAGGTATCCCACAACTCTGGTATCGTCAACATTTTGGAGTCTCTAACAAAATCCAGGTTTCATTTTCACAGATTCACATTATGACCTTTCTGGGCCTCCATGCAGGGACACTCTAGACAAGGGCCTGGCCTCAGCATTTTTTAAGACATGTAGTGAAATTCCACAAGCCCTTTTTTGTATCCTTCACTCTAAAGTCAGAACCGCATGGCTGCTGCTAAGTTCTGCTGCTTCTGGAGCTGGAACACGGCTTCCTCCTTCAGTTACATCTGCACCAGATTTTGTTTTCAATGGTTTTACTGCTTCACCTTTTCTTTAAATCCTTTCCACAAGCTGGTAGCTGAGCTGGGAGGGGTCTTACCCTGAGGTCACCACCCCCTTTATTCCATTTAGCATCAGACTTTTCTTTAAACTTTTTATCTGCCACTGGACTTAGCTCTATTACACTTCCTGGTGCTCCTTTTCTCCTCAAACTTGACATTTTGTATTTTTCTTGCTCAGCTTGCTCCCATTCAATATAGCTCTGCATAAGAGTGACCACCAGCAACCACATGGCACAGTCAGTAGTAGACTGTCTTGAAATCTCCTCTGACAATGCCATTAATCCAAAACTCTTCAATTTAGCCTCAAGCAGATTTTTTGGGACAAGGGCAGAAAGCAGCCACATTATTTGCCAAAATATCACAATACTCTCTGGGCCACTTACTAACATTCTTATCATCTGAAACCTCTTGAGTGGGGCAGTCATAATATACATTGCTCTCAGCACTGCTGTCTTCTACGCTTCTTCAAGTACGGCCCATTAAGGCTTGCTTACAACATTCAACTGCTTTCTGAATGCAAAGTCCCAATGTCCAAATTCTGCCAATAATTTGCCTGGTCAGGCCTGTCATAGCAATACCCTGCTTCCTGTTACCAACTTCTGTCTTAGTCACTGTTCTATTGCTGTGAAGGGACAACATGACCAGGACAACTCTTATAAAAGAATACATTTAACTGGGGCTTGCTTACAGTTTCAGAGGCTTAGTCCATTTTCAACATGACCGGGGAGCATGGCAGGATGCAGACAGATATGGTGCCTGAGAAATAACTGAGAGTTCTACAACTGGATCCACAGGCAGCAGGAAGAGAGATACTGGGATTGGCTTGGGCTTCTGAAACCCCAAAGCCCATCCTCAGTGGCTCTTCCTCCAACAAGGCCACACCTCCTAATCCCTCTCAAGTAATGCCATTTCCTGATGACCTAGCATTCAAATATATGAGCCTGTGGGGGCCATTCTTACTCAATCCACCATAACTCCCTACATGCTAGTGTGACAGGCATGTGCTACCATGCCTAGAGTATCTGAGGATCTTTATTTAAAAAGTCTGGTATCCAGCTCCACCAAGAGCAATAAAATCAAAACACATGTGGTTTGGGGCCTTTTCAAAGTGAAGCAGATCTTGGACTTCTGGTTATTCAGAAGGGTGCTGGCATGGACCTCTTGGACACACATCTGATCTGGAGATGAATAAAGACTTGGGTAGGGGTCCTTGTTGGGGCAGGAAATCCAAGCCCTGTTGCTGTGATAAAATACCCTGAGAGACGCTCTTAAGGAGAAGGGCTTATTTTGTTTATGGTTCCAGAGGGACTGTCCATCATGGCAGGGAAGACATCCTAACAGAGGGAAGGCCTGGTGGAAAGAGTAAGAAGCTGGCTGCTCACACTGCAGTCACACTCAGGAAGCAAATCGAGGACAGGAAGCAGGAGCTGGCTACAAAGCCTCTCAAGGCCTGCCCCTATGGCTTCCTTCCTTCCCTCAGGGAGGCTCCGCCTCCTAAAATCACAAGCTTCCCAAACAGTATCACCTGCTGGGAACCAAGCACTCAACAGGTGAGCACGTGGAGGATAACTCACACTCAAAACGCCCAGAGAGCAGCAGTGAGGAAAGACACACGGTCTCCGAGTGCCGAGTTTGAGATACATTGTTACACAACATTATTGGGACAACAGCTGAACAGCCTAGGAGCAAGGTAAGGGAGTCTTCAAAGGCCACTCCTGTCCTAGCAAGGAGAGAGTTTTGTTTTTCATCCTGGAGTTAGGGTTGATTATAGAGCTGTCAGGGGGCGAGCCTGTGTGTGTGCGCGTGCGTGGTGGGGGTACACATACATGTGTTGGTCTGTACGTAAGGAGGCCAGAAGTGATCCTTGGATATCACCTCTCAAGAATGGTCTACTTTTTGTTGTTGTTGTTTGTTTTTGTTTTGTTTTTGAGGTGAGCAAGGCCTGAAGCTCACTCACTAGGCTGATTTGACTGGCCTGAAAGCTTCAGAAACTTATGTGTTTCTACTTTTCCACCACACCCAGGTTTTAAAAATGTGGGTTCTAGAGAGCCAACACAGGTCCTCATGCTTACGGGGAGAGCATTTTACCAGCAGCTGCCTGCCTATCCCTATGCTTTCGCTGGCTTGTTTGAGACAGGAATTTCACTTAGCTCAAGCTGGCCTTGAACTAACTATGTGGCCAAGCCCGCTCTGCCTCCCTAGGCTGGGGTTACAGGCAAGCACAACCATTCCTAGTTCACACAGGGCTGGGGATCAAGCCCAGGCCTTTATGCATGGGGGGCAAGCACTCTACCAACTGAGCTGTATACAAACCTAGCCTCAGGTTTGTTTTGAATGGAAATGAATTGGATAAGCCCAATCAAGAGCCCTGGGTTTAAAATTAGCTAGGTGTGTCACCCTAAATCACGGCAGGAAGGCAAATTGAACGCCAAGGAAACCATCAAAAGGAGATGATTTTCAGAAAACTCTCAACTCTCTGCTCACTGTGAAAGACCCTGTGTCACCATCACTGGGTTAATGTCATGGAATAACCTAAAGTATGCAACTGCTTGTCTCTACCGAAAAGCAGTCCTGACCTTGGTCTTCTGCCAGAACAATGGAAAATTTTAAATCAAACAGAGCCTCTTAGGCACTCCAGCAACCCCCCCTCCGCCCCCTTTAAAAATTCTTTCAGGAAACTGCCTTCTATCCACACAGGAAAAGGAATGTTCTCTTGTGTAATTCACACTACAATAAACAATGTAGATTTTTTTTTCTCATTGAATTTGTTAAACAGTGCGATAAGGATGCTTACTACACAGATACGGCATGGGTGAGGGAAGGAATTATATTTTTGAAACATATTTATTTCTATTTACCTGTATGAGTGTTTTGCCTGCATATATATGTGTACACCATATGCATGCAGTATTCTCTGCAGTCAGAAGGGGGCGTCAGATCCCCTGGAACTGGAGTTACAGATGGTAGATAGTGTTGGTGCCGAGGATCAAACCCAGGTCCTCTGCAAGAGCAAGCAGAGCTGTTAACAGCCCAGCCCTGAAAAGGGATGGGAAAATCTGGGTCAAGCAACAGTAGCCTTCTTGCAGTATGTGTGTGATTACTGAAGCTTCATTTTGAGACTCTTAAGAATAATACATTTCTCAAGTTTGGTTGAAACTGAAAGTTGGTTGGTTATTTTCTTTTTCCTTTCCTAGGATTATTTCTGGGGAGTAACGAGGAGATTGTTGAGGAGGTGTGGCTTAGGAACACAGGTGGACTTGCTCTAAGCCCTCCTTTGGATGGCTGTCACAGGCCGTCCTGTATGCGGTGGCCTGGAATGGGGAACCTGGCTGAAATCTGCTCAGTGTTCCGAGTCTGTGGCCAGCTCTCTGTCCTTTTTAAAAACGTTATTTTGTTTATGTACACGTATGTATCTGTATGAGTATTCGTGCACATGTGTGTACAGCTGCCCACGGAGATGAGAAGGGAGAGCTGGATCCCTTGGAGATGGAGTCACAGGTGCTTGTGAGCCACCGTGGTGCTGGGATCCACACTCCTGCCCTCTGCAAGAGCAGCAAGCATGCTTAACTGCTGAGCCTTGTCTCCAGCCTCTGTGGCCGTCTGCAGGCCTGTATCCCTGCTCTCTCTTACCTGGGACTCCTCTTTCAAATGCATGGGGTAGATGGGTGTGGCGATCCACTTACTGTCTAGAAATTTATAGATGTGTAAATAGCTCGTTGCTGCTGTACAACGGGGCTCTCCCTTGCCAAGGTGTCTGTGCTGACAGAGCTCAAATCCACTGGCACCCCACATCTGTGCATATCCTGGAATTTAATTGGCAAGAGTCACTCAGAGGACCTTGTTTGTTAGCTTCGTGGGACGAACTCTCCCTCAGGGTTAGTGTTCCCAGTGTCTGATTGAAGCTCACCACACAGGGCTTCTGGCTGGTTTTAGATGTAACACATCAGAGCCAGGTGCTTCTAATTTAGGTTTTCCTCACTGGCTCCTCTTCTCCGTTACTGTTCTTCCTCCCTGACCCCCCTTTCTGGGGACAGGAAGGAGCTGGGAATGTATCTCAGTTTCTAGAGGGCTTTCCTGACATTAACGAAGCCCTGGGTTTGATCCTCTGTCCCACGTGAACCAGGCATGATGGTACTTGCCTATAGACGCAGCATTTGTGTTGCGGAGACAGAAGCATCAGGACTTCAAGGTCGTCTTTAGCTACACGGCAAGTGTGAGGCCAGCCTCAGCTATACCTTGTCTCAAAAAACAAACAGAACAAACCATTGGCAGAGAGATGGGTCAGTGGTTAAGAGAATAGACTGGTCTTACAGAGGGCTAGGGTTTGAATCCTAGCACCCATGCATTTCACAGCTTTGTGCTGCTCTAACTCCAGGGGATTCAGACTCTCCTGTGCCCTCTGTAAGCACCTGGGCACACATGTACATAGACGGATATGCCCATATATATAGATAAAAGAGAGCTTTACAAAATTAAAAATAAACAGGCAAACAAAAACCAGGACAGGAAAAGGCACTTGGCACTAAGTCTGATGATCTGGGTTTGACCTTATGGCCCACACGGGGATAGAAGGACATAACTAATATCCATAAGTTGTCCTCTGATCTCCACATGTGCACTATGGCACGCACGCGTGCCTGCTTTGCTCTCCATAATTAATCGGCTAATCAAATAAACAATAAAAGTAAAAACAAAACCAACAACAACAAAAGTCAAAACCAAACTCAAGTAAGCTAAAGACCAGAAAATTAGGACAGAGGGTTTATTGGTATGGGAAAGAGAGAGAAAAAGAAACCCATCAAAATTGGTTATTTCCCAAGGTCAAAGAAGCATCTGCTTTGTTTGGTCTCCGCATCTCCCAGGCTCAGTGGAGTCCGATTTGATGATCCCACTTACTTAGCACTTTTTCATGCATGTCAACACCAAGAAATGAGAATACTGGTCGTTCTGCAAGAAAATATGATTAGGGGAAAATCACCTGATAGGAAGAAAACAGGCCGTTGGGAACGGCCAGTGTGTTGCCGAAACCGGAGGTAGGTTTGAGTTTGTGTGAACAGAACTTCCAGACACTTGTGCTAGCTATTACTTACTTACTTACTTACTTACTTACTTACTTACTTACTTACTTACTTTTGGTGCTTAAAACTGACTCTAGGGCTTGGAGATAGCTGAGGAAGTGCTTGCCTTGCAGACCAGAGAACCTGAGCTCAGTTCCCAGAACCCACTTAAGGTAGCTGACTGTGGTGGTGTGTGCTTGTAATCCCAGCACTGGGAAGGCAAGGGGAAGCAGAGACCTGAGGCTAGCTGGCCAGCCTGTCTTGTCTACTTAGCACTTAGCTCCAGGCTAGTGAGAGACCTCAACTCAAACAAAAAAGGGGGGGGGGGATGATTCCTGAGGAGTGACACCCAAGGTTGACCCCTGGCCTTCACACACAGACACATGTGTTAGTTTTATTTCCACTGCTGTGATAAAAACCACTCTGACTAAAAGCAACTTAGGGGATTAGGGGTTGGTTTCTTTTAGCTGAAAATTCCAGGTTGCAGTCCATGACTGTGAGGAAATGAAGGCCGCAGGAGCTTGAGACAGCTGGTCACATCACATCCACAGCCAAGAGCGGAGGCAATAGGTGCTTACTGGCTTGTGCTCAGCTTGATTCTCTCTTCTTACAGTTCAAGACTCCCTGCCTAGGGAATGGTGGTACCCACAGTGGTCTGGGCCTTTCCATATTTACTAACACAATTAAGATGACTCCCACTCCCACCCCAGATATGCCCACAGGCCAACCCAGTGTAGACAATTCCTTATTGAGACTATCTTCCCAGGAAGTCAAGTTGATAAAACTAATGAATGGCAGATGTGGACAGGCACTGCACACGCACACACACACACTCACACACTCACATACACATTCACACACATGCACACACATACACACACTCACACACATGCACACAGTCATATGTATGCACACACTCATGCACACATACACACGCACAAACACACTCACACACAAACACACTCATACACGTACACATACACTCACATACACACACACACACACACACACACACATGCACATGTAACTTTGTATTCTGAGATTGGGTTTTTTAAAAAGCTCCATTCAATCTCCGAGAGTGCAGATTATCAGGAAGGGAACCCACACCGCTTCCTCCTATGTATGCTGTAACTGCCCCAACTATGCCACCTTCTCTTAATATACACGTGTCCCTTCACCAGCTCTCAGCTTCTGTGTCTGCCTACTTCTGCTTGCCACCATGTGTTGCTGTAGCTGGGAACATCCCTACCACCGCTCTGAATAACCACTGAACTTAACTTTGATTCACATTGTTCTTGTTTCCCCATTTATTAGCAAGCATATTGGTGCTGCCAGGATCGTATAATTATTGTCGTGTCTGCCAGATTAGGGCGTATGGTGTATTATTTCAGGAAGGCAGATAATGCCGCCGTTTGGGGCCGTATCTGGGCAGTCTGAACATGCTTTAGAAAGGGTTTCTGTATAAATTAATTTCCTCTCTCAACTGTGTAATGACAGTATATTAATTTTTTGCTCTTTGAGGCATGCAGACTTAACTTGGAGTGGATTTTATAATAGTCTCCCATGATACCACTGGCTTGGCAATTTGAATACCTTAGTCTGCAGTTATTATTTTTTTTTTCCCAGAAAGAAAACTGACAATCCGGTGTGTCTCCCAGCTAAGGCAATGGGTAATCGAGAGCACTGGGCCTAAAGAGAAGGAAGTAGGTGGTAGATGCTTTCCTGCTGCCAAGTCTAGAACACAAGGCTTTTGAGAAGGGACACCCTCCTCTTCCCCAGAACTATTCCCATCCTCCAGCCTCCATTGCTGGGCCTCTCCTTACCGAAAGTAGCTGGGGGTCAGTACTGGCATTCCTACTCCTATGAGGGAAACCCAGGACACTTCCTGAAGATGTCTCTGTCTGAACAGAGTGCCCGTGGGCAACATGTGTAGTGGGTGGTAATGGGACCTTCTTCTTTTCTTTGTTTGCTGAATGCTGTTGCAAAAAGAAAAAGAAGTCATTTCCAAAGGTAACCGGCCCCACAGCAGTGAACTGCTTTTTTCAGGGTTTTATTTATTTATTTATTTATTTTTGGTTGAAGCTTTGCCCCTCAGTGAGGGAGAGTCCTCAGTTCATCTGGAACGGAGGCTGGTGGGGGACACCTGCTATGTCTTCTGCTTCCTGGCTGAACTGTTATTTCTACAGGATGCCCAGGGCAGGGTCCCTACAGGCAGGGGATTCCCAGGCTCTGCTCTCATCAGTCACTCAGAGGGCTTGTCTTAACAGAGCTGCGCTGTGGCTCCAGATGTCCTGGTTCCATTGGTCTAGACCTGGGTAGAACAAATGGCAAGTTTATTAAGTTGTGCTAATTATTTATCTTATTAACTGTGATAAAATACTGGAAAACCAAACTTAAAGATAGAAGGGTTATTTTGACTTACAGTGAGGATACAAGCCATTGTGGCGGGGCAGGGGTTGTGTCAGGAGCTGAGGCAGCCGGTCACGGAGCATCCACAGTCAGGAAGCAGAAGGCGGTGCCGCTGTGGCTCAGGCCAAGGAACCGGGCCACCCACATTTAGGGTGCATCTTTCCACCTCATCGACATGCCCAGAGACTAGCTTCTATGGAGATGAACCATCACACACAGCCTCACAGATGGTGCTAATGTTCCCAAGTTGAGGAGCATCATATGATGGCTCAAGTCAGGTTGGTTGTCACCTTGGCTGGATCTAGAATCAACCACGAGGTGCATGCTAGAGCACACTTGTGAGGAGCTATCATGATCAGATTAAGTGACATGGGATGACCCACCCTGGATATGGGTAGAACTGTCTACCAGGCAGCCCAGATTAAAGGAGACAAAAGCTTCCTGCTTTTCCTCCTTACATCTTACTCCTGTCCTGTCGCTGCCACCACCGCTGAAGCTCACTCTTATTGCAACACGGCCTTTCGCTGGCATCAGAACTCAGTTTCTTTGGCTTTCCAACATAGACTGAAGGACAATCCTTCAGTCCTCCAGGAATCTGCCACACCTTCAGCACCACGTTGGGACTGCTGGGGTGTCCAGGGTCCTCAGACTCTCCAGTGTGAAGACAGCCATTGCTGGATTACCAGGCCGAAAGGTGTAAGCCAATGCATTAAGTCCCCTTTGTCACCTCATCATTCTGTTCCTCTAGAGAACCCCAACCAATACACAGCCCTTGTGAACCATTGCTATGGGTAGAGGTGAGCTGAGCCCACTCTGAATTTGATCTCTCTGGTTCAGGTGCCATGACTGAACATTTAGATACTATGGCAACAAACACGTACACACGGACCTCTAATGCCCTGCTTCTTGTGGTTTCGTTTGTGTATACTTCAGTTAAACACTCTCATGTTCACTGAGATTGCTTGTGACCTCTGATTCGGGGAGCTGAAGTTTCTTCATCAGAGAATTGGGAATAATACAACCTACTTATTAGAACGGTCGTGAGGATGGAGGAGACAATATTTGGAAAGTGCGTGGTGCAGGGCCTGGCGTGTAGTAAGCATAATATACGAATACAATTGTTTTAACTGTATTGGTTTTGTTATTGAAGTAATACTTCTAGAATTATAAGAGTTTAGGCCCCGAAGGCACTTGAGAGATAATGCAGTTTGAGTTTGCCTGTCTGTGTTGCCCTCTCTTTTTGGGAAAGGACACAGAGTCACACAGAAGTGGGCTGGCAAAGTCTTGAGACAAGGTAACAAAAGACATGAGACTCCTCCTGGCTTATCTTGCAGTCTAACACTTTCCTTAAGCTCTCTGTCAGTCATCTTGCTTTGAAAGACTTGCTTACCAATCAACACTTACTTTACATCGAGGATGTTTTGATCTTGCGCACCTGATTTTTAAGACCAGAGAGATGTGAAAAATCCAAGAGCGATGTTGGCGGTGTAAGAGCTCCTTTTGG
Organism: Uromys caudimaculatus; assembly: GCA_028551405.1. Taxonomy (NCBI): domain Eukaryota; kingdom Metazoa; phylum Chordata; class Mammalia; order Rodentia; family Muridae; genus Uromys; species Uromys caudimaculatus. The sequence continues at coordinate 8,334,970 of CM052706.1, read as the reverse complement.
TGTCTGGCTCTTGTCTCTCAGGGGCCCCACACTGCTGGAGATGCTCGCAGCTCTCACTTGGATGTTTGCACTCTGCAGGCTGCTCCCTCCCTCTTCAGCAAAGAAGTAGCCACTGTGTGTCTGTTTTCAACTTGGTGGCTGAGCTTGTACAGAGCACACCCAGGATGGCTAAGGGAGGTGAAAAAGAAGACAGATTCCTCCCAAGAAACACAGGCAGTGAATCGCTCTTCTTTTGGAGGCTGGAAAAAGTTGAGAGATCCTCTCCTGCTGGAGTTAGAGGCAGCTGTGAGGCACTTGATGTGGGTGCTGGGAACTGAAGTCAGGCCCTCGGCATGAGTGGCACAGACTCTTAACCACAGAGGCATCTCTGTGGCACCTTCAGTCTTCCTCACCTTCAAGAAGGCTTGCTTAGCGTCAGCCCCACCTCTCCACTCCCGCTGCTTGGGTGTGTGTCTGCGCAGGAGCTTTGCTGTATCCGTTCGTCAACCCCTCCGCAATGCCACTGACTATTGGGTACTCACTATTGAAGAACTGGGGACTTTTCATAAATTGTGCTGTGCTGGCTTTATGCCATTCTTGGTTCTATTTGTTTTTCCTCTTTTCTGGCTGATTCTTGACCATCTTGCAATAGGCCAGGCTTCTCAGGTTGCTTATAAGTGACTGCATTAGTTACTTTCTTCATGACTGTGGCTTAATACTGGACAAAAGAAACTTGGGGGGGGGGGGAGGGTTCATTTTCCCTCACAGCCCATCGTGGTGGGGAAGCCATGGCGGCATGAGCGTGAGGCTGGGTCACACGGCATCTGATGAGTGTGAAGTCCGGTCACACGGCATCCAGTCAGGAAGCAGAGAGAGATGGACACTGTTGCTCACCTCTCTTTCTCCATTTTCCTTTCTACTCAGTCAGGGATCCTAGCCCACAGGATCCCACCCACTCTCAGGGGAGTCTTCTATCTTCAGTTAAACTTCTCTGGAAATTCTTAGACACACTCAGAGGTGCGTTTCCATGGTGACTCTAATCCAGTTGGGTTCGTGGTAAAGATGCCTAATAAGTACTGAAGCTAAAGTATTTAAAACATTTGAATCATAAAGCCAACTCAGACTTACAGAACACGGGAGTGGATCCTTTTTAAGCCAAATACAGAGATTTTGTATTTTCTTTTCAAAACTTCTTACCATGGGAAGTTTCTTACCATGGGATATGGCTTCTTCCCATGGGAAATGACTTCATTGACAAAATAATTAAGAACCAGTGTAAGTTAGAATATGGACAGGTGTCAACAAGATGACATTTAGTGAGACAAGCCAGGGACAAAGACCACACATTCTATGCTTCTAATTTTATAAAATGCCTGGAGTAGGCAAATCTATAGACAAAAACCAAACCAAACCAAACCAAAAAAGCCATTAGCAGTAGCTGAAGGCTACTCATAGGGACAGATGTCAACTATGCAAAGGCACAAGGGAGCACAAGAGGATGATGGGAATATCCCCAAACTGGAATATGCTAATTGTTATATAACTGAATCGATTAAAAAAAAAAAGCACTGAGGTGCAAATTGGAATCTTATAGCATGAAAATCAACAAAACAAATAAATAAGATTGTTAAAAACAAGAAGACAGGGTGCGAGCGAGCAAAAGAGAAATAATGTGAATTACATCTCTGTGCTAGGATGCCTGACGGAGCACATAAAGGTGGAAATGCTTGTTTTTGACTCATAGTTTCAGAGAGATTTCATTCCACCGTGATTGGGAAGGCAGGACGGCAGGAGATGTGTGACAGAGTGTTAGCAGAGGGACCCAGGAGCAGTTGTAACCCACCAAGGCCGGATGGTAGTGACCTATGTCTGCCAGCCAGGTGGTGTCTCTGAAAGTTTTTACGACCTTGCCAACAGAACCACAGGCTAGAGGCTGAGTACCAAAACATGAACCTATGGGGGATAATTCAGGTTCAGACTGTAATCATCTACCTCTGCCTGCCAAAGACGCATGGCTTGTCTCATAACTCAAAATGCATTCAATTCAATTTCAAGAGTAGCCATAGGGTGGCTATGATCAAAACACCTCAGATGAAAGTCCCAAAGAACCAACAAATAAAACAAGAGTCTCTGTAGCCTTAGCAGACCTGACCCTGTTTGAAGGTCTGAAGTGTCTTCTGAGACTCCTGGCAAACTCTTAACTGGGAGCCTCTGTGAATAGACAAAGGAAAGGACCGTTTTCCAGCAGATGGTATGTACTGGCTGGTTTTGTGTCAACTTGACACAAGCTGGAGTTATCACAGAGAAAGGAGTTTCAGGTGAGAAAATGCCTCCATGAGAGCCAGCTGTAAGGCATTTTCTCAATTAGTGATCAAGGGGGGAGGGCCCCTTGTGGGTGGTGCCATCCCTGGGCTGGTAGTCTTGGGTTCTATAAGAAAACAAGCTGAGCAAGCCAGGAGAAGCAAGCAAGCCAGTAAGCAGCATTCCTCCATGGCCTCTGCATCAGCTTCTGCTCCTTAACCTGCTTGAGTTCCAGTCCTGACTTCCTTTGGTGACGAACAGCAATGTGGAAGTGTAAGCTCAATAAACCCTTTCCTCCCCGACTTGCTTCTTGGTCATGATGTTTGTGCAGGAATAGACACCCTGACTAAGACATGGTAGCACCAAGTAAACAGCCCATCCCACACTGGGGGAGTGGAGGATGTCAAGAAAACTCTGGAAAGCAAGTTTCCCAAACCCTAGCAGGGCAATCATCAAACTCTATAGCTCCAGGTCCAGCATAGCAGGCAGGTGGTGGACTCATCTGGGTCCCACCAAACCTGGGAAGCCTTGACCCTCTGTTGCTGCCATTTGCCATGCATGCATCCCCCTTCGAGGCCAGTTCTACTTAGTATCCTTTGCTTTTCTTGGCATATAGCCATGATCCTGGGCTCTCCTTTACAGCTCAGGCCTCAGCTACACAACTTCATGCATAGTCCAATCTGATCTTCCACACAGGAAATCTAACCCTGCCTGGCCTGCTGTCCCTTGCCTGGCCTCATAGGCTTTTCTTTAGATCCTTGGGGCAAGTCCCCATGACCCCACAACGCCTGCATCCCTGTATAATAAGCACCACATAGATGATGCTGATGTCTGCTGCCAGCCAGTGTTACTCTGGAGCCAGCTAGACTCGAACCTCCAAACATCTCTGTGACTAAACCTGGAGGAACGCTTCTGAAAGTTGGCCATGTTGGGACAGGGCACCCCGCATCTCTATCCTCTCTCTCTTTTTAAGTGAGATTTTTTTCAGATGGGATGGCAGTTTTGCACCTTCGATCTTTTAGTGGATGGAGTTGCGTCAAGACGCCTCTCCTGGTAGTCTGGTGTGGAGCGGACCATCTCTTCAATGGTGCTACTCTTTGACAACTACAGCCACATTAGTTTTGCTCACAGTTTTAAAGGCCCGAATGCTCCCAAATCATTCCAACATCATTTGATTCCACGGTTTACTCTGTGACATTCTCACCGCCAACCTGTCTGAAAGCAGCAAGTGATAACCGTGCTGTCTCCCGAACGCTCTGCTATCTTGAAGTCCATTGCTTTTGAATTCACCCTCTTTCAGACATCTAGCACATCTTTTCAGGACTCAGCCAGATTCTTTGCCAGGATGTAACATGGATGGCCTCAGATCCAGTTCCCAGTAGAACCATTGCTCCCATCTGAGAGCTCACGACTTTTACTGCCTATATGCATTCTGGTCTTCCGAATCCCCACCAGAATGGTCCATCAGACTCTGCTCACATTGTTTTGCAGATCACAGCTTCACTCTTCCACCGTCCCCACACAAATCAGTTTGGAAGACCCAAGAACCCCAGAGTTGGATTTATCATCGGGACAATCTCTCTCAGTGCCAATTTTCTGTGTTAATTACTTTTCTTCCATGTTGCTGTGAGAGAATACATGGTAGACTATCTTAAGGGATCAGAGGTTTATTTTGGCTCAAGGTTCCAGAGAGATTGCAGTTCATTCCGATAGGGAAGGCTTGGTGTGACAGTGTGTGGTGAGACTTGTTCAGACCACAGTGGAACAAGAGGCAGAGACAGCAGGCCAGGACCAGGGTGCAATGCAGTCTTTGAGGCCTACTCTTACTGACCAAGGTCTATCAGCCAGGTTGCCTCTTCAGGGCTGTACAGCCTTCAGAAGAGTGCCTGAGGCTTGGCCCTCGGTGGTCACAGCTTGTGTCTGGGGCAGGGGTACAGTTCAGATCTAAACCTTAGCACTCGGGGAGAAAGCATGAGGCAGACTGAGAACTGCATGGCTCTCAGGCTGTCAGGATATTTGTTGAAAAAAATTTTTGAAGCAAGATGCCAAGCCATTTGGGGGTTCGTAGCTCCTGAAGCCTGAAAGAATCTGACTGAAGAATATAGGCTTTAAAAGCAGACACTATTTAAAATGTGGATTCTATATGATTGAGACGCCTGAAACCCAAAGTAATTTTTCCCTCTCCTAGGTTGCTTCATCCAGGCACTGGGTTCGGTCTGTTGGTTCCTCCGCCCCATGCGTTTGCACAGAGCATCATGGGAGCAGGAACATGAGTGGAAGGAGGCTGTTCACCTATGGCAGGCAAGAACAAACCGTGGACGAGATAGCGCCAAAAACCTGTCCCTTGTTACGTACTTCCTCCGACTGCTAAAGATTCTGAAACTCCCAAAATATCAGTGTCCGCTGGGACCAAGTGTTCAACATGTAAGTCGTGTGTGTGTGTGTGTGTGTGTGTGTGTGTGTGTGTGCCTATGAATGTATACATATGTATATGTGTATGAGTATGTATATGTGTGTGTATATATGTATGTGTGTGTATGTGTGTGAGTGTGTATATGTGTGTGTGAGTGTGTGTATATGTGTATATATGTGTGTGAATGTGTATATGTGTGTATGTGTTTATATATATCTATGTGTATATGTGTGTGTATGTATGAGTATATATGTATGTGTATGTGTATGTGTGAGTGTGTGTATGTGTGTATATGTATGTGTCTGGGTGTGTATGAGTGTGTATGTAGATGAGTGTGTATGTGTGAGTGTATATATGGTTGTATCTATGGTAGAAAACATTTGTTTATGTACTTATTTACTCACTTGGACTTTTGCATTGCATCCTTCCTCATCCCCAGATGCTACCCTCTCTTGGTCCCCTCTTTAAATTTTAGACATTTGAGATTCAAACATCTTAATCAGATGAAGTTAAGGAATGCCCCTGCCTTTTAGAAGGGGCTGGGATGGTAACTTACTGAAATTCACCGTGTAGAGGGTCTATTTGGAGGCTCTTGATCAACAACAGGTCTTCGATGGGGATCACACATGCGTGGGGTGGGATCTCAATCTGACGGCGATGCCATCAGATTGGGATGGTACTGGATGCCTAAAATTACACGATCTTGGAGTCTTAGCTTCGAGGGGCCGGGGTGCTTATCACGTGTTCAGCTCTGAGGCTTGCATAAGTAAGGATTAAACCTACACGGAGATCTTAGGAGGGCTCTGGACCCCCAGCGAGTCCTCACAATAGCAGCCATTGTTATTCCACGCTGATCACAGCCCTTCCGCTGTGGCTTTTGATGTTCCCTTGCTTGATGGAGACCCTTGGCTGTGTCTTGGTTTGGCGTTGGATTACCGTATTTCTCTTTGTTTTCTCGCTTCGGTATCAAAGCACATATTTATCAAAGCCTACAGGAAGCTGCCAGAGTTTGCGTGCCTGTTCTCAAAAGGCTTCCTTTGAGTACCCACTCTGCTGAAGAGGCTTGCTTCCCTCTCCTGCTATGTGCAGAATGTCTGGCTCCATGTCAGCTCCTTACCCAGAAATGGCTCTTCTAGGGTGGAACTCAGTCCCTTCCTGTCTCTCTGAGTTGAGCCCTTTGTTCTGTTTGCGTTTTCTGTAGTAGAGAAGCATTTTTGAGCTCTCTGTTGCTGCCTTTTCTTTTAGAATTGTTTCCTGATTGGTGTGAGTTGAAGGTGTCATTTTCTCTTAGTTAGGTCTAAATAACATTATTTCATCAACTCCACCTCCACAGTTTGGGGAACTTTCATCTCCAAATTCCAGTTTCAAAATTGCCTCATATTCAAGTGCATTTACCTAGAGAGACCAAGGACTGGGTTTTGATAGAATTGTTCTACCAAGCTACGCCTTCCTTCTCCCTCTCTTGGGCATATAAAGAGCTTTATCATTAAAACGATGTATTTGCCAATTTTCTCATTGCTGTGAACAAATGTCTGACAAAGTTACCCAAGAGAGAAAGAGTTTACGTTTGGTTCACAGTTTGGAGCCAAGGAATATGGTCCAGCTTGTCAGGGAAGTCATGGTGGAAGAGACATGAGGTACTGAGTCTTACGGAGGCGTCCTCATCAAGGAGAAGAGGAATGAAGCTAGGACTCAGTGGTTTTTCTCTTCCCCCTTTCATTCATCCGGGACTCTCCAGCCCACGGGATATTGAGAATGGTTCTTCTCTTTCTCGTTAAACTTCTCCAGAAGCACCCTGACAGCCACACCCAGTGTGAATCCTAGACAATTCTGCATCGAGTCATGTTGACAGTGAAGATTAGCCACCACACAGTTTTGCTTTCTCTAAGATTCCTAAGGGGACTTTGTTGCACTGTTTGTGAGTGTGTGTGTACCCATGTGTGTGCATGCATGTGCATGTCTCTCTGTCTCTCTGTGTACGTGTGTATCTGTGTCTCTCTGTGTATATTATTCTAAAGTATCCACAGGAGAAGGCTAGGCCACCATAGCAATAAATAGTGTATTTCTATTGCACACTGGCGACCAGGGCATATGAAAGTCCAGATTTTGAAATGCAAACTTCTGGTCATGCTGTTCAGCTCCCTATGATGTTATTTGAGATTTTTAAAAAACAATTAACTCATGCTTCAATGAAAGAATCACTAGGGTAAGTCTTTCAAAACATTCATTTCATTGAGGTATCATTAAGATAAGATTCAAAAAATACCCATTCTTTTCACAGAACTCGTAAATATTGACAAATGTGTATACTTGTGCAATGTCACCACAGCCAAGACAGCGCATCCCCATGGTTCAGGACTTTGAATCCTGACTGCATCCTCTGGTAGGGAAAGGTGGATCCACCTCGTCTTAGTTAGGGTTTCCATTATGATAAAACACCATGACCAAAAGTAATCCTGAGAGAAAAAGGTTTATTTCAGCTGATAGTTCCGTATCACAGTCTATCACTAAGGGAAGTCAGGGCAAGAACTCAAACAGGCTGGGAACCTGGAGGGAGGAAGAGATGCAGAGGTCGTGGAAGAGTGCTGCATGCTGGCTTACTTCCCAAGGTTAGCTTGGCCTTCCTTCTTTCTGACACAGTCTATGACCATGAATCCAGGGGTAGTGCCACCCACTGTGGGATGGGCCCACCCACGCCCATCAATCAGTCAAACACACCACACCACAGGCTTTCTACAAGCCCATCTTATGGAGGCATTTTCTCAGTTGAAAGTGCCTTGTTCTAAATGCCTCTAGCGTGTATCAAGTTGACATAAAACTAGCCGGAGGAATTGACCTTTTGTCAGCTTGACACACAAATATTTCACTTATTAATTCATAACCTTTCCTTTCTTGGTCATTCTAAAAACTAATATTAATATCACAAATAGAAAACATTCCGATTTTTTTAAAAAAATTCAAATACTCTAAAAGTTCAGTCTCTTTATGACATCTAAAAGTTTCTTTTAAAGTTTAAGCCTCCCTAAAATATCCAAAGTCTCTAAGATATTCAGTCTCTTTAAAACAGCTATAATCTTTCTAAAACTCTAAACTCTCTCTAAAACTTCAAATTTTTTTTAAAAGTTCAGAGTCCTCAACTATAGGCTTCTGCAAAATAAAAATAAGTTAAATACTTTCTAAGAACCAGGGCAAAGTCACAATCGTTATTAACAAGACAAATCCAGATTCTACGAGTATAAATAACTCAGTGTCCAGTGTCTGGGATTCACTCACGATCTTCTGGGCTCCTCCAAAAGTCTTGGGCATTTCTCCAGCTCCGCCCTCTGCAGCACAAACAGCCTTTCTCCTAGGCTCAGGCCAGCTCCACTCTAAAGTTGCTGCTGTTCTTTTTGTTATTATTATTATTATTATTATTATTATTATTATTATTATTTTGGTTTTGTTCTGTTTTTTTTTCTTTTTTATTTTTTTGATACTTTATTTACATTTCAAATGTTTTCCCCTTTCCAGGTCTCCCCTTTGGAAACCCCCTATTCCATCCCCTTCCCCCTGCCTCTATGAGGGTATTCCCCCACCCATCCACCCACTCCTGTCTTCCGTCCCTGGCATTACTGGGGCATCTAATACCCTCAGGCCCAAGGGCCTCTCCTCCCCTTGATGGCCAACAAGGCCCTCCTCTGCCACATATGTGACCAGCACCATGGGTCTCTCCATGTATATTCCTTGGTTGGTGGTCCAGTCTCCGGGAGCTCCAGGGCGTCAGGCTAGTTGACACTCTTGCTTTCTCCATGGGGCTGCAAACTCCCTCAGTTCCTTCAGTCCCTTTTCCAGCTCCTCCATCCAGGACCCCACACGAAGTCCAATGGTTGGTGTGAATTAAATCTTGGGTATTCCGAACTTTTGGGCTAATACCAACTTATCAGTGAGTACATACCCTGTTTGTTCTTTTGTGACTGAGTTACCTCACTCAGGATGATATTTTCAAGTTCCATCCATTTGCCTGCAAATTTCACGAAGTCATTGTTTTTAATAGCTGAGTAGTATTCCATTGTGTAAGTGTACCACATTTTCTGTATCCATTCCTCTGCTGAGGGACATCTGGATTGTTTCCAGCTTCTAGCTATTATAAATATGGCTGCTATGAACATAGTGGAGCATGTGTCTTTATTACATGTTGGAGCATCTTCTGGGTATATGCCCAGGAGTGGTATAGCTGAGTCCTCAAGTAGTATTATGTTCAATTTTCTGAGGGTCCTCCAAACTGATTTCCAGTGGTTGTACCAGCTTGCAATCCCACCAGCAATGGAGGAGTGTTCCTCTTTCTCCACATCCTCGCCAGCATCTACTGTCACCTGAGTTTTTGATCTTAGCCATTCTGACTGGTGTGAGATCAGCACCTCATGGTACCTTCTCCAAAATTGACCATATAATCAGTCACAAAACAAACCTCAACAGATACAAGAAGATTGAAATAATCCCATGCCTCCTATCAGACCACTACAGATTAAGGCTGGTCTTCAATAGCAACAAAAACAACAGAAAGCCCACATACACATGGAAGCTGAACAATGCTCTACTCAATGACAACTTGGTCAAGGAAGAAATAAAGAAAGAAATTAAAGACTTCCTAGAATTTACTGGAAATGAAAGTACAACATACCCAAATTTATGGGACACAATGAAATCAATGTTAAGAGGAAAACTCATAGCTCTGAGTGCCTCCAAAAAGAAACTGGAGAGAGCACACACTAGCAGCTTAACAGCACACCTGAGAGCTGCTGTTCTTAATAATTGTTCTATAGCACCGGCATCTCCACAATACCAGGGTCTCTGCAACCAGACTGCACCTTCACCAACAGCCTCCAGGGACTGTTCTAGTTAATGTTACTATTGCTGTGAAGAAACACCATGACCACAGCAACTTAGGAGAAAAAGGTGTATTTGGCTTATGCATCCACACCATGGTTCATCATGGAAGGGAGTCAAGGCAGGAACTCCATCAGAGTAGGAACCTGGAGGCAGGGACAGATGCAGAGGCCGTAGACGAGTGTTGCTCACTGGCTTTGTTCCCATGCTTTCTTATAGAAGCCAGGACCACTAGCCCAGAGATGGAAACACCCATAATGGGCTTGGCTCTTCCTATCAGTCACTAACGAAGAAAATGCTCTACATGTTTGCCTACACTCATCTTATAGAGGCATTTTTCAATTGCAATTACCTCCTCTCAGATGACTTTAGCTTGTGTCAAAGTTGACATAAAATTAGCCAGCATAGGGGCTCTGCTCTTGCCACGTGATGCCAAGCCTCAGTTTCTCAACACGACTCCATCCATCCTTCTACTGCAACAGAGGCTACACCTTTACCAACAGCCTCTTCCACTCTGTCCTCAGAGACCTCAGTCTCATCACACAGCACCAAGTCACAGCTGCGATCCATGGCCACTTCATGCCTTCAAACCCAGTACTGCGTGGGAGACTCCTACACATGACCAAGTTCACTTACCAGCATGAGATGCAACTTTAGCACACTCTGGACCACAGCTTCTATATGCTGCTCCTGAGGAGATTTCCCTAGAAGACTTCACCTCAGTGATGCTGGTCTCTTCGTAATCATAGCCGATTTCTCAGCTCTAGCTGGTCAACATGGCTTGTCCTGGTGGAGATAAGGTTTCATTTTAGTGGATCTGACTTCTTGTTAATTATGGCTTATTATCTAACCTCAATTGACAAGTATCCATCATATCGGCAAAGCAAAGGTTTCATTTCAGTGTTGCTGGCCTTTTGTTAACAGATTCTTCAGCTCTAACTGACCAGACACAGCAGATTCTTGATACAAATATCATCACACAAACAGTTCTGATACAGCCTATGTTTTCCCCTGCAGCTTCATAAGCTAGAACTCTATCATCTGTACTATTCTTAGCATTAGTGTCTAAGTTCTTACAACAGATCATTAATCTGTGAGTATTTAATGGCTTTTAAAGCCCAAAGTTCCAAAGTGCTTCCATAATCCTCCCCTAACATGGTCAGGTCCATTACAGCAATACCCCACTTCTGGAACCAATTTCTGTCTTCACTGGGTTTCCATTGTTGTGACAAGATACCATGATCAAAAGTAACTTGGGAGGGGAAAGGGTTTATTTCAGCTTATAATTACGTATCACAGTCAATCAGTGAGGGAAGTCGGCAGGAGTTCAAACAGGGCAGGAACCCAGAGACTGGAGCTGATGTAGAGGACACAGAGGAGTTCTGCTTACTAGAGTCCTCCTTGGGCTTATCATGCTTCCTCACACACATCATAGGACCACCCACCCAGGGGTAGCAGTACCACCCCTGTGATTGGACCCACCCACATCAATCACCAGTTAAGAAAATGCTCCACAGGCTTCCCACAGGCCAATTTTATGGAGGCATTTTCTTGAGATCACCTCTTCCCAAATGACTCTGGCTTATGTCAAGTTGATGTAAATCTAGTCAGTATGCAGCCTTAGAGAACAAACTAAAAGAAGAGTGGATTCATGTTTGCAAGGGCTAATCTCCCAGAAGGAGGTGTGATGGTAATTGCCACAATAGCAATCTAGACAGGAAAAGGGATTTTCCATGAGAAGACCCTGAGGAGGGGCCCTTTCTCCAAGACAGGAAGAGTACTCCGCCGTATGTGTTGGCGAACCTTTCATCTTGCACAAATTCCAGGTTAGTGGTAGGTGTCCAGAGTCAGGGCAGTCAGGGAAGCCCCCTTGTCCTTGTGTTGTCCCTTGACTACAGTCAGCAAGACAATGGCTGTGCCCCAAGCAGGACACACCCACACCAACTCCCTACAAGAACCCCTGCAGTGCTAGTGGCCACCCATGAGGAAATGGCGGCTTGAGGTGGAGCTGGAAGTGGCCGAGAGGCATCTATGAGAGAAAGCATCAGGCTCAACCCTAACTCCGAAGCCAGTGTGAGAGGAACAGACGTGGGCCAGCAGTAACGTAGGACTGTCACCTGGCAGGTAAAAGCACAGATTCCCACTCAAATCTGAGTTTCAGGTGGGCCAGAGTAACTTATAGGTAGGACTCAACATGACATTTAGGTGCACGCATATTAAAAGTTAACTATTCACATGAAATTCAAATTTAACTCGGCATCTTCTATTTAGGAACTGTGCTTTACAACGTACAAAGGTCAACAACTGGGCAGCTTATAATGTCTGTTATAAATCAAAGCGATCCAAAGTAAAACAAAAGATAAGAACAAACATCTTTGGGGGTTTGAATAAAGAATGTGTGCATGCCTATGGGTGTGTGTGCATGCCTGTGTATATACATGCCTCCGTGGTATGTGTGTGTGTGTGTGCGCGCACATGCATTCATTACTCGTGTGTGTGTGTATGTGTGTGTGTGTGTGTGTGTGTGCACTAAAGTGGCTATAAAGCATTGAAACTGAAAGGCTGACATATGCTTTTTTTTTTTGATCCTAAAGTAAATTTGAAGTTTTATTTATTTAATTTGAATCTTTGTTTTATGGAAAAGCAATTTTGGGTTTCAAACTGAGGCCATAGTTTCCAGAGAGAACCTATAGAAGCGGTTTTGTGTCTGAGAGCGTCTGCTGGTAGAGAACGAACAGACTGTGACAGCCTATTGATTTTCTTATCCTATTCTCTATTTTTTTTTTTTTTTTGGTAAAATCACTTTTAAGAAAGCATTATACATATTCTCACAAGCTCCCCGCAGTTGTTCCCATACACTTATGACAACTGAGAGGAGCCTACTTCCCTCTTTGTCTCTCCCTTATCCCTACAAAGAGCCACCTGCAACATTATTAAAGCAATTATTTGTAATATAGACTCCCGCATTTCAAATGATACCCTTTTATTTATTTATCTTTAATTGACAGCATTGTATGTTTCTATCATCAGGCATATGGTGGCTCAGAAGGATGCACACAGTGAGGAAGAGTTGGGTCTGGTTTATACAGGACCCTGGTTGGTTTTTATTGTTAACTCCATACGAAACTGGAGTGACCCTGGGAGGAACTCCTCTGTCAGATTGGCCTGTGGGCAGATCTGTGGGGCATTTTCATAATTGTTGATGTAGAAGGACCAAGTCCAGTATGGGTGGTACCAACTGTAGGCAAGTGGGCCTCTGCTAAATAAAAAAGCAACCTGAACATGAGCCTGGAAGCAAATAGCATTCCTCCATGGCCTCTGCTTCAGTTCCTGCTTCTAAGGTCCTATTTGAGTTTGTGCCTCAACTTTCCTCAGTGATGGAAGTAGCCTGAAAGTATAAGCCAAACAACCCCTTTCCTTCCTTAGCTTGCTTTTGGTCAGTATTTTATCTCAGTGGCAGAAACTAAACAAGAATAGATGATTAAAGGTGGTTTAATGGTTAAGTATAGTTAATTAACAGAGGCATGACCTTAAATTGTTAAGGTTTTATGTGTGCGTGTGTGTGTGTGTGTTGAGAACACACAATATTTTCCTTCTTAACATTAAAAGATGTGTCTATCTATGTGTCTGTGTGTAGATTTGTGCATGTGTGAGCATAAGTGCCACAGAAGCCAGAAGAGGGCACTGAATCCCATGATGCTGGAACTAGAGGCAGTGCTGGGAACTGAACTTGGGTCCTCTGCAGGAGCAGTATGCTCTCTTAACCCTTGCACCATCTCCCCAGTTCCACTCTTTCATTTTTGAAGACTATAAGAAGCAATTGTGGTCACCTTGAAATCTGTTTGCCTGTGTAAGTATGATTGTGACACCCCCTCCCCTTCCCCCCCAGTCATCCCAGCTTCTGGTAACCACCATTCTACATTCTATTCCCACATGGCCAACAAACAATGCTCTCGTGCTGTTTCTTAACATTATTTTCATCTTCTGCTCTGCAGTTGGGGGTTTCACCCCTTTCTGTGCCTGTCTTCCCAATCATAAATTTTATTTTGATTACGTTACTATCTGCACTGCTCCAGTTTAGAAATAATACCTTTCACTGATTAAATGAGTAATATTTCTAAGTTGGGTTTTAATGGAACTTAGTTTTTCCTGTAGTTTGTAGTCGCCCTTGTTTTCCTTTTGATTAGCCCTCTTTAAACTTTGCCCAATTCCTCCACCCCAAATGCTCTTACCAATCCCTTAAGAATAATTACCTTTGACATTTTTTCTTATTTGTTTCAATTACTTTTGAGACGGGATCTCACTCTATATCCCTGGATGGCGTTGGCTAGGTGGGTATTGTCCTGCCTCAGCTTCCCGAGTGGTCGGATGATATGTGTGAGTGGCCATGCCCTGTGAAGGACCGCTTTTGTAAGTGATCAGACACATTGCATTTGTCTGCTGTTTTTCGTCTCTGGAATCCTCCCCCCAGTCTTTTATCTTCCCTTCTAGTCTGACGTGGTTGGTGTCTAGGCTTCCACACAGTCGTCGCCCGAGTCTTCCATTTCCCTCCAGCCTGTGGGTTCTGCCTAGTCTCTCTTCTGTTGCACCTTCCCGGTCCCACACTGTCTTCTTTCTTTTGTGGGAACATATTATTTAGTAGCTTCCTGAAAGAAGGGTGCACAGACAGGTCGTTTATTTGAAAATTTCATGTCTGTAAGTGCTTTGTTTTCTTTTTGTATTTGATGGATGGTTAGACTTTGTGTAGAATTCGAGATTAGGATGAATCAGAAATCTGAGACTACCGCTTCAATCTCTTTCCATCTCGTACTGCTCTTCCTGCGCCTCACGTTGACATATTTCCTTCCTCTGAAAGCTTTCAGAGTCTTTATTTATTCCACATATGCTGATTCCTTATGATGACATGCCCACGGTCAGGTCTTTTACTTGTCAGACGGCTAGACAAATCGTGTCTTCAGTTCTGAGTTGCTTTCTCTTACTGTGGCTTCAGTAATTTTCTCGTTCACTTTATCTGTTCTTTTTCCCTGTATTTCGTGTTAACTGGATGTTTAATTTAATCCTCTGATCACCTAACCTTATTTTATTTCCCTTCTTGTATATGGTGCCTTTGGAAATTGTTCTATTTTCTGGGTAAGTTCTTAGCATTTCTTCTGTGATATTTTCCATCAAATCTTTTTTTAAAGGTGGGTGAGATATATCCGTGGGTAAAAATGCTGGCAGCATCAGCTTGGTAACCCTAACCCTAACCCCAACCCCTATCTCAACCCCAACCCCAACCCCAACCCTGAAGTTATGGAAAGCAGACTGGAAGATTCTCTCTTTCTCTCTCTCTCTCTCTCTCTCTCTCTCTCTCTCTCTCTCTCTCTCTCTCTCTTTTTCTTGTCACTTAGTACATATGGGGATGGTAAGCCTCAGGTAAGGAATTTTTCTTGGGGAATAGTATGTATAAATATTTATTCTGTCTGCTATTTGGCTTGCTCAGAGAAGAATAAAGCCTCCATGACATTCCTATAGCTCCGTAGGTGGCTTTTTACCTGTATGAGTTGTGGTTTCCTACAGTAGCAGATCCAACAGAAAGAACATAAGGAGATTTATCAGAGTGGTCTGTGTTAGGAACCATGTAGTCCGGTAAGAGCTGTCTTCATGTTTAAGAGGGTGAGAACCTGGTGGGTGATCAGTCCACAAGATGTCAGCAGTCCTGATTGGGTGCTGAAGGCCCGGAGGGTTCCTGGAGGGCCACCAGTTCAAACCATGTTGGGAAGCCTAGAAACTGGGTTCTGATGGCCGTGAAGGATGAATAGCAGCAACAGTAAGATAGACACTCAGCAGCAAGGATCAAAGGCAGCAAGACATGCTGACCCGAGTCTCTATATCTAGGCCACCGGAAGGGATGGCCACTCTGGGGAAGAAGAGGTTTCTTCTCCAAGTCAGTCCTTTCTAGGAGTGCCTTCACAAACCCACCTAAAAGCCTGGCTCTTGCTTGAGTCCAGATGCAATAAAATTGACAATTAACAGCCTGTTCCATTGCATGGTTCTATACCAACTCTCTCCTTTTGGTATATCCTCTTCTGCTCTGGGTTTTTTTTTTTTTTTTTTTTTGAGTCAACTTAAAATACTTTTTCTTTACTCACCGGGATTTCAGTGGATCTATGCAAGAGAGGAGAGAAAGCCACAGAAGGCAGAACTTTTAGCTCCTTCCCCAGACTCTGAACTGCCAGGATTCTGTAGCATCCCGACCTTGCACTGATGGAGTTCTCTTCCTAATTCTCTCACCCCAGGCCATCCTGAGCCTGTTGTGTGTGTTTTAATGGACAAAAGCAAAGGAGTCCGAGTGCAAAGAGCTCAGGGGGATGATGGGAGTCGTGAACTGAAGCACGTGTTCAGGTCTCTCGAGAACTGAGTGCCGGTTCTTAGCATCGGTCAGGATTCAAAGACTGTGGGCGTGTCCATGGACCAGTGACACAAGGAAGCAGGGCAGCGCTGGATTCACTGTAGTTTTAGAAGCTGTGAGACCGGTCCAAGAGTCCTCCAGGCAGCTGCATGTCTATTCACACCCTTCGTGGACTCAATGGACAGATCTCACTGAAGTTTTTTTGATGTTTGATTTCTAAATCTACTTTCGATAGTGAATGGCACTCCTCGGTTCTTATGAATGACGTCCTTACGCTTGCCTGAGGCAGGCGTGATCCTGGATGCCTCGATGTCTAATGAGAAGGGAACGGTGTTTTACGTCTCTGGGAAGTTTTGAGTATAATCCTCCAGCCTGCCAGCTGCCCTTGCTATAGAGCCTGGATGCTGGAGAAACCAGAGGAGCCTGTAGGAAGGGTCACGTGAGTGTGGTGGGCGCAGTGAAGGGGGGACTCCACTGGAAGAGCATGGAGATTCCAAAATGCCCTGCTATAGAGAACAGCCACAACATTTGTGGAATGCCTACTGTGTGCCTGGTACGGAGCTAAGGATTTAAAATCCGTTATGAATTATGTTCATTTTAAAGGCAGAACCGTGTCATTAAAGCAGGTTGTGTGCTGTGGCTGTCTCTTATGCCAGGGTCTGCTTTACTCTGTATGTGTGTCTGTTTGGTGTGTATTGTACGCTGGCGATATATGTGGCGTGTAATGTGTGTGTATGATAAATATATATGGTGTGTAGTGTGTGTGTGTACACGATATGTATGGTGTCAGTGGTGTGTTTGTGTGTGTATGGAGTGAGTATATAATGTATGTTATATGTAAATATTCTGTCTGTATATATGGTATACTGGCGTGTGTATTATGTGTGTGTATATGATGTATATATATATGGTATGTAGGTTTGTGTGTTGTGTGCATTTGGTGTGTGTGTATGGTATGTCTATATGGTACATGGCTGTGTGTGGTGTGTGTGTGTGTTATTTGTGGATCTGCTATGTAGGGACGTGTGTGAGTGTGTGTGTGTGTGTGTGGTGTATGTGTGTATAACAGTTTCATGTGCTTTTCTTTTCTAGAAGGCTGCGTTCAGGTGGCTGGGCCTCACTTAGTCAAGGCTGGCCTTGAATCAGACAAGAGCACAGGAAAGGTCTACTTTTGCTTCATCCTGGACCAACCAAAGGCTGAAATTATAATCCTGACTTCCTGCTTCTCTCTCAAGGTGGAAGGAGACCTGCAGCTTCTGTGGCTGTCCCTGTCTGTGTTGTCTCGGCCCTGGTCACATCTTAGCTTTCCTGGCTCCTGAAGCTGGGGTGAAGGGGCACTCAGGGCTCACTGTTTTAACTCACTTGTGGCTACACACACCATGCGTGTGTACATGTGCTTGTAACACATACCTGTAAATACACACATACTCACACATACATGCCACACACAATTATAAGCACACATATCGCACACACACACACACCTGTAAGAACATACACAAATCACATATACCTGTACACATACATCTGTATACATATGTATACACACACACACACACACACACACATACACATGCCACATCAAACTCAGTAGTACCCAGGGTTTTGTACCCTGGTCCCTTTTCTTCTCACTGAGATCTTGGTTCAAATGACACCCTCTTAGAAAACTCTCAGCTGCTTACTTTATCCTGAGCAGCACCCAGTCATATTATTTAAATATAGAATATGTCACTGTATGGTGTTGTCCGCCTGGTACTTATTAGCACATGGAGTCACCACGTCCATCACCGCAGCCTGATGAATGTCCCTCCTTCCTGTCAGCATCACTGAACACTTGTGGCAAACCCTGTTGTAGACCAGTTACTGGTTGATTGGTTGGTTCTTGCTAGTAGTTTGCCGTTCTCTGTGATTGCGTGGGGGTGCTTGGCCATACTGCTTATGTGGAGATGAGGAGCACGGACTGATAAATCCCTGCTTTGTTAGTGAAGTTCAAGGTGAGAGACAGCAAACAATTCTTGGCAGAGCCTGTGTGGAAGTGCATGTTACCGCATGCTACCGCGCATGCGCATACACATTTGGCGTCTCCTAGGTTACTTATGTTTGCCAACACCATTGTTCCATTCTCCGTGTGTTTACAGTATAGGCCCCTCCCTCAGGGAACTTTGGGGAGAGTTATGGAGGGGGAGGCCTGGATAGTCCCAAGATCCACGGAGGATGGGGCAGTGGGATGACCACCTGTAAGGGCAGAGGAAGGAAGCGGGAAGCAGAGTAATAAACACAGGTAATTGAAATCACGTTGTCAAGCTGGTCATAGTCCCACAAAGCCTGTTGTTTAGAAAGCCTGAGTCACGATTGCTGGCGAGCTGGTGTCTTGCATGGCAACAATCCCCGCACCAGGAAGCAAGGGCAGGAAGAAGGGGAGTTCACGGTCTTTTTTGGCTACCAGGTCCTGAGAAAAACCAAACCAAACCCAAACGGGACTATGTCCAGAAAGGAAGGACACCATGGGTCCATGTCGTGACAAGGGATCAGGGTGTCCCTGAGAACCTAGGTCACGTTTCCCTGTCTGCAGGTGCAGCCAGTACTCAGTCCTCCTGCAGGGTCGGCTAGCTCCTACCGGTCTCACTTGGTTCTCTCTCTGGTTAAAGGTTCCTCTAGCTAGTGTGCTTTCTCCAAAGGATTCGTGTGGAGGAGCCACTTTCTAGTCCGGGAAGTCTCCCTGACCCAGTTCCTGCGCCTCCTTACTTGCTTTGGCTGGTGTTTAGTCTCCAGTGGGAGAGCAGAAGTGGAACTGAGAACAGAGAGGACGTGGGTTTGGTGACCATGCAAAGGCTGAAGGATAAATGCCTGGGACATTGGGCAGGGTGTTGAGAGAAAGGGGAAGTGTCCGATGATTTATTCCAGTAAGAACTCAGGGGAGCCTAGGATGAGATTTATGTCCTGTGGTGTTTGGTATAAGGTTGGCAGCGTGTTCCCTTTGATTTGGAAGGCTGGCCGAGGGCAAGGCGACTCTGAGAACACTTGGTGCCCTTTTCACTCTTTGCTCCAGCTTCAAGGGGTCCGATCAGACCAGTTTTGCGGCCTTCCTGTGGTTGGAGACATACAGCAAACTCTGACCAGTGAGCCGACATCTAAAGTAACATGGCTGTATTCTGACCTGGAGCATTTATTTAATTTTTAAAATTAAACCGAGTGTGTTTCTGTAATGTGTAATCCCGCATTTGCGAGGCAGAGTGAGGAAGGATCAAGCACCCTGGGTTATCTTTGGCTACATAGTAATTTAGAGGCCAACCTGGGTTACCTAAGACTCTACCTCAACAAGTAAATAATTCATTGCAGAAAACAGTGTTCCATTATGACATTTTAAAAAATGTCTTTAATGTGCTTGGATCTAATTTACCCTATTGCCTTTCTTTTTCTTTTTTCTTTTCTTTCTTTCTGTTCCCTTAGGTCCCTTCCCCTTCCCAAATAGTCTTTCTTCTGCTTTCATGCCTTTAAAAAGAAAAATCTAGATTTTTGCATTTGGGAGAAAACCATGTAATATCTACCTTTCCGAGTCTGGCTTATTTCTGCTGAAGTTCCATCCATTTGAATGAATGACATAACTGCAAGCTTCTTCCTAGCTGAATAAAACTCTGATGTGCCCACCTTTCCAAATTTTCTTTATCCATATCTCCGTGGGGAATGTAGGCTCTACTTTTCTGTCTTCACTGTGGTGGGAAAATGCAGCATCAATCACAGGTGTGCCCCTGGGATGGGCTCTCTTGGAGTCTGTCTACATAGCAAGATGAGGAAGGGCCGGATCGCATGGTTGGTCTGATTTTGTTTTTGTGAGGGGTCTCCAAGGTGATTGGCATAGCGGCTGCCCGAGGTAATTGTCTCATCAGTCGTGTGTAATGCTTCCCCCACACACCCTGCATCTGAACCTCCCCAGCATCTGTTGCTTATTTATTTATTTTGGTGATAACCAGTCTGATGGGGTGAGATACACTCTCCCTACATCTTGATTTACATTTTCCTAATAGCTAAGGATGTTGAGCCTATTTTTTTTTTAATCCATTTACGGGTTATTTATATGTCTTCTCAGATGGGTCTGTTCTGCTCCCTTGCCCATTTATTTACTGGGTGCTTTTTTTTTTTTTTTTTTAAATTCTGAAATGTAATCCCTCACTAGATGAATAGATGGCAGAGGTTTGTCCACCCTACAGGCCGTCTCTTCATTCTGTTAATTGTTTTACAGTGCATAGGTTTTCTCATTTCACACAATCCTATTTTTCTTTTTTAAAAAGAATTTCATTTTTATTTTATGTAAGTGTGAGTGTTTTTGCCTTCATGCATGTATGTGCACCACATGCATGCAGTACCCGTGGAGGCCAGAAGAGGGCATTGGATCCCCTGGAATTGGAGTGACAGACCACTGTGAGCACACCATGTAGATTCTGAGCATTAAACTTGGGTCCCTTATGGGGACCAGTGCTCTAACTGCTGAGCCATTTCCCTACTCCAGATCCCACTTTTCAATCCTTGGTTTTATTTCCTGGGCTATTGGAATCTTTGCTGAAGTCCTCACCTATGTCCACATCTCTTACGTTCTGATGCTTCCAGTATTTTCAAAGTTGCGGGTCTTACATTAAGGTCTTTGATCCATGTTGAATTGATTTTTTATTTTTTTGTATAGGCAGAGAGGTGCACATCTAGTTTTATTCTTCATTCTCAGTACCATCTGAAGAGTCTGTCTTTCTTCTGGTGTACCTATGTTGAGAATCAGGTGGCTTCTTTCCCCTTTCCTATCCTATCTTACCTGCCCTAGCTGATTTGCATGTCTGTTTTGGGGGCCATTGGAATGCTGGTTTTGTTACCACAGCTCTGTCTTATCCTTTGACATTGAGTTGGAGCACTTTATTGAAATGCTAATTTTGATTTACGTTTCCCCGATTCTATGGATACAGAACCCCTTTTTCCTCACTTTCATTGACACCCAGAAACACTAAAGCTCCTGGCCACTCTGTCAACCTTGATCTTGAGGTAAGGGACGGCACTTCCATCTGACCAGCATTCGGCGGAGAGCATGAATGTCCAGTCTGACTGAGACATGAGGATATTCTGTTTTCAAGCAGCATCTAACCCATACTTGATCAGATGTATCGTAAACAGGGTGACTTCATTTTTAAGGGGAAAAACCTGGCTTTTGGGATGGGAGGACAGATATGGGAAATGATACTGAGCATCAGTATATGTGCCTGGTATATCCAGTATTCCGATATCATGAGGAAAGGGAAGAGACCGGAAGCGGTTGGGCACCATCGAAGGGCACAGATTGTCACGTCATGAGAAACAAGTTCTACAAATGCAGCAGACAGAGCACAGAGACG
Source organism: Uromys caudimaculatus (assembly GCA_028551405.1). NCBI lineage: Eukaryota > Metazoa > Chordata > Mammalia > Rodentia > Muridae > Uromys > Uromys caudimaculatus. The sequence continues at coordinate 8,313,648 of CM052706.1, read as the reverse complement.
GTAGTGAGCGGGCGGAATGTGTCCATGGTGAGGAGAGCTGGTTGTCAAGGCTCTTCCCACGAGAGCAGTAAGTCTGTGAGGTAATAACTATGTGATGTCATTTGATTTAATTATCCCAGGTTGGATATAGAAATATTGTTGTACCCCATAAATGGACATACTTTATAATCTGTCAGTTACAAATGAATAGATTAAATATTTCATATGGTTGAATTAAAGAGAAAACATCTGAAAGGGACTCCCCAGGGATGACTGTGAAGAACAGGCTGAGAAGCAGAGGTCTAATCATCTAATTGACGCCAACCCTGGTAACTGTGGCACAAGATCTGATTTTTCTATATGTCACTTCCTCTTCTGTGTCTTTCCTTAGGTGTCACTTAGAGGACATTTTTGGTGACACAGTGCCAAGATGAATACATGTCTGAGACTTTTGAGGACAAGTTTATTCTACTTTTTTTTTTTTCAGTTATTTTATTTTTCATTCTTGCTACACAGCCCTGGCTGCCCTGAAAGTTTCTGTGTCACTCAGGCTGGCTTGGGGCTCGCCGCAGTCCCCTGCCTCTCCCTCACAGATGCTAAGATTGTAGGCGTGTGCCGCCCGACTCTCAGTCCACCCTTAAGTTTTCTGTTTCTTTGTCCTTCATGAGTCCTTCCTAGTTTTCCAAGCAGGCTTTTTATTGTGGCTGAGAAATGTGCTCAATTTGCCTAGGGCCTCCCTGGGCTTTTGACTTCTCTTGAATATAGAGTTCATGACATGGCTTTGATGGTGTTCTGTAGGGATGAGGAAGGAGAGTCAGACTTTGTGCTGCATGTCTAGAGATTTGTCTTGCTTTGGGGAGCAGTAAAGATGTGACCTGTTGAACTGTAAATGTTTGGGCTTACAGTATGAAGGGAGTCACAGATAGATTTTCAATTCTTTAGACCTGGCCCAAAGAATGGGTGTTTGGTTTACTTGCCCTCTCTCTGTCTTAGCCTCTGTCTCTGTCTCTGTTCCTCCCTTGTTCCCTCCCACCCTTTCTTCCCCTCTCCCTCCCTCCTTCCCTCCTTCCTTCCTTCTTCCCTAGATCGAGTCTCACTCTGTAGCCCAGGCTGACCTAGAACTTGTGGCTATCCTTCTGCCTCCGTGATCTGAGTGCCGGGACTACAAATGTGAACTATCATACTTGCTTCAACAGGATGTTTGTTTTGTTTTGAGATTTGGTCTCATACAGTCTAGGCTGGCCTTGAACTCACACTGCTGCTGAAAGGGACCTTGAACTTGTGTTTCTGCAGCCTCCGCCTCTTGAGTGCTGGGATTACACAGGAATGCGCCACTATGCTGGCTTTATGCAGTGCTGGGATTGAACACAAGACTTTGTCCCTCAGGTGGGTAGTCACTCTATCCAGCCCCTCAGAGGGATGCTTGGAGTTGGAGGAGACACTTAGTCAGTGTAAATGGGTGAAGGTGTTCATGTGATGCTCGTGTCTCTGGATGATCTCCCCCACCTTGAGACCTTGGCTCCCATGAGGCACCTATAGGATGCTGCAGTTGAGTCTGATGAGAGGAAGCCCTTGTCTCCACCTTCTCACAGCCCAGTGAGAAGCAGCAACAGTTGGGGGAAGTGTTCTGGAGATGGGCTGGTACTCTACGGGACAGACCTGATGACAAGGCCCTTCAAGGGCCAATGGGCCTAGACAGGGTGTGGGGCTAAAGAGGGGTTCTGTCAATCCCAGTGATACTTAGAGGTTTGAATGGACACCTGGCATGTGGCTGCTCAGCAACTGGTTATTATCACATGGAAATAGACATACTTGTTACCATGGTGACTCCAGGTTGAACGCCTACACTGGCAAGATGTCCTGGAGGTCACGAAACTGGAAGAGAAAGGTCAGACCGTATGAATAAGGAATGGCGAGTGTCTCGGAGACAGAAAAAGAAAGTACTGCAAAGTAGAGCGGATGTCCTGTGGGCTTTCGCCATCTGTTGAGCCAGTCATGGTGTCCCTCCCTGGGGAGGAATGTCCCCCCTGAGACACACTGTTCATCTTCTTGATGACAAGTGGATCCACTCATGAGAGACCTGCTCTTTGCAGGATTTTAAATCCACCGCCAAGCAGCTGTTAGTTTTGCAAAGGTCAAAGGGCAACTTACTATTCAGGATCAATCCCTGTGTTGGATAATTCTAAGTCAGCTTCCCACGGGCTAGAATCAGCTGAGGGGTAGAAACTCCAACTGAGAAGATGCCTCCATCAGATCGAGTTGTAGGCAAGTCTCTAGGGCATTTTCTTAATTAGTGATTGCTGGGGGAGGGCCCAGCCCATTGCAGGTAGGGTCATCCCTGGGCTAGTGGTGCTGGGGTCTATAAGAGAGCAGGCTAAGCAAGCTTTGGAGGGAAAGCTAGCAAGTAGCACCTCTCCATGACCTCTGTGTTAGTTCTTTTCTCCAGGTTCCTGCCCTGTTTGAGTTCCTGTCCCGACTTCCTTCAGCGATGGAGTATGGTTGTGGAAACATAAGCCAAATAAACCCTTTCCTTCCCAATTTACCTTTGGTCATAGTGTTTCGTCATAGCAACAGTAACCCAAACTCTAAGACAAGCTGGCCCCGGGATAGTGCGAGATTGCTGTGACAGACCTGACCATGTTTTCAGGAGAATCGTGGAAGGACTTTGGAACCTTGGGCTGGAAAAGCCAGTGAGTGTTGAGAGCTCGGTGGGCTGTTCTGTAGGAGCTTGGAAGATCAGAGAGCTGAGAGCAGTGCAGACGCCGACGGAGGCCTGGCTTGAGAAGTTTCAGAGGGAAGCAGAGGATCTGCCAGGCCATTTGTGTGAAGACTCTGTGGTTCTGGTCGGCTGGAGCTGAAGAATCGACTGTGATTGACAAGAGACCGGAACCGCTACAGTGAAACCTTTGCATTGATGAGAAAGTGAATGCTACTCAGCGGGGACTGAGTGATCAGCCGTGATTAAGAAGAGCTTCCTGAGAGTTTGCACCCGAGACCTGCATTCTAGAGGTGGCCCAGGTTGTACCTTGTGCTGCCAGCTGAACTTCGTACTGTGTAAGAGTCTCCCAGGTGGTACTGGTTTTGATGGCATGAAGGGATCATGGAGAGCCACTGAGGCTTGGCACTATAGAGGCAAGGCGGGGCCATTGGTGAATGTGCAGCCTTACTGGCAATTGAACTGCCAGGATTGAAGGGGCCATAAAGGGAAGTTGAGGCTTGTCACCATGAAAAGAGCCAGTAGAGGCTATTGGTGAAAGTGCAGCCCAGTTGCCGCACAAGACCCCAGCATTTTGGAGATGCGAGTACCATGGGATGACCAACAAGAACTCCAGCAGCTATGGAGTGGAGCTGGCCAGAATTTAGAAGACAACCTGTGTGTGCTGCAGAGAGCAGAGCTGGAGAAGTGACCTTGGAGACACCCAAAGGATTGCGAGTGAATCCCAGATATTAGATATTGAATTATTCACATTGTTAGAGTTCAGGTTTGCTTTGTTCAGATTGTGACTGTGACCTGGTTCTTCCCTCTTGAAGTAAGAAAGTATCTAGCTTTTTAAAAATTTTATAGTAGTCCACAGTTGACTTTTTAAAAAAACTCTGGATTTTAAAAGAGGCTGGATTTTCACAGAGACTGAACTTTTAAAATGTACGAGTAGACTTTTAAGTTTGTAATGCTTTATTTGTGATACTTATTAATCTAAGCTCTTAGGGATGAATCAAAAAAAGGGAAAGGTTATGTCTTTAAAAATGTTGTGTGTCAAGTTGACAAGGCGTCAGTTGTGTTGGCTTATTTTATGTCAACTTGACACAGGCTATAGTCATCTTAGAGAAGGGAAATGTCCCAGCCCATCTCCACACGATTGGGGTGTAGGCAAGGCTGTAGGACATTTTTAAAATTAGTGATTGATGGCAGAGAGCCCAGCCCGTTATGGGTGGGGTCAGCCTTGGGCTGGTAGCCCTGGGTTCTATAAGAAAGTAGGCTGAGCAAGCCATGGAGGGCAAAGCCTAATCAGGACACAGCAGAAGCGTGGGCACCTGTGTTCAGATCCTCATAAAATAGTGAGCATAGTGGTGCAAATCTATCACCCTCAATCCTGGGGAGAGGGTGGGAGAGTCACAGAGGTCACTGGCTGTAGGGTGTGGGGTCCTGAGTCTGCTCCACCACAGGGCTCGGCCACTCAGGGAGGCAGGACTCAGGAAGTTGACTGTGCTTACCCCATGCTGTCGCTGGGCAGGGGTGGAGCTGTAGAGAAGCCCCAGGACACTGCTCAGGGTGAGGAAGCGCAGTCTGAGGCATGGGACAGTTGGAGCTGGTTCAGGGGTCTCCAGGACCTGCAATGAGGCTGGGGTGGTCTGGTTCTCAGACTCTTGGACACCCAGGCACCGCTTTGAAGTGCAGAAGAGCTGAGAACTGAGTGGGGGCCCATGGGCAGGCTGGATCTAGCCCAGAGCGGTGGGGGGTGGAAGGGGGGAACTCTGGCTGGTCCTGGGGGGGAGAGAGTCCTTGACTTGATGGCGGGTTGGCTTGGGCTATGGCTAGGAGCACAGAAAGGCCTTCTATGGGAGATTAGATGGCAGCTCTATAGATGAAGGCCTTCTCTGTGGCTCACCACAGCGGATCCCAATGAAAAGAGGCAGTCCATGGTTTTAAGGAATTTATTGTCATGGCAGAAGGCAGATGAATAAAACCATACCCCACTTCTCAGGGTGGGCCTGAGGTTAAATACCTTTCGTAAGGAGGAGTGTCTGGGAAGGAAAGCCTATTGGCTAAGCCTCCAGGCCTTTAGGTATCTCATTAAAATGGAGATTTGTCTTGAGCCTATGTGATCACAGATCTCATCCTCTACCTGTGGAGGGGCTTGGGGCATTGCCCTTACGTGACTGATGGCCACAAATCTATAGGGGGCTGTGGCTAGTGACAGGGGCCTGGTGCCCGGGAACAGGTGAACAGCCTACTGTCCCTTCAAGGTCTCCGGGTTTCGAGCCTTAGCTCAACCAGGAACAAGGCTGCCTTTCACGGTCCCACAGCTGGCCAGCTAGCCTAGATACGTTCAGAGAGACCTTGTTCAAAACATAAGGGAGATCTGATAGAGGAAGACACAGTCTTGAATTTGGCTCCATATGCCCCTTATTTATTTATTTATTTATTTATTTATTTATTTATTTATTTATTTATTTATTTGTTTTGAGACAAGCCTCATTTATGTACACCAGGATGACCTTGAATTTCTATAGACCCACCAGCCTCTGCCTCCTGATTGCTGGGATTAAAGACATGCACCATCATGCCTGGCCCTCATTCCTTCTGGTAGGTTGTTGGGCTGAGGCAGGGAGCCTTCCTCAGGGTTCTCTGGCCTAGCAGAATGTAAGGGTTCCAGCAGGGGAGGGAGCACGAGTGGGGATGGAGTGTCCTGGTCCCGGTCCCTCCTGGGCCGCATGCCAAGACGCTGTACTCGCTCAGCACTCACCGTCCTGTGCCGAGTCAGGTCCTGGCCGCAGGGTGATCCCCGCGAAACCCGCAGCCGCTGTCAGCGCACGCCCCACCACTCAGCCTGGAGAGTGGATCTCTTCCCCGGGCCGAAAGTGTTACAGCTTTTTGGACAGGAGCTCACAGATGCCGGAGCAGTTTTCGCACCTTTATTCCTTCTGGATGGTGGGCGGCAGGCGCGGGCAAAAGTGAGCAGGGCAGGCAGGTAGAGCAGGGGGGCTACACAGGTTAGAATTGTCTGATATACTTTTTGGGAGGGGTCAGGGGTTTGGCAGCCGATACTTTCCATTGGCTTGGTCTGGGGACTTTGTAGTGCCTCATTTGCTTGTGGGAGGACTCAGAGTTGCTTTCTACATGACAAATCTCACATGCCAGGCCTCTCTCTATATAGGGGTTGTAAAGACTGTGGCTGTTTTTACAGGAGTCTTCCGGGAGCATTGGCCAAAAACATAATCCAATCCCTTGTGGAAATTTCACTGCTTGTGGATATTCCACTGGGTCTCACAGAATTTTCAGCCTGTGCTCAACCAGATGTCAGACTGCCTACCACAGACCACTGCCCCACAGTAGGTATCTTATTATAGGTTCCTAGCACTCATGGACTACAAAGGAAAGTGGGGAAATGGGTTTCTGGATAATTTTTAGACTTTACACTGAAAAGGGAACAAGGAATCCCAGTGTTGGGTGAGACAATTGTGGAAAGCATTGACTAGTGATGACTTTGCCCCTTGGCTGGAGTGGATAGGTCCAAAGAATTGATGACAAGGAGGCAGGCTAAGCAAAAAGCTGCTGCAATTTTGGATAGAATGATACTGCAGGAGAGGTGAGAGGAGAGATCCTTGGGGCCTGAGAAGGATTAGATATGGGGTAAAGGAGAAGAAACTTCCAGACTAATACTTTTCTTGCTTTAACAGATAAAGTTTGCTAAGGAATGGCCTGTTTCCCAGAGCCAGCAGGCAGCTGAACTTACGGCCTTAGGCTCTGCCAAAGGCTGCCTGAATGAGGTCCCACCCAGCCTCAGCCCCACAGGGGTGGAACTCAAGAGGTGACACAGAGAGAAGGCAGTACACCAGGCCTGGGGCTGTGCCTTAAGAACCAATGTGAGTGGTTGGGGCAGAGGAGAAAGAGCTTGGGGCAGGAGGAAAGTTGGGGAGGGGCACTTAGATTGGGGAGAAGGGAGAAGGGTCTCAGGAGCCCATGGACTGCAGGGTGAAGCACTTGGCCTATCCCAGGATGAAGTCTTTACCTGCACTCATCTACCACAGACACATGGCCCTAAAATTGGACCTGTTTAATGAATGCTGTTGGAAATTCCTCATTCTCAACATTTAAATAACATAAGTTGAACCTTTGATCCAGTTCACTTTATAAACTACTCAACATGAATTGCTTTTTGGTGGTCATTTATTTCCTCCTCTATGAGCCAGTGGCCCAAATAGAAAACCTCAGAGATTTGCCTTTCCAAAGCTGCTCCTGGGGCCTGCCCAGGCTCTAACCAGAGGAGCTGAGCCACCTACTCTGCTCCCTCCTGCAGTTCACAGGATGGGGGCCAGGGTGACCTATATTGACTCCAATTTGCCATGCATTTCAAAGCAGATTAGGAGACCCTTTGAACAGGCTCTGGGCAATCAGATGTCCTTGCCAGCACCCCAGGAAACCACATGAGACCCAAATAGTGGCTGGTGCTGATTGAAATAGTGTTTTCTGGAATTCCACCCCAAGGTTACTTTCTGACTGAAAAAAAAAATCACTTTGCCAAGGAAGTGACTGCAACTTTCAAGGAGGATCCCCAGAGCTCACCGAAGAGGGCCCCTAAAACTTACTGAGGAGGACCCCCCCAAAACTGAGGACTCTCAAAACTGAGGAGGACTCCTCAGAACTGAATCCTAACAGATGAGGAGATGAGACTTGCAGGAGAGGTGTGTGTTTAATGGGGTGGGTTTTCCCCAGGCAGCTAAATAAGTTTTCATTCTAAACACATACATATAAGGCTCCCCCCGCCCCCCAAACTCTTGGCTGTTCAAGCTGTTGGGATAACTTGGGACTAAATAAAATCTCCAACTGGGTGTAGTTGTATATACCTGCTGCCCTAGTGCTTGGAAGGTAGATACAGGAGCATCAGAAGTTCAAGATCATCCTTGACTGCATAGTAAATTTGAGATCAGAATGAACTACATATGAGACCGTGCCTCAAAAAAAATTCTCATTCTACATATAAAAAGTATGTATATAAGTATACTAATATGATGTACAATGTTGTATATTATGTTGTATTATTATATAGCTGTTTTATAATATGTTGTCTTGGTCAGGGTTTCTATTCCTGCACAAACATCATGACCAAGAAGCAAGTTGGGGAGGAAAGGGTTTATTCTGCTTACACTTCCATGTTGCTGTTCATCACAAAAGGAAGTCAGGACTGGAACTCAAGGAGCAGGAGCTGATGCAGAGGCCATGGAGGGATGTTTCTTACTGGCTTGCTTCCCCTTGCTTGCTCAGCCTGCTTTCTTATAGAGCCCAAGACTACCAGCTCAGGGATGGTACCACCCACAGGGGCCCTCCCTCCTTGATCACCAATTAAGAAAATGCCTTACCACTGGATCTCATGGAGGCATTTCCTCAACTGAAACTCCTTTCTCTGTGATAACTCCAGCTTGTGTCAAGTTGACACAAAACCAGCCAGTACATATGTGATATATAATTTAATATAACTTATAAAATGTATTTTGTATCATATATATACACATCTAATGGTTTTACTCTTTGCAGTGCTGGAGATAGATCTGCTAAGCAAGTCTGTACCACTGAGCTAACCTCCAGCCCACATTCTTAGTTAAATGTCTATGGCCAGATATCAGATAGTATAGGAGTTTGCATCCTAAGGCATTTCACATGTGCGTGCATACACACACACATATTCATACACTCTCACATGGATATCCTCCCATATGCACTCAGACACACACACACACACACACACACACACACACACACACACACACACACACACACTCCTGCAGCTTAGGAGTTTACCTCTCATCTCCGACCCTTGTTAGGTCTTGCTGACTCTGAGCTATCCTCCCAGGTGAAGACCGCCATACTGGAACTTGTGTCAGGGATGGAAGTGAATGGAAAGGCTTGCTGGAAGGAAGAGCTTCCCTCTCCAGTTAGAAACTGCAAGCAAAGAGCCGCGGAAAGGGACTGGGGAAAGTGGGCATTAAGCCTTTCTTAATATTCTTAACCCAGCAGCATGAGATTATGATGCTTGAAAGACTGACCCGGGGGTGGGGGCATTGAGTTCAGTCCTCAGCCTCCAGGGGAAGTGAGACTTCAATTATTTGAGACAGATGGCTGGCTGCGTCTAATTTTAGATGGCCTCCAGGAATAGGCCGCAGCTTCCCTCGGCGACCAGTCTGAGTCCTTAATAATCAGGGTGGAGATGGCAATGCTTTACTCTGAGATGTCAGAGGCCATTACTGTCACCTAAATGCAGAACCCGAGGCAGGACCAGCGCACTGTGCATCTGGTGTTGTGTCCGCTTAATCTTCTCCTCTGTTTCTCTGCATATTGTTTACTCTGCAGCAGTAGAGGCTCTTCTATCGGGCAGCCCTCCCATGCAATTTAAAACCAGCTTCCCATTTTATTGTTATTGTTATTGTTATTGGTGTGTGTGTGTGTGTGTGTGTGTGCGCGCGCGCGCGCGCGCGCGTGCGTGCATGTATGACATGTATGCTCATGCACAAACATGATGGTCAGAGGTCAACACTGGTGTCCTCTATCATTCTCTGCCTTGTTTGAGACATGTCTTTCATTGAACCTGGAATATTCCAGCTATATTGACTAGCCAGTGAGCCCTAGGGACCTTCCTATTCCCTACCCCTCAGACACCCCGGGGATTAGAACTCAGATCCTCATGCTTACAGAGTGAATGATTTACCCACTGAGCCATCTCCAAGGCCCCATAATGCTTTGGTTGGTTAGGCTTAGTGGCTAAGAGGCCAGCTCACCCCTTCTGCTCTTGGACAGCTTTGAATGGTGATTTATTTCTGACCTGCCTAATGTAGGCTCCTAACGACCGAGGTTGTCTATTTAAGTATGCCGCTGTTTACTAAAACTGGAGATGTTACAGAAATAAAAAGGTATTTGAAGTTGCCATGTTGGTGGTTCAAGAAATTCATTTGTAGGGACTCCCTTCCAGCATACATTCATATACAATATATAACCACTTGGTATCAATTACCACGTTTTCGGTTTTCTTAAAAATGTGACATTCTTTTTCCTTAGGATGATTGTATATATAGTCTATGAGATTTCATTATTGATTTTCCCATGATTGACACAATCATTTTTCTTCTGGTGGAGAATTTTTAGAATGGCCATATGAGCCAGCTACACCACTCGCAGGCTAAGACCAAAGGACCCCAGTCCGACTACTGAGACACTGGCAGAGATGTGCCTCAGATGCAGTCGCAGTGGCCCAGGATGGGGGCAGGCAGTGCCCGTGTTCAGATGAAAGATAAGGAGAGTTCTACAGAACTCTCTGAATACATGGGTGTATTCAGCCACAGAGAAAACTGAACACGGGACATGTGAACGGCTGGCACTGGAAATTAGTATATTAAGCGGAGTGTCGGACAGATGAATATCACGTTTTCTCTCACATGTGGACTCTAGGTTTCAGGGTTTTTGCACATGAGTGTATGGAGGGTTCAGGTTAAGAAACCAGAAAGGGGACCGTGAGAGGATTATGGAAGGGTGGGAAGGGGACAGGAGAGAAAAAGGAGGATAACAGAGCATAGGTGACATTAAATCAGAAGGGGACATGAATGGGAGGAGGGGCAAGAGTGGGAGGAGGGGACAAGAGTGGGAGGAGGGGGCAAGAGTGGGAGGAGGGGGCAAGAGTGGGAGGAGGGGGAGTAGAATGGGAGGAGGGGGGTAAGAGTGGGAGGAGGGGGACAAGAGTAGAGGAGGGGGTCATGAGTGGGAGGAGGGGGACGTGAGTGGGAGGAGGGAGACATGAGTAGGAGGAGGGGGTCATGAGTGGGAGGAGGGGGACATGAGTGGGAGGAGGGAGACATGAGTGGGAAGAGGGAGACATGAGTGGGAGGAGGGGGACATGAGTGGGAGGAGGGGGACATGAGTGGGAGGAGGGGGACATGAGTGGGAGGAGGGGGACTTGAGTGGGAGGAAGGCATCTAGAGTGGGAGGAGGGGGACTAGCAGCAGAGGGCAGAGAGGCAGGGAGGGGAGTGGGAAGGAGGACCCTTTTCCATGGCTTGTCCCTCTCGCTGCTGGTGTGTTCCAGTTGCCCAGCAGAGCCCCCCATGAGGTGTTCATGCCTCTGCTGGGATCAGTAGGGCTCCAATCCCTGGCACTGTGGGGGTATGTGCCAAGGCCATGCTGTATCCCCAGTGGTCATTTTAGAAGCACTGGCCATGGGCTGACGCTCCTGGAGGAACAGGTCCAGGCTCTGCCTTCACAGAGTAGCTTCCTTAGAGTAAGAAAATAAGTTTTAAACGAGGGGGAAAGAGTTTGACATACTTTTTTTCTGGCCTAGATAGAGAAAAAGTGGAATTTCTGTACTGAGAAATACTGAGAGGAATGAGGCCCAGGAAGCTTTCGATTTGGGCAGCCTTCAGAAGAAGCGATCAGAAATGCTTCGCCTGGAGGCAAATCGTGAAGGGAGCAGGAGAGGGCCTTCCCCAGGTGGGGTTGGAGGAGAGGCATCTCTTCAAAATCCACAAGGAGACTGGCAGGGTCACAGCACAAGGACACATATTCAGAAAGAGATGAGTCAGAGAGGGATCAAGCCTAGAGAGTCTGAAAGTTGTGTGAGAGGTAAAGGGCACATGAGGACTGCACTGAAAATGTGGGCATGAGCGTATCCGTCAGCCTTGCACCACTGAGGTATTGCTGCTGTACACTACTTACGAAGTAAAGGAATTTATTTTGGCTCATTGTTCTAGAGCAGTAGTTTCTGACTGTCCTAACTCCACGACCCTTTAATACAGTTCCTCATGTTGTGGAGACCCCCAGCCATAGTGGTTTATCACAATAGAAAAGTACATGAATGTATATGCACACATGTGTGGAGGCCCAAGGCTGACATCAAGAGTCTTCCCTGGTTACTGTCTACCTCCTTCATTGTGGCAGGGTCTCTCAATAGAAAGAGAACCCACTAATCTAGCTAGCCAACTTGCTCCAGGTATCTCTTCTGAGTGTCCTCCAAATGCTGGGACTACAGATGGCCCACCACAGCTACCTTACATTTACATGGGTGTTGAGGTTCTGAACATGGGTCCTTGTGCTTACACAACAAGTGCCTCGCCTGCTGATCCGTCTCTCCAGCCTGTCCATTTTGTGTCTTTGAGAAAAGAATGCTCACTTTTGTGTGGAACTCACTGATTTGGCTAGACTGGCTAGCTAATGAGCCTCAGGGAACTTCCTGTTCTGCCTCCTCAGCACGAGGATTACAAACGTGCTGTACCATATCTGAATTTTTCTCATGGGTCTGGGAACTGAACTCAGTTCTCAGGCTTCTACAGAATGGCCTTATTAACTGATCCATCTTCCCAATCCCCCAATTATACTTTTAGGGTGAACTTGTCTGCCCTTCCATGCCTTATTGACTCTGATGAACGTCTGTCCATCAAGATGATGTCCTTGTGACTCTTAGTTAAGAGCTGAAAGTCACCCTAACTGCCAAGGAAAGTCTTCCAGAGCTAAATCAGCCCTTAAGACAGTGCCCTCTGGAGATCTGAGCCAGAGCAATGAGGTCTTTGCTGTTCCTCTCAAGACATTCGGATTTCTTTAGAAGCTGCTGTTGAGGTCATAAATACATTTGTCCAAATTGAAAAGACATGGTTACAATTCCTAGGGTCACATTTTTAAGCTGAGTGGATGTAGAAATTAGCTTTTTATGAATGAGTTATTTCCATGCCATTGTATTCCCTAGGTGGTTGAACATTTGTATTTTGATTTGATTAAGCAGTCTACCATAACACAAGCTGTAATAGGCATCTTGCCTGAGCAACTTCATATTCTTATAACTTCAAAAGTTTTTTTTTTTCTTCTAAGACCTATGGTTTTTTTTTTTAAACTGTAGTGTTAAGAAAACCATGAAAGCTTTTTAAAGCTTACTGGGCTCAATTTTCATTGTAGTTATGTGATTTTCCTGTCGTAGGTCTGCTGTAGAGCTACATCTATGAGTGAAGTGTTACATACTTATGACTAAAGAAAGATGTTGAACCATCTCTGGGCTTTGTGTAAATGGGGTTTCATAAATTGTTCTAGAAAGCTGGACCAGTAGTATGGCTATAACCTCAGAACTCAAGAGGCTAAGGCACGAGGATTTCAAGTTTAAGGCTAGACCTGTCTCAATAAAATAAGAGCTGGGGAGATGGCTCAGTGGATCCCCAGAACCCACATAAAATGCCAGGTGTTTGTAGGAGCCTGGTTACTCTTAGCCTCAGGAGGTGGAGCCAAGGGATTACCTGAGCAAGCTGGCTAGTAAGACTAGCTGTGTCAGTGAGCTCTGAGTTTGATTGAGAGACCTGTCTCAGTGAATAAGGTGGAAGAATAATTATTATTCCTGACATCAACCTTGCCCCAACCCCACACAAATTGGGGAAAAAAACCCAAACACCCTTCCTACCAAAAAAGTATTCCCCAATTCTCCCTTATATAGCCTGTCACTCACCTGTATTAACTATTGAGATGGCAGGAAGGAGTAGAATATTTTCTTACTCTTCCTGTTGCCGTGATAAAATACTAGGACAAAAGCAACTTAAGGGTGGAAGGATTCACAGTTGGATCATAGTTGGAGGTTACAGTAAGTCATCCCAGCTGCAGGAAGTGAGGGAGCTGGTTACATTGTATCCAAAGTCAAGAAGTAGAGGTCCATGAATACTTATGCTCAGCTCACTTTTTCCTTCTTATGCAGTCCAGGATTTTAGCCTAGGGAATGGTACTGCCCACAGTGGGCTATGTCTTCCCTTCTCAATGAATACAGTCAATGAACCCTTCAAAAGCATTCCCAGAGGGCCATCTCCCTAGAGGTGATTCTGAATCTTATCAACTGACAGTTGAAACCAACCATCACAGACATTTTACAAGCAAAAAAAAAACAAACAAACAAACAAAAAAAAAACAAAAAACAAAAAACCCAAAAAACAAAAAAAGCCCTCTTTGTAGAGAACTGTAGAAACACAGAATTTACTACACTCTATCTTGAATCAAGTCAGGGAGCTGTCAGGTGGAACCACAGAGAACAAAGCTTTGTTGAAGGGCACAAGTGTACTTCACAAGGGACTGGGTTGCATCTAGAAATTGTGAAAGCCAAGGAGGTGGTTACCAGAGGCCAGAGAATTGACAGGGTGGCAGCAGAGCTAGGGACATTTTCACTTGTAGAAGGAAAGTCTTTTCTGCAAGACTGTTGGGATTGTGCTGAATTTGAATTTAAACTCTGCTTGATATAACATAGACCTTGACTGATCTCCAAAAGGCCCATAAGTATTATTTAAAGATAATTGTAGCTTTAGAATCTGGGATTTAGTAGAAAGCTGGGTCAAGGCATAACTTTTGCTGGGCACTGGTGGCGCACGCCTTTAATCCCAGCACTTGGGAGGCAGAGGCAAGTGGATTTCTGAGTTCGAGGCCAGCCTGGTCTACAGAGTGAGTTCCAGGACAGCCAGGGCTACACAGAGAAACCCTGTCTCGAAAAAACAACAACAATAACAAAAAACCAAAAAAAAAAAAAAAAAAAAAAAAAAGGCATAACTTTTGTTATAGGTAGAGTTGTTAACTTGACACCTAAAGCCATGTGGGGAAAAGGAACCTCAACTAAAGACTCACCCAGATCAGACTGGTCTTGGGCATTTTCTTAATGGCTGATTGACATAGGAGATCCCAGCCCACTATGGGTGGTACCACCCCTGGGCAGTGATACTGGCATGTATAAGAAAGCAAGCTAAGTAAGCCATGGAGAGTAAGCCAGGAAGCAGCAATCCTTCATGGCCACTGCTTTAGTTCCCACCTCCAAGTTCTTGCCTTGTATTCCTGGCCTGGTTTTCATGATGGAGTCTAACCCATATGTTAAATAACCTTTTCCTCCCTGGATTGGTTTGCTCATGGATTTTATCACAGCAATAGAAAAGCAAGCCAGGATACCCTTGAAGTGGGTATTACAGTTCCAGCTATTTCCTTCTTTTCCTTCGCTTCTTGGCCATCAAGAGATGATCAGACAGCTCGGCCACACAATTCTCCATGCCATACTGTGCCACCACAGGGCCAAGTGACCGTGGGCACAGATAAGCATTCACTCTTTCCAATCTGAGCATCTCAAGTATTCCTCAGATATTCTAGGAAGCTGATTAAGACACTGTGCCTCCAAATTGTGCTTATACCAATGAGGAGGGTAAAAAGCAAGAGTTGGTATCGTGTGTGAGGTAGTGCTGGAACTGGGGAAGCCCCTTCTGACAGGACTAAGAAGGATCTGCCCCGCACAGAAAGCACAGAGCCAAGACTGACTCCAGTCAGGGAAGGATTTTACCTTCTTTCCCTGGTGCCAATCTGAGCAGAGTGGGGTGGGATGGGGTCAAAAAGGAAGTTAAACAAGAAGACATTGTCTCTCTGCCTTCTCTCCACCACTTTGCTTCCCAGTGTTTGCCGCAGCTTCTAAGCCCAGATCAGACAGAGAGTTTTAAATTAAATGAGATTAAAATTTTGATTCAGATGTTATTGAACATTTTAATACCTCCAAATGCGACTGTTATTTAGTTTTAATACTTTTTTGGTGGCTGAAAAGGCCACAGGATCTGCTTCAAATACCAAATGGAAGACAGAGGTGGTAAAAAAGAAAGAAGGGATTTTAATATTTTATTCCACTTGCTTTGGGTTGGTAAACATACTCATTGTGGAGGAGGAGTTGTCTTTGTGCATAGGTCCTTATTTTATGTGGGGAAATTTCCTTAGAACTAATGGTCAAATGTGAAGTAATTAGTTCGATGCTAGACAAAAACACTAGCAGCAACCCGTGGGTTAACTCTTACAAACTGACATCCCAGACACCCCCACCCCTTTAGTAGGGTCTCATGTAGCTGATGTTGACCCGGAATGTCATTTGTAGCCAAGGATGACCCTGATATTCTGATCCTTTTTGTCTCTGCCTCCTGAGTGCTGGGATTACAGGTGTGCACTACCATGTTCAATCTTCGGCAATGCTGGGAATCAAAGCCAGGGCTTCTCTTACGCTGCATTATGCTACACTCTGCCAGCTGGGGTGCAGCCCCAGTCTCTAGCAAAACCAAAACCAAAAAACACAAGCTTTTTCTTTCTACCATTGTTGCCCTTGTGAGAAAATGTTCAAAGTCACAACAATACAGTGTTGAAAGTAGAAGCAGGCTGCATAGTACCTCGTTCTCTCTTTGCTTTGATGCCTGTGTAATTATGGTTCTTAGAAACACACACACACACACACACACACACACAAAGCATACAGATTTTATTTTTCCAAAGCAGAACTGTGATTATACAGTACATATTTGGGTTTGATACGTTGATCTGTTGAATCTTTCCATGTTAATGCACAAAGATCTGTTGTAGTCTACGCTGTCATTTGCACATGATGTAAGCATGTCCCCGAAGATGGGGCCTGGTTCCTAGAGTGGCCATGTTTTTTAATTGGTTGATTCATTAAGATGTGGAGAGAAGGCCCAGAGGATATGGCTTCATGGGTAAATTATTAGTTCCTGTGCAAACAAGACGGTCTGAATTCAGAGCACCACCCACCACCCATGAAAGTCAGCCATGGTGCTCCTCCTCTATAACCACAGTGCTCTGAGTGTGTGTGTGTGTGTGTGTGTGTGTGTGTGTGTGTGTGTGTGTGCGCGCGTGCATGCAGCAAATATGTAGATTCTGTGGGTTTGCTTGGTGGCCAGTCTAGCCCAGTGAGCTCCAACGTGAGAGACTGTGTCTCAAAACATAAGGTGAAGAATACTTGATAAAGACACCCAATGTCAACTTGTGGTGCTTCCACATGTGCCTGCTTGGGTGAGAAGACAGACAGAAGAGGGAGGGAAGGAAGGTGTAAGGGGAAGTGTTAATACTAAGGTCCAGTTCCCTAGTTGGTTCTTGATTTGTCAATGAAGAAGGCCAGGAACCAATTGCTGGGCGGAGGGTACAGATGAGACTTTCAGGTCTCAAGAGGAAAGGAAGACAGGGAAAGAGAGAGGGGGGTTTTGGCCATGCTTTGGAATGAGAAGAAAGCAGTGGTCATGTAAGGTCTCGGGACAGCTAGGGCTTGCTGCCTCCTCTATGGGCCGGCATCAAGGAGGTTGGTGGAGGCTAGCTTATACAAGCTGCTAAGTTTAGGGCAGGAGTTGAAATGGAGATAATAACTGATTAGGGCATGCCTTTCCAGGTGGGAGATTCTATGCCCAGCAATTGTGCTCTGTGGGCAAGGGGCAAGTTCTAAAATAATAAAGCTGTCTGTGTGTCCTTTATCCTCGGATTCTAGGGTGTTGGGAGTGGGCTGGCAACACAAACTCTCCTGGAGCAAAGGTGGGTAGAGAGAGAAGCCGGGTTTGGGGATGGTTTTGGTCATCCTGGAGCTAAGTCAAATGGAACAAAATGGAGCCGGGAGGGGCTGGTAGCGTGGTCACAGCTCCCGGGCTAAGGCGATAGTGTGGTTTTAAAACTACATGAAGCCGGGCAGTGGTGGTGCACGCCTTTAATCCCAGCACTTGGGAGGCAGAGGCAGGTGGATTTCTGAGTTCGAGGCCAGCCTGGTCTACAGAGTGAGTTCCAGGACAGCCAGGGCTACACAGAGAAACCCTGTCTCGAAAAACAAACAAACAAACAAACAAAAAAAAAAAACTACATGAAACAGGAGGGAGGGAGGGGGAGATGGAGAGAGAGAGAAGGGGGGGAGTGAGCAAGCTTTGGGACCACCATTCTTAGAAGGGATTAATGTAGCACTTAGGGACCCCGGGTAGTTCCCAGAAGAATGAGATGTTATAAAAAGAATAAAACTGGCTCTTTCTCATTCTCTGGCTTCTTGTTTTGCCGTGGCATTGTGCTGTGCTCCTTACCAATGTCATGACTCCTGCTACGAGGCCTTTAATAGAGCCTAGTACAAGTTGGCAACATTTTCCTGAACGTTTGGCTTATTTTCTTTATAAACTACCCAGCTTAAGGTATTTTGTTATAGTGATGAAAGTTGGACTAAGACAGAGAGTTAATACTGATGTGTGCAAGCCTTTCTCTAACTACCAGAAAGCATAGGAATGGCTTTGGAATGAAGTAATTGGCAAAAGTTGGAGGAGTTCGAAGAAGCAGGTTAGAAAATGCTAGCAAATGGAACTGTGTGCGTGACTGAGGTAAGGGTACTTTCCTCAATCAGAAGATTAGGATAGGAGGAAATCCCTGTCAGGGTACTGAGTATCCTATGGAAAGGAATAGTGCCCATCCTTCCACTGCTGTCAAGAACCCAGCCACGCCTGTGCCCCGAGGCTTATATACTGCTAAATCAGAAAATGATCTGGGAAGATATTTGGTGGGGGAATTTCTAAACAGCAAATATTGATGGACTTTAGTCAGAATCTTGGCAAGACTAGAGGATTAGTTCCTGTCTTCATTGCTTGGACAAAAATACCTAACAAAAGCAACGTGGAGGAGGAAGGTTTATTTTGCCTCATGACTGGAGGACACTGTCATAGCGTAGAAGCTACTGGAGTGGCCTTTTCCTTCTTACTGAGTCTAGGGTCCCAAAACCATGGATAGTGCCAACTTCTTTCAGGTTAGATCTCCCTTCCCTCATTCATCTTTTCTGGAAATGCCCTACAGTGCACACCCTGAAGTATGTTTCCACATAGATTCTAAGAGCATTGACACTGATGGTGGATATGTTAACTATCACCCTCAGATGGACAGAAGGCAAACAGACCAGATAGATTAGGGAGGGATGGAATAGTCTAGAAGTGGCCTTTTGCTGGATCAAGGTCGTATCAAAGAAAGCCACCTACTAAAAGAGGACAGTAAGAAGCCTAGAGGATTCCTCTGATGTCCAGAGAACTGTCTTTCCCAGAACAGGTCTGGAAGCCTAGAATGTAGACATGTCAGAAGCAGCCTTGGCACTGACCCAGGCCACCTCTGGCTCTGCTCCTGCCTGGTGAGGCGTTCTGTGGTAGCTCCAGGTGAGACCTCTGTGTCACCCATGTGATGTTCCTTCAGTCATACACAGGTTACACAGAGTACTGATGGCTTCCATCGAGTCTGTAGCAGCTGGAGGTCAGCCCTAGGAGTGGAGCTGCCTGCCAAATGAGAACCCTGAATGGAGTGACACACACTGTAGCTGAAGTCGGGGTCCCAGATAAGAGGAACCAACAGCTTATAGAGTCCACCTGGGAAAGCCAAACATCCAAAAGAGCATTCAGGAAATTCCATGGAGCTGGGGTTTCCTTGAGAGACCCCTCAATGAAGTGTGCATAGAACGTGGTGCTGCGGTGTGGGGGAAGCAGGGGTAGAGCCGAGGATATGACTCAGTTGGTCATGTCTGCTGCTCAGGGTGAGGACCCTCGAAAGAGCTCTGTACTTCTATACCCTTACTGCTGGAAGGGTGGAGACATCGGGTCCCTGGAGCTCACTGGCAAGCCAGCCTAGTTTAATCTCTGAGTTCCGGGTTCAGTGAGAGACCATACCTCTAAAGATAAAGTGGAGAGTGGCAGGATGGGTCAGAAGCAAATGCAGTTGCCACCAAGCCTGAGTTTGATCCTTGAAAACGGCTATTGGCAAGATGTCTGCAGATCTCCGCTTGTACACTGTGGCCTCAGGAAGTGGAAGGACAGACTACGTTCCCGCACTGGGAGACTCGATACTATTAAGATGTCAATACTCACCTTATTGATCTGTGGCTTTATTGTGAAACCTCAATCAAAATTATATTAGCTTTTTTTCTTAGCAATTGATAGGATGATTCTAAAATGTGTGTCTAAGTGCAAGGAGTCTGTGGAAGCTGTGATAAGAAATTACCCCTCAAGTTGTTAACGTTACAGTAGAGAAGGGAATCTACTTCTAGGTGGTCCCCTCCCTTCACAGTCCATTCGATTGGGAAAGTCAGTCACCTGGCCTGATGGACAAGCCCTAGGAAGGAGGGTTCACCTTTAGCCATGCTAAAGAGATGGGTGGGATAATTATCCCTTCAAGGAGATAATATGCTTTTCCTCCCCCCAATTCCTACATCCTAGCAAAGTACCTACAAACTGCCATGAGGCTTTGTTGGCGTTTGTCCTTCGGATGCCTGCCAGATGCCCTCCCACAGTGTGGCTCCTGTCTAAACGGAGCTGGTCTTCATGCCAGCTTAACTCAGTGTGGTGGCCCTCCTTACTTATTTATCTCCAATTTTTTTCTCCCTTGGGCAGCTGTGGACATTTGCAATTTGCCTGTCCTGAGGGTTTTTTTTTTGTTCTTAGGTTTTTTTTGTTTTTTGTTTTCAAATAGTAATAAAATTGTCCTGAATCTGTGTTTCAGTCTGTTCTTGAATTCTTTTATGAAGGAGACTAAGAACCCCAAGGGGGACCCCCATTTCCTCAATATCATCTCTGCCTTAAGTTTTGGAACTTGTGAGCAGTAATACTACACATTTTGAAGACAGAAGAGACACTGACCATTCTCTCAGAGTACCTTATAATGACATTCAGCAGTCAACATGAGAGATTTCTGTGACCCTGTGGGTGCTTTTAACCCTGTGGACACAATGTAACCAGCCAATGCATCGGCTGGCTGGAGCCTCTAATTAACGTCACTCATGGGCCCTTTGATGCTATCTGGTGGTAGCATCCAGTTCCACAGATGTGGCTTTAGTCACACCACACTGTCCCCTTTAGATGGATCTCAAGTCTCAGGTTAGCTCCAGATTGGCTAGCTATAAAATAAATCCCCCACAAACCCTTCCTCATGTTTGATTAGTGGTCTAGAGCTCAGGTAGTACCTTCTTATGTTTACTAGTTTATTAGACAACATTGACGAAGAGATGGGTGGAGAGACGTGTGAAAGGAGGCGCTCAGAGCCTCCGTGCCACCTTCAGGAACTTCCATGGATGTGACTTTCCAGAAATTCTTCAATCCCTGTCCTTACTGGTCTTATGGAGCAGTCACTGTATACTTGGGATTGATCAAGTCATGTCTATTGAATTCTGGGCCATCTATCTAGCCCCATTAAAAAATATTTAATAAAAAGGGCTTGAATCAAGTATGTACTGTACTTGAAAGCTGTCAGTCCGAGAAAAGAGCAGGTTAGCAGCCTGTAGAGCTACCATTCAACCCCCTCCAGACAGCAGATTGTGTGTGTGTGTGTGTATGGGGGGGGGGTAACAATGGCAGCCAGTCATTCCAGAGTTTAGTCTTGTCCCTATGGGCTGCTGAGATTCATGGTGCTATGTATTTCTCCCTACCACCTCCTCTCTCTGGGTAGCCGGGGGGGGGGGGGGTGTGTTCACAAACATCAAGGCCCACTGAGGTTTACATTTCCCCTGGGTTTGTGTTCTTTGCATTACATCAAGTTCAAGGGTTAACTCAGAGCAAACAAACCGTTAGCCATCTGGAATGCATGGGCTGAGCTCAGTGCAGATGCACTCTTACAACATAGAATGCAGAGTGTCCCTCTGGTCCCAAATGAACTGCACTAGGCTGCATCTCAGCCTCAGGATCAGCACAATCTGCACTTTTGGACAATTTGAACTCAGTACCGCAGGGGCAGAGCAGGGTGGCCTCTTGCTACTCAGTGTTCACACTCCTGTGTCATGCCGACTTTTGAGTCTGGACTTTAAAAGAAGGCACAAGTCCAGTTTGACTTCCAGAGTCATTGTTAATGTTTATAGTTATAAGTGACATGGGCTGGAGAGATGGCTCAGCCATTAAGAGCATTGACTGCTCTTCCAGAGGTCATGAGTTCAAATCCCAGCAACCACATGGTGGCTCACAACCATCTGTAACAGGATCTGGTACCCTCTTCTAGTATGTCTGAAGACAACTACAGTGTACTTATATATAATAAAAAAAATAAGACTTTTTTTTTTAAAAAAGAAGTGACATTAACTTTTAAAATGACTAGGGGTAGTGGCGCCGTGCATCTGTTTCCCCAACACCCAGAATGGCTGAGGCAGGAAGATCACAAGTTCAAGAACCTCCTGGAGCAGCGGAAAGATGCCTAGGTGGTTAAGTGCACATGCTACTGTAGGAGAGAACCCTAAACCAGTTCCCAGACCTGCGTTGGGCAGCTCACAGCTTCCTTTAACTCCAGCGCCAGGGGATCCAATCAATGCCTTCTTCTGACCTACACACACACACACAGACACACACACACACAGACACACACACACACAGACACACACAGACACACAGACACACACACACACACACACAGACACACACACACACAGACACACACAGACACACAGACACACACACACACACACACAGACACACACACACACCCATACTCTCTCTTGACTCCTATCTTCCCCAAATTCCTAAAATAGAGCTGATTGCATCACGTTAAGCTGATGGCAAAACAGCACATCATGGGAGAAGCCATGACACAGCCCAAGTCACAACAGGTTGCAAAAGAGAGTAAGGTGGACACTGGGTCCCATGTCTGCTTTATACCACCTCCCAGTACCACTACATTTGGAGATGAACCCACTAACATGTGGGCCTTTAGAGGACATTTAACATGAATAATATAACAAACAATTCACAAAATCAGATCAAAGACAGCCTGGGCTGTATGACACACTGTATCAACTCATTTGGCCAGTTAGTGGGTGAGTCCATACCTAGTCACCTTCCAAGCCCAGTCATGGAAGGCTCCAGAGGACGGTGTCATACCTTCCTCAAGGGCCAGCCAGGGCCGAAGCCTGGCCCTTTAATGCCACTACGATCCTTATACTTCTTGGAAGAGCGCTGTTTTTTATGGTAATGTGGCTGAAGCTCTTCCTTACTGCTTGATATATGAACTACCCTAATCCTCCCACATCCCCTCCTGGGATGGGTGTTATTAATATTCTCATTTATGAGTGAGGGAACCCAGTAACGAGAGGTTAAATCACTTACTTGAAATAAGTCATTAGGAGTAGAACTTGGATTTGACCCAGGCAGCCTGATCCAGGATTTGTATTTTTATCCAAAATATCCTGGATAGATACGGGATGAGAAACCTTAGCAGAAAAGCTATTTTGATTTTACAAATTGGAGGTTTGGGGGGGGGGAGAATCACAGAATCCAGAATTGTTAGATTTTAAAGTGAGATCCCTCTACTCCAGTGTAAATGTGTGTTTGTACAGATGTGTGTATATGTGTGTATGTGTGTGTGTGTATATGCACACGCGTGCACTTGTATGTGTGCAGAGGCCAGAGGCGGGCTCTTCTTTCTCCACAGTGCTATCCAGTTTGCCATTTTTAGATGCAGTCTCTTACTAGTCAAGTGGTCTAGTCTGGCTTCCAAGAAGCCCCAGGGACCTTCTTGTTGTTACTTTCCGAGGGCTGGGATTTCAGCTGGAGGCCACCAGACTCAGCTTTTTTCTTTTCCTATAAGAGTTCTCAGGACTCAGACTCAGATCCTGGAGCTTGCAAGACAAGTCCTTCACTGACTGACCTCTCTTGATTTGACTCTTGTCTGCAGTGACCAGAGTCCTGTGTGCATGTGAGCCTCCTCTTGTTGCCCCTTTTACTGAGTCTTTGCTGTATAGAACATGAAGGTCACAGAGGTGATGTCCCCTTTCCCTTAGACATTTCCATGGGGCCAAAGTGGTTCTTTGGGGGAGGTGTGGACAAAACCCTCCTCTTTGAGCCTGTGTTTCTCCTTCCCTGATTTTTCTACATGGATGGAAAGCCAGTGTCACCCACAAAATGCACCGTGCTCTGGTCGGTCCTAGTCTACTTTACTAAAGAGTAACTATTGGTTTGTAAATAGACTTTAATTCATGCCCTCCCCCACCAGATTTACTTCCTTATTTTTCTGCTCCCTGTCAGTCAGCTACTGACATTTTGAAAGTCAATATTTACACTAGCCATATCTATGTTTAATTTATATGAAATGGCCCCTGTCATGGGCTCTTGAAGAACTGGGCCATTTGTCACACACCATTTACCAAGCTTTATTTTTTTTTTTTTCTTCGAGAATGACTTGCTTTTGATGGGACATTTATTTATAACAGAGCATAGCCTTCTTTTAAAACATTAAAACCTGAAGAACATTTCAATGAATTCTCACACTGTCTGGAGTTTTCTATAACATTTCATTAGCTTTGACAGTTCAGTTTTATACAAGCAAAATTTGGGGGCTCAGAAGGGATGCCTTTCTCACACAGAAGGCAAGTAAGTATTTCCTTCCTGCATTGGCTCAGCAAATGGAACCTAATCTCGAAATCCCTGAGCTGTGTTCTGAGGCCCCTGATGACTTAAACTCTGATGGTGTGAGAAATTAATCAATTCCTGCCCTCGAGGTTTTCCGCTGCTGCTGCCAGACCACAGGGCCTTCTAATTGACACGTAGCCATGAGATGCCGGAGCACAAGGGCATCTCCAGTGGGAGTGTGTGAGTATTAGAGCCTCCTAAGAGTCCAGACCGGGCTGCTGGTGTGGGCATATTTGCTCTTTTTAGGAAAGTCTCTCTCTCTCTCTCTCTCTCTCTCTCTCTCTCTCTCTCTCTCTCTCTCTCTGCATGTGCATGTGCACATACATGTGTGTTCAGGGGTATGCACATGCATACATGTGTAGTCCAGAGGTCAGCCTCAAGAGTCATCTATCTTGTTTTTTGAGACAGGTTCTCCCACTAGTACCTGTGGCTTACCAGTTCAGCTGGTCTGGCTGGCCAGAGAGCCCTGGCAGGCAGTTTCCTGTTTCTCCTCCTCCTCCCTCCTCCTTCCTCCTCCTCCCTCCTCCTCCTCCCTTCTCCTCCTCCTCCTCCTCCCTCCTCCTCCTCCTCTTACCCCCTCTTTCTCTTCAGTGCTGTGATCACAAAAGAGTTCTCTCTGTGGGTTCTGGGGATCAAAGGGTCCTTAGGCTTCTGTAGCAAGTACTTTACTGATGGGGCCATCTCCCTGGTCCTAGCAAAAGATGCTCTTAATGATGATCTTAGGTGGGAGTTCCACAGGCAGAGGCTGAATTGGGGTACGCAGGACCACTGAAGGGAAGGTCTAGTCTTCTGGAACTGCTGTGAGGGGCTGAGGGAGGCAGGACTGAGAGGGGTGTGGAACAAGGCTGTCCAGGTTAGCCCAGCTCTGGCCACAGGTGATGTCACCGAGTGGCCTCACCTTGGGGCTAGGTACTGGGCTCTTCAACGTTTTAGATTTACTTTATCCTTTATTGTTGGTATTATCCTCTTTGATTGTATAAACTTCTAAGTATCTCTTTGGGCAATTAACTCTTCAGCCAAGTTGTACTACTTCCTGGTAAAGATTGCCGAGAGCTTCAGCAGTTGGAGCCTGAGTGACAGTTGGCTTTGGTCATCAACTTGGTAGAATTAAGAAACACCCAGGGCTTGAATGAGGTGCCCTTTTGAGTTGAGTGTGCCTGCTGGGGTGTTTCCAGAGAGGAGTGACTGAAGGGAGAAGACAGC
Source organism: Uromys caudimaculatus (assembly GCA_028551405.1). Taxonomy (NCBI): domain Eukaryota; kingdom Metazoa; phylum Chordata; class Mammalia; order Rodentia; family Muridae; genus Uromys; species Uromys caudimaculatus. Next base: position 8,288,572 of record CM052706.1, on the reverse strand, counting down.
CCGAATGTGGGCAGCACCATCCCCTGGGGCTGTGGTCTTAGACTGAAAGGGAGAAAGAGAACCGAGGACCGGCAGTCATCTCTATGTTCTTCCTGGCTGCATACTCGGCGGGCATAGCTGGCAGAGGTCTGCTGCAAGGTGCCTGTTGGGTACAAGCATTCCTAAGAGTGCCAACAGAAGTGGATTCCTGCAGTGTGCACGGATTTTCTGCTCCACGTCAGTGGCGAGTGTGTACCATCTAATTGACAGATGGAAGCCCAGGGCAGTGACAAAGCCAAGAGCTTCAAGAAGGAAGGGATTAAGAAACAGTTGCTCCTGCTGGAACCAGAATCTGTTTGGTTACAAAACCAGCAGGGCCAGTTAATACTGACTTAAACAAATATGGTTTCATGGTTCCCATGTGGAAACAAACCACCATGTCATCCTTAGCATGCTGGCTTCATCTTCAGTGCACCTGTCACGGTCTCCTAACAGGCGCCATGCCTTGGCCTCTTCTGTGTCATAGGCAGGAAGAATGAGAGATAAAAGGAGCTGTCAACAAGCAGTTCTCATGTATGTCTTCAGACATGACTCTGCCAGCACATGTCTGCCCCCATCAGAGGAGAGGCTGGGAAATGCACCCTTTGACTTTTATAGTGTCAACAATAGAGACAGGGACAGAAGAATATGGCTGGACTTTGGGCTGGCTTTCTTGTAGCATGTGCTAGACAGATTTTATTTTATCATTGTGTTGCTTTGTTTTGCGACAAGGTCTCACGTAGCCAAGGCTGGCCTCTAACTTGCTATGTAGCAGAGGCTTCCCTTGAACTTCTGATCTTCCTGTCTCCATCTGCTAAGTGCTGAGATTACAGATGTGTGCCCCCAGATGTGTACCACCACAACAGGATGGAGCTGTTATTTTTCAACGTTATTTTCTGAGCAGTTAGTTTTCAGTGACTAAGGGTCACTACTTTGCATAAAGAGAATCAGGGCAAGCTAAGGTTGAAGGCGTTTGCCCTCCAGCAAAAGGAGCCAACCAGGGAACTGACATCTATTCAGCAGGACAGAGGCCATTAGGAAGAGATGGCATTCCCGTGCAATTCCACCTAACAGGCTACACAAAAGATAGACTTGGCCAGTTGGGCAAAGGAAAGGTAGTTGGCTGAGACCACTTTGAAGACTAGACATCCATCTTTAAGTGCTCGTGGGTGATTCCTTCCTTTGTAGCTCTGGGTAGTGTGGCTAAGTGGTTAGGTACCTGCGTCTGAAGTGTTTTGTGGGACATTTAGGAGGGTCTGTCCAGTGTAGAGGTGGAACGTGATGGTTAGGACAGATTCACGTTCTGTGCACTGAGCAGCAGCCACCCCTTCCTGTGGGTGAGGGCCCCTAATTCCTACAGTACAGCTTGTGCTCATGATAATCACCCTCATGGTGTAGAAAAGAACCTGAAACTGACAAAGGCTAACTAACTCTCTAAGGTCTCAAAGCCAGAAATGGAGGCACCAGGTTTGGGGCTGAGATCTGACTGTGGACCTTTCTCCTAACTGATTATTCGCTCCACAGGTCCTTAATGCAGTCCTCTCATGTGCCAGGCGCCACTCTAGGTGTGGGATGCATGGTGCTATAAGCAAACATAATTCTCACCCTTATGAAGCTTCCATCTTATTATAAATAAAAGCCATAATACCGCACAAGAAATAAGTTTAACATAGGAAAACGACTGCTTTGTAAATCATGGAACTGTTTTGTAAACTGAGGGTGAATTTGAATTTCTGATCCTCCTGCTTTTATTTCCTAAGATTACAGTCGGGAGCCGTCACACCTGGCTCTGAATGCTGGGGGGGGCATCACACCTGGTTCTGAATGGTTGGGCTTCTTCTTTTTTTCTATTCTTTTTTTGTTTTGTTTTGTTTTGTTTTTCGAGACAGGGTTTCTCTGTGTAGCCCTGGCTGTCCTGGAACTCACTCTGTAGACCAGGCTGGCCTCGAACTCAGAAATCCACTTGCCTCTGCCTCCTGAGTGCTGGGATTAAAGGCGTGCGCCACCACTACCCGGCTTTTTTTCTATTCTTATTCATGTGTGTTTATGCATGTGTATGCGGGGAGGGCACATATGTGAGTGTGAGTGTGTGTGTGTGTGTGTGTGTGTGTGTGTGTGTGTACATGTGTATGCACATGGTTGATGTCAGAATCATCCTTCTTTATCTTATTCATCGAGGCAGGGTCTGGTCTCTCCATCAAATTCAGAGCTCTCTGATGTGGACAGTCTCCCTAGCCAGCTGGGGATCCTCTCATGCCTCCTGAGGCCGAATTACAGGAGGATACCATGCCCACTCAGTGTGGGTTCTGGGACTCAGACATCAGTCCTCAAGCTCGTGGGCAGAAATCCGATGGAACACCAAGGCATCTCCCTGACCCTGCTGGGGGCGGTCTTTAAAGCAGAAGTCTGGGGGGATTTGGGTTCGTTTGACGACACTGAGGTCCAGGAGGATCTATTTTCATTTCTGAGGATGAGAACCCAGACATGGCTGCGGATGGAGCCCTGGCTTCTGACCTTTTATTATGAAGCTGTACCCTACTGCCATTTGATCTTATAACTTCCTGTGATCTATATTGGGCGGCAAGGAAGGCCTTGAAATGAGAAAGTAAATCTAGCGAGGAGGGAACTTTTGGTCTAGATGAAGGGCTTTGGAGTAATGTCCTTACAGATTTCAAAGCCTTTTTTAATTCTTCTATACTTACATTGTCCCTAGTGGTCCCAGTGCACTATACAAAGGCACAATGTTTGTTGTTGCAAGAGAAAGGGTGTTTTGAATACTTAAGAGCAGGATGTGTCTTATGTCCTTTTGTTTCTTAAGTTTATTTTATTTTTAAAATTTGTGTGTGTGTGTGTTTGGGCACCTATGTGCAGGTGCCCTCAGAGGCCAGAAAAGGACATTAAATCCCATGTAAGCTGGACTTACAGACAGTTGTGAGTGCCCCAGCATGGGTGCTGGGAACTGAAGTCTGGTTCTCTGGGAGAGCAGTGCGTGCCTAACCACTGAGCCAACTCTCCATCCCAAACTTAGATCCTAAAGACAGCCATGGGGGAGATGAGATAGGCTGGGAAATTGGTTCAAAAAATGGAAAATTGTTGTACACACAATAAAAGTATCTAGAGCAGACCACAAACCAAAAATTTAGTGTATGATAAAATTGTTCTAAGTATGTGTTTCTTCCTACTTCTTGTTGCTCTGCAGAGCGTAAAACTGTGTTGCTGTTGACAACCGGGGTATTTCCCATGTGGGGTAACACCACTGACGTCAGACTCCTCTTTGCCAGCATTTGGATCTCTCTGTGTTGGTTGTCGAGCTGTTCACAGAAGCTAGTTTTGATTTAGATATGCTCCTGAGCTGATCTGGCAAAGTCCTTTCTCTTTGTTGTGCTGGGATCACCAATGACTGGACTCTTAGCTGAGAGGTTGGCTAACTTACACAGTGACTTCCTGCCGTGTTTGGAACCGGTCTCCCAGCCTCTGCAGGAATACTGGGCAGACCTTAAATGCTCTGGTGGACAACTTACAGCTTCTTCTTAGCTTTCCCTTCACACGTAAATGGAGCCCACAGGTCAGCCAGAGGTGAGGGCTGGAGATCTGTCTACTTAGGAATCTTTCTACTTGTCTGTGCATGTAACTTGTCCTGTACACACGAGGGAACTTCTGTATTCAAGGAGCCTAGCAGAACTTTTCAAAAGAAGAATGCATTTTTTTCTCTTTTTCATGTTTCATGTATGTGTGGTATGCATGCCCACATATACATAGCTTTGTATGTATGCGGTGTTTGTGCATGTATGGCGTGTATATTCAGAGGCACAAGGCTGATGTCAGGAATCAGTCTCAATTGCGCTTCCACCTCATTTGCTGAGTCAGGTTATCTCAATCAAACCCAGAGCTCATGGATGTGGCTACTCTTGCCAGCCAACTTGTCTGGAGAACCCTGGTCTTTACTTTCTGAGGCTGGAATCGCAGGCTGGCTGCTTTAACTACCTTTACTAGATGGGTTCTGGGAATCCAAACTCTAGTTACCACACTTGCGCAGCCGAATGCTTAACTACTGGCCATCTCCTAGCCTATTTTGGTTAGCCAACTGTTTGCCCTATATCACAGCTGTCAGGTTGTTTTTTTATTTGTCTTTTGATTTTTGTTTCCTTTTACATGCATCACTAAAAAATGATGATTTGCACCAAGCAAGCTCTGAGTTGGGTCACAAAGAAAAATCTGTCAGTGACTTTCCAAGGGTGTACAATGAAGGATCAATGACATTGGAGAGCCCTAGGCCTGCCTGCTGCCTCCAGTGGCGCTAGGCTGTCAGCCTCCACTGTAATTGGTAGATTTTCAAGCTACCTTTCAGCTGAGAGAAGAAAACAGGATTAGAAAGCCGAGCAGTGGTGGCGCACGCCTTTAATCCCAGCACTTGGGAGGCAGAGGCAGGCGGATTTCTGAGTTTGAGGCCAGCCTGGTCTACAGAGTGAGTTTCAGGACAGCCAGGGCTATACAGAGAAACACTGTCTCGAAAAACCAAAAAAAAAAAAAAAAAAGAAAGCTGGGTTGTTTACTTTTCTCACAGAATACCCAATGAACACAACTTAAGGAAAGAAAGGTTTATTTCAGCTCCCAGGTTGAGGACAGTCACCTTGATGGGCAAGGACCAATGGTAGGAGTTTGGGGTCTGGCCACGTTGCATCCACAACCGGAAGTAGACTCAGCTCATTTTTCCCTTTTTATCCAGTCCAGGACCTAGCTCATAGAAGGATGCTGTGATTGGTGCTGCCCACATTAGGGGTGGGCCTTCCGGTTTTGTTTAACCCAATCTAGAAAGCCCCTCTAGATCTTGTCAAGTTGAAAATCAGTGTTTTTCTTCCTTTGATTGAAAATAGATTTTCCCCCCTCATATAATATATCCTGATTATGGTTTCCCTCCTCTTTATTCTTCCAGTTCCTTCTCATCGCCCTTCCATCCAGATCCACTCACTTTCTGTATTTCATCAGAAAATGAACATTCTTCTAAGGGATTATAATGTAATATGATAAAACAAAAACTAACATATCAGAATCGGACAAAACGAACAGAAGGAGGAGAGCCCCAGAAAAGGCATAAGAAATAGAGACCCACAGTTTGCACCTTCAAGAATCCCATAAAGTCGCTAAACTGGAAACCATGACGGAGACATCCTGTTGAGGGCTGAGTGTTCCAGGGCATCTCATCCTCTGGAAAATGAAGCAGATGATTGTGTTGGTCATCACAGATACTGTGACAAACGAAGACAGCTTATGGAGTGCATGGTACACTCTGGCACGAGAGAGAGGGTAGACCTGTGGAATTTGGCATGACACCAGGCCTTCTCCTGGCAACAATTATTTTGATTTTGGTAAATAGCTTTTGGGTTTGTAGAGAGGTGGGCCAGAGGGAAATGAAAGCTCACACTGCACAGGTTAGACGGTATAGTCACTCGACAGCTCCTGTTTTCCTGTCTTCTGGAATACAACCATATGGCTTAACCGTTTTGCCATCTGCAAGAATCAGGGTGAAGCCATAACTCTCACCAGAACTCAGCAGTAACTCTGTCCAGGAAAGGTAGATAACCCAATGTGTTATTTTTCCTGGGAAAGTGACTGACAGCATTTTCCACTAACACTTGAGAATGAGTTGGTCATATCTCCTTTTGGCTTATGCCAGAATATGACACAGGCTGTCTGTGAGCCAGACTTCAGTTTTATCTTCCTCTGTCACAAGGCCACAGGGAACTTACATTTTCTATATTTTTTTTAAAAAACCACATCACATCTGGCAATCACCCCATGAGTTCCTGTAGAACATTTTATGATGCCCCCAAAGCACATATTCTTTAATTTAATCACCTCCAGGCTAGACTGATTTGGATCAATTCCTTTGTAAAGGTTCCATTAAGTGCAGTTTTGAAGTAAATATCTCTCATATATGTCTTTGTGCAGATAGAAGACCATGTCGGCAGGGTAACTTCAACAAATTTATTTATGTATTTTTTTTTAATTTAATTGGAACTCTTGAATATGTAAGGTTCTGCACACAAGAATGACTATCTGCAGGGTGATCTGCTACAGTCTTAATCATTCAATCATTTCATACTTAATTTGAGCTCATATTGAATACTTGAACCTTCTTAAGTTACTCTGGTAACACTAGGAGGATCACATACACACGAAATGAAGTCTGAGGAACTAGAGGTATCAAGCAAGTTCCTAATTTTATCTACTGTTGTTTCTGTTTATTTGTAATCTGGGTTTTTTGTGGTTTCAGTTACCATGGTTAGCCGTGGGTCAAAAATATTAATGGAAAATTCTAAAAGTAAGCTGTCTGAGCTTTCAGTTCCGACCTGCTTTGAGCAGCATGGTGGTGAGCTGTTGCCTTTTCTACCATCTTTCCAGGTCATGGATGCTCCTTTGTGCAGCAAATCAATGCTGCACACACTACCTGCCCGTTAGTTATGTTGTAGTCTTTGCCACGAAGAGATCAACTAACGGTGTCATAGTGCTTGTGTTCAAGTGAGACTTACTTAATACTGGCCTCAAAGCCTGGAATTCGTGATGACTACTATTTGGACGTGTCACATAGAGGATATAAGGTGCTTCTTTTATGTGATAAAATGGAAGGTGAAAAGCAGTGACATGTATAGAGCTTAGAACTAGGATGCTAGGCATTTAGTGGGGGGATTGAATCATTCCCTACATGTAAGAGGTGTGTATACACAAACACACACACACACACACACACACACACACTTTTGAGTGTATACATATATAGTAGTATATAGATACTATTTTGGTAATATTTGCCAAACTATTTACCCTGTTTCTGGGTTACTTACCCTATTATAGAATTAACCAAGATTGGATGCAGTAAATGTTTACGATGCATCAAATCAATAAACCAAGCTGCCAGATGTTCTCATGAAGCCTTCTCATCTGGTTCTGTAGTTTGCTGTTCTTCTCTCTGCTCTGGGAGAGTGAGCCATGTGGTCTCTACCAGAGTTTGATGAGCTAAAGCTTGCAGGCCAGACCTGTCAATAGCCTCATACCCAAAGCATCTATGGAAGTGTTTTCCATGATTGAGTTCACAGTATACTGAAGTGCTTTCTGCGACAGCATGCATTCACCCTATACCTACAGATGGGATTTATATTAGAAAGCCTATGGTCCAGATGGTTGAACCACTTGTTCTTTGGTTCTTTATGGAAAGGTTTGCTTGCCCCTTGGTCTATAGCTCGCTGCATCCCCTGCCTTCTGGCTCCCATTGGGTTCATGGCAAGAACTGAGGGGAGAGGGGGGTTGTAGGCTGTATTCTACTGGCTGCCTCACCATCTGGTTACCAGAGGATGGCTTTGTTTCTGGACAGAGACTCCCAGCACTTCCTGGGAGTCTCTCTCCAGTTGGTTCTCTCTGCCTCTGGGTTCTGATGACCTTACTCCTGAGCCCAGCCACAGGCCCAGAGGCAATACTTCTTGCTATAATGAACCCTGCAGCCCCGTGCTATTTCCTGTGGCTTTCTTTGTTTTGCCATTTCTAGGCAAACAGCCTTTTATGAAACCGTTCTTAATTTATCTTAATTTATTTATACCTTATTCCTTCTAGGATTCTAACTGAACAGCAGATTACAGTTTTATGTATATATTCTGACCTGAATTTGAGGGTGTAGAGAAAACCCCAAGATGAACCTCATGAGAATGGTACCTGCTTGTCTGTGCCAGGGGAGGGTGTCACTAACCCTCACCACGTTCTTACTTTTGGTTGAGTCTGCGTGATGGAGATGTATGACTTTTTGCTCTAATGGAAAGAAGCAGTAAGTAACATGAGGGGAAAAAAAAAACAAACCAAACCAACAACAAAAGCATACAGCAGTAGTCTTTGCTTTTGTGACTAAGTGGGTCCAAAATAGCTGTGTGATAAAAATTAGATGTTGCCTTTCCTAGAAGGAATATATGAACAGAGAGGGTATGGTTGGCTCACTCGGGGTTTAGCCATACAAATGGTTGGATGGTTGTCTCCCTCTTCATGCGTGTGTATACAGTGACAGTCCCCTGTCACTCCTCAGTACCATGACTTTAGCCATTAAACCCTCACCTTGGGCCCAGAGGCAGATACCATGCACCTGCTGTGGGGGTAGGGCGCTCACACGCAACACCTACATGATGGTGCTGCTAAAGGCCCTGCCTGCACTGTTGCATGCTAAGCCACTGCTCTTCCCAGCATGCTGTCCACTGTCAGCACGGGTCCTGCTGTGTGTGGCTGCTTGTTACCTGCTAATTCAGTACTCTCTGGAGGAACCCTGGGCTCTTTCTTGAGCATGGCTAACCAGCTTAGACTTCCTGATGTGTAGAGTCCCTTCTGGAGCAGTCTGGCCTGCTGGTTAAGTTTTCTTTTCAGAAGACCAAGAGCTCATGCAAATGGGTCTGTGGTGACTGGTTCTGATTTTATAAAGGTCCCAGGGAGTTCTGATTTTATAAAGGTCCCAGGGTCTTTGTCCACATCAGTGGTTTCCATAGGAAGAGCCAAGCTAGCGGCCAAGCAGAGGTTGTTACTGAGAACAACAAACCAGAATGAAAGCAGCAGGCAGGTGTTTAACTCTTGCAAACAGAGCTAGAGGCAGACTAGGAGAGGCCCCGATTTACTGTGTGATATACTCCAAACAGTATAGACTTGAGTATCAAGTGGATCGTGTGATAACTGTCTCATGACGGGAAAGCCAGAAACCAAAAGCCTCCTGCTGGTTACAGAGACAGCACTGTCTGGGAGAGGATTGAAAGTGAACTGCTAGCCCGGCAGTGGTGGCGCACGCCTTTAATCCCAGCACTTGGGAGGCAGAGGCAAGTGGATTTCTGAGTTCGAGGCCAGCCTGGTCTACAGAGTGAGTTCCAGGACAGCCAGGGCTACACAGAGAAACCCTGTCTCGAAAAACAAACAAACAAACAAACAAACAAACAAACAAACAAAAGAAAGGAAGAAAGTGAACTGCTGGGGCAGAAGGTGTGGAATGTTTAGCCTGAAAGCTCTTGGAGACCTGCCACTTAGCAGAGGTGCCTGAGAGAGCCCTCTATGATGGCTAGTTCCCTGGCAAGGGGCCTCTGGATGGAGGGGCGAGGCTAGGAGAACTGAGCCTTGTGAGGTTATGACTCTCACCTTAAGCTCTTTGCCAGGCCTCTCTCCAGTCTTCTGTATACCTGGAATGGGGAGGGAAGCTCCCTGCAGCAAGAGAGCTCCAGGCAGGGTTGGTGGGTGCTGTGGTAGCTCACAGACAGAATTTGGGAATGGAGCTGACTCCCTTGTTTTACACAGAGGCAACTAAGAATGTCTTCACAGCTGTTGGGTGAGCCAAGGACTGCCCCAAGGTGTCTTGTTAATGTCCACTCCTGTTGACACCAGAAACAAGTCTTGAGACAGAAATTCCACTACTTAGTGGCTTGGGAAGTGAAGGAAAACAGAACGTGAAGCTCTGTGCCTATCTGAGGAGTCTCGTCATGTTCCCTCTGCAGAAGTGACCGGGAGCTGGGGAAGGGTATCTGCCTCTCCCCAGGCTCACAGCTGCAAAGTGCTGGGGTTTTCTCTAACGGCAAAGACTATTCTGTAACTACTACATTCACTAATTTTTGCCCCAGTAGGCCATCAAGGAGAAAATATCCAGAAGGTTGGAGTAAATGCCATCAAGTTTTCTTCCTAATGTAATGCTTTGGGTGGAAGTTTGATTCCCCCCCCTTTTAATGAAAATGTATTTATCCTTATCAGAGTAGCCCTGGGAAGCTCTTAGCAGACGAGTCCCTGAAGCCTGTAACTACTCAGGAGAATGCATTTTGCTAAAAGCCTGGACATCGTGGAGAAAATGATAAAAAGGACCACATTGGGCAGATAAAATGCCAGTGTTACAAGGGCCCTAGGCAAAGGAAATTGAAAGAAAATGGAAGAAATGAGAGAGAGATTGCAGCACTGAGAATATTTGAGTATATTCCCCTGGAGAGCAAAAATGACATGAATTTTTAGAACAAAATATTAATGCTTAAAAGTGCTGAGTCGGACTGGAGAGATGGCTCAGTGGTTAAGAGCACTGGCTGCTCTTCCAGAGGTCCTGAGTTCAAATCCCAGCAACCACATGGTGGCTCACAGCCATCTGTAATGGGATCCGATGCCCTCTTCTGGTGTGCATGAAAACAGCATACTCAGACACATTAAATATATCTTTAAAAAAAAAAAAAAAAAGGGCTGAGTCATGGCTGCCTGTGGCTTTTGATTGCTGGCTTGAAGTTTAGCCATTCACACCTCTGGGTGTGTCTGCAATGGCGTTCTTAGAGACGATTAGATTAGATCTGAGGACTCTAACATAATCAATAAACAAGTTCCCCAACAGACTCAAAATACGGTGGCATGATTGGGAGGGGGTGAAAAGTACTGAGATGAGCCATTGAAGGAGCAGGCTTCTGGGGACATCTTCTTGGGACTCTGTCACCATGGCCATTGCCCACCTTACTCCTTTTTCTTGGCTTCCTGGCAAGCCCTGTTTTACCATGCGCTTCCCACCATGATTGGCTGCCACCTATGAAAGTGGGAACCAGAACAAACCAATCCTCTGTGACCAGTTCTCTAGGCTGTTGCCCTCATGGTGGGGGATGGCTAAGTAACTGGGAGTGGAGCTCTGCTTTCTAGGAGGAGGATCAGGGTAGGCAAGGAGCAGGGGCTTCCCCGGAAGCCAGGCGAGGGGCTCCTAGGCAGACTGTCATGTATCGTACAGGCGAGGGGCTCCTAGGCAGACTGTCATGTATCGTACAGTCACTGTGACATTTGTTGTGTGCGTAAAGCTTTCATTTGAGTATACCATGTGAAACACAATCTGAGAGCCATCTCAGCTTCATTCCTATAATTGAATATTCTGGATATTTCCCTTATAATTGAATATTTTGGATATTTTTAAGCATTTGCTTATAAGTTGTGTTCTTCTACCTCTCGTTGCTCAAACCTATTCCTCCCCCGCTCCCAGTTTTAAACCTCTCCCACCCCATACAGTATTCCAGGCTCTATACGGCTTCTTTCATTTAAAAACGATCTCTCATTATTCTGAGTTCTGAATTATACACATATTTTGCTTTTAATAACTTCCTGTTGAGTGATTGAGGTCTGACTGCCCAGAGCCGTTTACGTTTCCTATTATTTGTGGAGGTTTCCTGCATGCACAGAAGACACATTTCCGATAAGTGTCAAGAGAAGGAGTTTAATTTGGCAAACATTTATGGAGCGCTAGCTTTGTTCTGGCTGGTGCAGCGACTCACAGGAAGCCGGGTGTAGTAAATGGGTTAAAACACAGTGCAGAATAATCATCGTGCCTGTGGAACAAGGCAAAGCTAAGACACATACATCGAAAAAGCAGTGAGAAACAGAATCTGATTTTTTTTTTTTTGAGATGATAAAATGCTAAATTAGCCATCCCCCAACTATTGGAATTTACAGTTTATATTATGCTTGACTATCATTTAATTTTTTTTTTAATCATATTGGGGAAGCATCCTGTTTTCAGAGTTTAGGAGATATAAATTTGGTCGGGGTTATGAGTGTAGAGCTCCCTGGACTTATGCTCATCTTAATTGCAAAGCAGCTAACTGGTTACACTGTGTTCCTCCACATGTCACCCATTTCAGCACAGTTTGTGGGAAAGTGACATGGGCAACTTCCCCATTTCACAGGCAAGAAAGTCAAAGCTTAGAGATCTTAGGTGGCTTGTAGTAGCTTGAAAGGATGGTGTTATTTCACATTAGCACCTAAAGGAAAGGCTAACTATCGTCCATGGGAAGTACTAGATATATCCGAGAGGCCATGGTGGTTGTGGTGGGTATTGGAGGATGCAGGAACAGCCAGGAAAGACCGTATCAGGACATTAGTGTCACCCTTACAGGACTTGATCAGGGCACAGGATGTGGCCCGCTTGGCTCAGAGGTAATGAAGAATGTGGAGGACATTCAGAGCATGAACTTGCAAATGAATATGACCATGTGCTTTGAAGTTGCCCCCGGCTCTGCTATCTTTGGACTTGCCTCTTGTCCTTAGGCAGTAGTATGGTTCCGAAGGAAGAACAGAAAGAGATTGGTGAGAGGTGACATGGGTCTGCTTCGCAGCGAAGGAGCCATCACCCAGAACGTTCTTGGTCCCCAACTCTGTTCTCTTTTTTGTCTAGTTCTGGCCCCACCCTCATGTCCAGGAAGTCTGCTGCTAATTTACGATCTTCTTCAAGGCTTTAGAAATTTCTCTGCCTTTTCCTTCCCCTAAGTCTCCATCAGTGACTTGTAGCCTTAGAAGAGCCCCCGCCCCCACACTCAAGTGATGGCAAATCCCATTAATGTTTGGTTGGTTTGATTGTGGCATGTTGGGTGGGGCTGTTAGATCAGATTGTTACTGAAGATGTTGGGGGTCACAGTTTGGGATGGTTTTATCCATTCGTTCTCAACAGGCCAATGAGAAAAGCAAACTAGACTGAGAAACAGAGAAAGGAGATTTATTTCCTGTGGTCACACTAGGAAGATGGGATCGGGAAAGAGATCCAGAGATGAACCCTAAATCTCTTCTTCTGGGGCCTGATGCAAGGCTTGTGTTTCAATAGGAAAACGGAGGTTGGTGTGACCAAGTCCTGGCCAGGTGTGGTTCCAACCCATCATTACTATCTTGACTCCAGTTTCTCCCTCAAAGTGGTCTGACTGTGTGAAATCTCTTCCTGAGAGAATAGCTCCCCATCTGGCTAACACCAGGTTTCAGTCTTTTCCTGCTCTCCACATGAGATTTTTGAGGAAAATTCCAATTTCTGGGGCCACCGTTTCAGTACTGTGATTGTCAGTGAGAGGGATAGAAGCAGCTCCTGAGAATATCTTCACTCCTGACAGGAAGGTAACAGGACCCTGGATTGTATCAACTTCCTCGCACAGCTTAGCAAGTCAACCCCAAGTACAGGGATGAGCCTGGATATAGGCTTAGAAGTGAGCCAGCTTAGCATGTATGCCAGTACCTTCTGATCTTCCATCTGGCTGCTTAACATGCAGGATCTAGGTGGATCCGTCCATTCATCTACCCATTCATGCAAACAGGCTCTGGAGCAATGAAAAATCATTCAGAAACTACAGTGTTTCAGTATTACTAGCTTTTTAAGAGTCGCTCAGCCCGCTGTCTCTTATGAGATGAATGGTTGACAACCAGATTCGGATCTGAGACCCTCATCAGGGAAACTGACTTGTCTGTATTTCCTAAGACCCGTCTTCTTTCTGTATTTACTATCTTGATCCAAGACTGGAGTGTGCGTAAATACAGACCACTTTCCTTTGCATTGGCCTGGACTTGTTGCATAATAGTTCAAGAGTTTCCCCCATCTACACTTTTGTGGGATACTCCCATCATGCCTCATTTTCAGTTGTGATAACCGCTTGGCTGACCATAAAACTCCAATCACTGCTAACCAAACGCAGCCCTCACAAAAATGATAGCCTCTAAGTCGAAGTATGTAATGTAATAAAAAGACAGACAGCAGCTTCATTTTCCGAGACTGACTGTTAAGCCAAAGAAAGACTTTTTTAAGTTCTTGAAAGGAATCATTAAGTTATGTGTTCAGCTTGGTCACAGGTCCCCATCTTCTTTGAATCCGAACTGATGAAGCCTTTTGTGGTTTGGCTTCTGTCCTTATTTCAGAAACACCAAACCTTTGAATCATGTCAAGGTATCTGTCTAGAGGACAATTGTAATTCTTTTCTTCTGAGTGGCCTATTGAGACCAGACATTAATGAACAAACAGAACCCGATGCTGTTGAAAAGGATTTGTGAAGGTCCCAGTGAGAGCCAGAAGCCTTCGCATGCCTTTGCTTCTTTTAAAAACCTCAGGAATAAATTGCTCCGGTCACTGAGGCTAACAAATAAATGATCCTTAGGAATGGCCCAGGAAGACTGTAGAAAGTGCCAGTGATCCTGCTGTGATGTCTGTCCCTTCTTTAAAGTTCCAGTGTCCGGTCATTGAATCCTCTCTGGTTGAAAGACACTCCTACATGGTCTAGGAAATTGACCGACTGAAGTTTGTTTCAAAGCCTTCTTTAACAAATAAAACTTTATTATTTATTTGCTTGTGTGTGTGTGTGTGTGTGTGTGTGTGTGTGTGTGTGTGTGTGTGTGTGTATGTATACAACAACTCAAGTGTGGAAGTCAGAAGACTACTTGTGCAAGTCTGGTGAGTTGGTTCTTTTCTTCTACAATGTGGGTCCTGGGGATTGAACTCAGAACTTCTAGATTGGTGGCAAGTGCCTTTAGCCACTGAGCCATCTCTCCAGCCCCTGAAGTTGAAATTTGCATGCTAGAAAGGAAAGTAATGTTACTTTCTTACCTGTCTGTCTGTATTGTCAAACAGCAAGCTAGAGAAAACAGAAGGAGAAAGGCTGTAGTTTCTTGCTAGCATTCTTTATTTTGAGACCAAGTGTTGCTATGTAGACCAGGCTGGTTCTGAAGGATCCCCCTGCCTAGAAGGCTGGATTACAGGTGTATGCGACCACACAGAAGTCTCCTGGCATCCGGAAGTCCTCTCCTCTTCCTGAATTTGTCTCTGCTTCCTCCCTGGGCTTTCACACAATAGTCTGAGTGCTTCCACCGGAGCCCACACGTTCCACAAAAGCTGGGGTGCTCCATTTAAAATCAGAATCTGATCATCTTTATACTTTTGCTCAAAATTCCTTTGGAGTGCCTTGAATCCTTCAAAGTGTCAAATCCCAATCCCTTACATCTACCTGACCTTGTCGGGTTTCTTAGCTGCCTGCTTCTACTTCTTTTTATTTTTAAATCTAGAGTCAGTTCCTTAACAACTCAGCCATATGGGTCCTTTGAAAACCTGTTTCAAAACCTGCTGTGCCTCTGTTCAGTGATTCTGAGAATACGAGACACAGGATGGGTACTTGTAGGGTCCTGTCACCACCCCACACTTTCTGTTCATCCATGGAGGACCCGCTGAGGTTTTTTGTTTTGGTTTGGTTTTGGTTGGTTTTGTTACCCTCCTCAGCCCCCGTATAAAGTTTGAACTATGTGACCTAAGTGGTTTTGCTTCTGATTTGTTGTTGTGTGCTTAGCATCTAGAATAACTCCAGGGACCTAGGAGCAGCTCATTAAATTCTCAGCTCAATAAATAGGTGAGTGCATCTGAGTGACGTACCGTCGGCATTACTGGCGTGGTAGCATGTGAGTGACATACAGTGTGGGTTACCTGTGTGTTGCCATGTAAGTGACATATGGTCAAGGTTATCTGTGTTTTAGCATGTGAGTGACATGCTGTCAGGGTTACCTGTGTGGTGGCATGTGAGTGATGTGTCATCAGGGTTACCTGTGTGGTGGCATGTGAGTGACATGCTGTCAGGGTTACCTGTGTGGTTGTTAGTTATTGGAAAGAACAGGGGACTCGCTGGTGCGCAGGGAACTGCTGGTTTTTTGGGTTTTTTTTCAGTTAGTTCTATTTCAAATATACAATTCTATGTTTTGAAATATTGATAATTTCATCTTCTTTTTAAACTTATCCTTTAATTTATCTTTGTAATAAAATTTTTATTAAAACCTTATTACAAAGAACTTTTGGTGGTAGTGGGGTATCACTCTAAGCCAAGCAGAGATTAATTTTATCTTCCAGTAACCCCTGTCTTCTTTGTATGTTGTCCCTATTTTTAGAAGATTTAAAGTGAACACGGGTGGCAGAGGCCTCCTGGTCCTGATTTTAAAGGGACTCTCTGTCTTCTGCTGCTGACATTTAGGGGTGGCCTTTGCTTTGTTTCCTGTTGCTGTGGTAAAATATCTTGACAAAAGCAACTTAGAGGAGAAAGGGTTGTTGGCTCACAATTCCAGGTTACAGTCCATCACTGTGGGGAAGACAAGGCAGGAGCTTGAAGCAGCTGGCACATCGCATCCACAGTCAAGGTCATGACACAGTGACAAGCATGCTTGTCAGCTTGCTTCTTCCTCATTTTCATGAGGCCAGCTGGTGAAATGATGCTATTCACAACCAGGGTGGGTCTTCCCATCCCAGTGACAATTCTTCACAGAGCTGCCCACAGGCCAAACCCAACCCAGAAGATTCCTCAGTGAGACTTGCGATTCTCTAAGACAACCATCCTAACAGACCATCATGGGCTGTCCTTCACCATGGGACTCTGCCTGGTACGTACATGAGGGAACATTGTGCCAGCATTCTGACCTCCCCCTGCAATATATCAAACATGTCCAGTCACAATAACCAAATTGACTCCAGGCATTGCTGAGGGTCCACTGAAAACAAGCCAGCAAAGACTGTAAATACTGCTGAAGTGTCTCCAGGCTGAGGGCTGCCCCAGGGTCCCTGGGCTAAGCTCATTGTTCAGACCAGATTTTTTTTATCAGGAGAAACAAGTTTGGGGGAAAAAGCTTGCCTTCCCCCTATACCCAATTATTTATTCTTTAGCAATTTATCTTAAGGAAATAGTCAAAAGTGCAGACAGAGATTTATATGCAGAGACAGCTGTTGCTGCATTATTTATGATTGGGAAAGCATTGAAAACAGTTTAATATCCTTTAATAAGAATGTCTTAGAAAAATTATAGTATGCGCTGTCTTTTCTCTATCAAAAAGTATCTTTTTGAGAATTTTTTTAGTTACCGAGAATTAGTATTTTATCTATTAGAAGTATATATGTAAGTTAATATCTTAGGATAATAGATATGTTATATATTATATTACTGAGAAAGAGAGAGAGGAGAGAGAGAGGGAAAGGGAGAGAGAGAGAGAGAGAGAGAGAGAGAGAGAGAGAGAGAGAGAGAGAGAATAAAGTAAGCAAGGAAGAGGGCTGTTACAGTTTAGAATGTCTCCCATTCTCTTATGTGTTTGAATACTCGGTCCCAAACTAGAGGTGCTGGTTTAGATGTGAGCCCTCACTGGGTCACAGGGGGGCGTGTCTTAGAGGTTATAATTTGGTTATACCCTCTGGTTCTGCTTCCTGGTGTGAGGTGACACAGGCAAGCCACACTGTAAACTCACACCAGTACAGCCCTGCAGCCTCTACTATAGCGGACTGCCCCTTCTGAGCCGTGATCTGAACTAAACCTCTTCAGTTGTGTCCAGCTCACAGCGATGGCTTTGCTGGGATGGTATTCTTGTCTTTCATGGCTTAGGAAGGTGCACATCGGGCTCTCCCATAGTGAGGACACTGTGGTATCTCTGGGGGATGGAATTCTGTGGTCCAGAGAACTTGACCTTTGTTGACCACCTCTACGCACTGAAGGATTTCCTCACTCATGAGCAAGAGACAGGGGGTAGTCCTTGGCTTCCCTTTCACTATTGGTGTCCTTCTCCAAATCAGCTCCTTGGAATTGAGCTATCAGTTAAGATGGCAAGATGGCGGGGCCAGAGAGGTGGCTCAGCAATTAAGAGCTCTGACTGACAGCTCTTCCTGAGGACCTGGGTTCAATTCCCAGCACCCACATTGGCTCACAACCACCTGTAGCTCCAGTTCCAGGGGATCTGATATCTTCTTTTGATCTTCTCAGGTAATGCATGCATATGCAGTGTATCATACATTCAGGTAAGACACTCATGCACACTAAACTAAATTAAATTAAATTTTAAAATGGCAAGATGAGGGCTGGCAATATGGCTTAGTAGTAGAGTGCTTGCCTAGCATGTATGAAGCTCTCAGTTCCATCCTCAGAACCATAAAACACCCAAACAAACAAACAAACAATAAATAAATGAATGAATGTTTCTCTAGGGATATAGCTCAATTGATAAAATACCTGCCTAGAAGGTATGAAGTCCTGAGTTTGATCCTAAACTCTGAGTAAGCCTATTTACTTACAGGCATGATGGCATACACCTTAATGCTAACATTTAAAAGTTAGAGGCGTGAAGATCAGAGCTCAGGACTCTCCTGGGCTGCCCTGGGAGTTTGGAGTAAGTCTGGGATGCACGAGACTCTGTTGGGAAAATAACAATGAATAAAAAAATCATATATCTAGGACGTACACACATGGAGTTTTTTTCTAACCAACCTTTACAATAAGATAAAGCAGAAACACAGTTACAAATGCCTGTCATGGCAGGCACATGGCTTTTTTCTAAGCAGACTTCGGCAGTGGAGTCTGTTTCCTTCGTAGCTATTCATAGTATTTCAGTGCGGACAGCAGCTCGTGGTGTGACGCCCTTTTCAGGGTAACATTGTTTCATGGTTGCCCTTGTCTGTACCTCCTATTTGACTCCTTGTTGTGTGTGATACAACAGGCCGCTGCTGTTTCTTTCCTCTCAGACAAACTCTTACCTTAGGGCATATGGCCACACTCGCGTGCAGGTAGGCACACACAAGGTTAAGAGGGCAGAAATGGGTTGTAACTGGGCAACTGAAAGCTGAGAAGACAGATTCCCATAGCGTAGCAATACACAGGCTCTGGGCTGCTCCTGATGCTGGCCAGTGCTTCCCAGAGCTGTTTGCATCTATCAGGGCACAGGTCCTGGGGCTCCCAGGGAGATGGCTCACTCAGCAAAGGGCTTACTCTATAAGCCTCATCCCCAGCCCTCAGCATGTCCACCACCTTATTGATCCTTTCTGTTGGTGGAGTTCTAACTACGAATGCATGCAGATACTCACTTGTCGAGACTCTGTTTCCTGCAGAAGCTTTGTGAGCTCTGCCTGCCCAGCTCCCACCTACAGCACCAATGCGTACAGCATCCAATGTTGCATGGATCTCTCTGTAATCCAACCCTATCTTTTATTCCTCATTTTCTTTCTTTTTGGCTTCAATCACATTTTCTTACGAGTAGCTTCATCATTTTTGTCTGAATAACAGACATTGTGACTTTTTGATGAATCCCAGGTTTTTTGTTCTCCTTAAAGAGCATTGGTGGTTGTTCTGGTAAGCAGTTACATTTCTTATGAGCTAAGGCAAACCTTTGACATAGATGCCTTTAGCTCCAGGGTTCTTTGGGGGACATTGTGTGTGCATAGTAGGGTGTTTGCTTGTTTATTTGTTTGGAGACAGACATCACTGTGTAGCCGGGGCTGGCCTGAAACTTTCTATGTATATCAGGCTGACCTCAAACTCAATGAGATTCACTTGTCTCTCTGCCTCTCTACGGCTGGGATTTATTACCACCATACCCAGCTATATCCTAGGATGTTTAAAAGATTCTCTGGGTCTACTTACTAGATGTGAGTAGTAACCCCCAAAGCTGTGATAACCCAAATTATAGGTGAGCCTTGCCATTTGCCATTCAGTTAAGAATCTTTGCTCTTGGATGCATTTAGCTCCAGCCCCATTTCTCATTATTTCTTATATGTTCAATGTAGTCAAGTGTGACCTGCAGTCATTGAGTCATCTGTCTTCTCTCCAGTGACTGCTTTCTTCTAGTGCTCTCAGTGGCTGGCCTCATGTGGGTTGGCCTTAGGTGTGCCTGGCTTGCTACTCCAGATACAATAGATTCCTAGAGGTTTTTATGTAGCTTTGGTCTTGGGTGCTCTGTCCTAAAATGCCTGGCCTTTCCGGCCTGTCTTAACTCTGACACCTCATCACCAACTCAGCAGCGCTGGCAGAAGATACAATTTCAGTTCTCCACCTCTGTAATGAGCTGGGAAATTTCCTTGGACAGAAAGATGGGGCAATCCTAAGATAACCTCTTTGCTTACCATCCTCTGGAGAGTTGGTTTGGAACGACTTTTAATGGACATCTAGGAAAGTCTTTGTATTTTGTATTTTCCATCTAATTTTCTAGTCCCGGCAGGATGATAACTCTGGTCCTGCCATTCCCTCAGTCTCTCTGGCACACAGACAAATTCTAAATGACTGTCTGGATGGATGGATAGATGGATGAAGGAGAGGATGACAGAAGGAGAGGTGGTTGTGGTGGATGAGAGGGACTGGGAAGAGCTGCATGGGGTGGGGTATTGGCAACAGATGAAAGCAGGGGAGCAGAGCAGGAGGCGCGTCAGTGGTAAGGAAATTTTAAGGTAAAGGTGTCAACTTATTTGAGAGGAAAAAGGGTCCAAAGACAGGATTGGTCATGACTTTGCATAATGGAAGATGTTTCCAGAATACACGGTTCCCTTAAGGTAGCTACTAGGGAGCACTTTGGGAACCTTGAGTGCTCGGTAGACTTCTGTCCCTGGCCATGACATAGCCATTTGCCATCTTGAAGTCACAGTGGCTGTGGTTGCCTGCCTAAGACTCTCTCAAGAGCAGCCATGTATCTTCCCTGATTGGGGTTGGGTGGGGAGGTCAGCGGGCCCTTATGAGGCTTCAGACATTCACTCTTTCTTGTACTTGAAGTTTCGTGGAATCCTGTCTCCTTGGATGCCCATTGGCTTTTGGGGGGAAGGGGTGTTCTAGAGTACATAGGAGGCAGAAAGCCAGCCTGGGTGAGGGGTCCAGTAATAAGTTATCATATGTCTCCCATGCTGGGGTACAGTTCGTGGTGATACGGTTGTCACGACAACAAATCCAGTGATTTATCAAGCCAGACAGGGGTGGAATAATTTCTTAGGTCTGTTTTTGTTGTTTTTGTATCTGGGGTAAATAGAAATAAATTTCCTGGGGGTGGGGATCTCACCATTTTCAAGAGAAGCTAGAAATTTAGAATTGGGAGTAAACCTGAAACTTCAGATGTTGG
The DNA here is from genome assembly GCA_028551405.1 of Uromys caudimaculatus. Lineage (NCBI taxonomy): Eukaryota > Metazoa > Chordata > Mammalia > Rodentia > Muridae > Uromys > Uromys caudimaculatus. Next base: position 8,267,914 of record CM052706.1, on the reverse strand, counting down.
CAATGAATATAGTCTTGAACTAAGTCATGCTTGGGCAAACTTTAGACTAAAGGCATCCAGTTATGGCCAATTATTCTTTCTTACAATGCCTGTCTTCAAATTTTTTCCCTATTAAAGGTATGCTCTTTGCCACAGTATTTTTATAATGTCATAAAAACATAGGCTTCCTCCTAGTGACTCTGGGATCCGTAGGAACAGAAGCTATGCTCATTCTATTAACCTCTGTGTCTCCGGTGCTTGGCACACGGTCAACCCTGGCAATACAATTCCGATGCTATGTACCTGAGTCAGCACAGATTTCACAAAGTTAAAGGCTGCCTCTAACAAGATCACGCTCATGTTGACAGCAGTGAGCCCAGTTCCTCAGCACTTCAGACCAACCAGTTCCAAATTAAGGGTCTCCATCATTTCCTAGTGTTTTAGTCAGCTAGAATGACTCACAGAACTTAGAGAGGTCCCATGCTAACTAACTATTCCAGTTTTATTATAAAGAAAACAAAGACCATCCAGAAGAAGAGGCCTATAGGATAAAATCCAGAAGGGTCCCCAATATGGAGTTTGTATGTCATCACCCTTTTGAGCTAGGGTATGACAGCTGTGTGACATGATTTATAATCATCAACAGAGTTTTGGTGTTCAGAGTTTCTAGAGGATTCCTTACAGAGGCATGATGGTTAACTCATTAGCCATGAGCTTGGAATGAATCTCCAGCCTCCCTCCCTTGTTCCCTGGACATTGGGCTGACATGTAGCTCATTACCCCAGACCTCAAGTCACAAGTTAAGCCTTTCTAGCATAGTCTGTTCTTACATAGAGGCTATGGAGAATCCTAACACACACCAGCTCATCGAATGAACTCAGGTGTAGCCAGGAGCCATCATGAATAGTAGATACACTTTTGTCATTAGGGGAATTGCAAGACTTAGAAGCGCTGTCCAGAAAACCTAGGAGACCGGACTCTTCTTTTGTTTCAAAATTTTATTTTATTTTATTTTGTTTTTTTTGTTTTTCGAGACAGGGTTTCTCTGTGTAGCCCTGGCTGTCCTGGAACTCACTCTGTAGACCAGGCTGGCCTCGAACTCAGAAATCCGCCTGCCTCTGCCTCCCAAGTGCTGGGATTAAAGGCGTGCGCCACCACTGCCCGGCTTGTTTCAAAATTTTTAAGATGCATTCTTTGACAATTTCATACATTCATTTCTTGTATTGTGATCATATCACCCTTATTAGCACCTCTTATTTCTCTCTTCTTCCAAATAATTTCGTCTCCTACATTAATGAGAGGCTATGCAAATCTTACATAACAGTCCTCAATAAAAAGCAGATAACAGTGACTGTAGGAATAAGTGAATGGGATGCCCTGGAGGCTCTTTGAACCCTTTCTAAATCTGATGTGAAGGCGTTGATGTCATGAAGTCACTGATGTTGACAGTAACAGCAGCAAGGGTCATCAGGGTCCTCCTGCTCCTATGTCCTGGTAGGAATGTAAGCACTGCTAGGTGACATGCTCTGATGACTGAAGTGCTGGTGAGCGGTACCCATCTCACTTCTAGGTGCATCTTTAAAAACCATCTGACGTCTGCTGCATCCCTTTGTCGTGGTGCAATCTGTGTGTATTAAGAAGCTAACGATTCAATGTGGATGAAAAACATAAATAAGAAATAAGCCTTTGCCGAGTTAAAATAGCATCCTGTGGGGATTGTTTATTACTGAAATGTAACCGAGCACATTTTTGACTAGCATAAACATCGCGCATGTATTATTAAACCATTATTATCATTTAATACTTCCTATAATCTGTGAGGTCATCAGTATTCATAGCCTCATTATTATAGATGAGGAAGATGAAGCAATGACAAATTATAAGCTATTGGAATTCACACCATTAAGAAGGGCAGGGTGAAAGCCAAGGCATTGTCTTTATGTCTCAGTGTCTATATGAAAAAGACCTACCAATGATGGTGGGGCCAGGGGAGAGATACCCTAAGCTGTGGAGCTGATGTAGAGAGCTATTTTATTTTATTTTATTTTATTTTATTTTATTTTATTTTATTTTATTTTATTTTATTTTATTTTTAGACAGGGTCTCATGTAGCACAGGCTGGCCTTGAACTCCCTGTTTAGTCAAGGATTGCCTTGCACTTCTGATTTTCTTTCTCTGCCTCCTGAGCGTTGGAATGGGATTACAGTTTTGAGCCGCCAGGCCTGATTTGTGCAAGTGCTGGGGATAGAACTCAGGGCTTCGTGCATTCTGGACTAGGAGTCTACGAGCTGAGTTACCTTGTGTTTGCTTTTATGAAGCTGGGTTATCCTTTCCATTGCAGGCTCAGAGGAGAAGGGGGAGAGCCTGGGAACATGTCTCGATGTGCTCTGCATATCTTTCAATATGAAATGTGTGAAAGATTTTAATTGTTCGTTGCTCTTAAGAGCAAATACAAAATGGTTTCTGGGATTTCTTCTTGCCACATGGAAAGTCTTTCATGTTGCCTTGGCTTTTGAGGGAATAGATGTGTAAATGAACGACGAGCAGCTACAGGTGATTGGTTTGGAATTTAAATGGCAGTGAGGAGGGACCAGAGCTAGTGACAAAGATTAGCTATTTGGGTCTCTCCTGGCCCTTGCAATCCTTTCAGCACTTAATTGGATTTTCTGTCAAGCGTCTTTTATTGTGTCCTGAAGTTTGAATGAGAAGCAAATTCATCAAATGTGTTCATGGGTAATGAATAGTCACACTCTGGATTTGGCAGAGGGCTCTGGAGGAGGGCCAGGAGGAGTGTCTTAGAATGCTGTTCGAGGAGAAGAGGCACCTGCAGCATGCCTGTCTCTCAGGCTTTATGGATCCCCCTGCACAAGCCCAGGCCTGCACTGCTCACCTAACACCAGGTGCACACACACTGCTTGCTCCTGACGGCACCTTCTCAGCCCTTCACCTGTCTGTAGCATTGTCTGGTGGTCTTATAGGTCTTATAACATATGTCACATTTTTTTTTTTTTGCATTTGCTGTGTACTTTTGCTTCTTTGTAAGTGTGTGTGTGTGTGTGTGCTCGTGTTTGTGCGTGCGCAGGCCAGAGGTTAGGTCTCTCATTTTATCCTGGGACTCACCAAGTTCACCCAGCTCGCTCCTGGGATTCTCTGTCTCTGCCTCCTGTGCTGGAATTTACATAGATGTCAGGATCTGAACTTTAGTCTTCAATACTTGCAGGGATACTTTAAAATTCTATCTATCTATCTATCTATCTATCTATCTATCTATCTATCTATCTATCTATCTATTATTTTTGTATGTCAAGTGCTTTATCCACTGACCCATCTACCCCAGCCAACATGTCACATCGTCAACTACTGTCTGATGTAGAGTTCAGTTTTTCATGCAGAAAATAATAAATAGTTATTGATTATTTTTGGTCTAAACCGTCATCCAGCTACACCCTAGAATCACTTACTGTGCTGGCTAGTTTTCTGGCAACTTGACAGGCTAGAGTCATTTGAGAGGAAGGAATCTCAATTGAGAAAATGCTTGTATCTGATCTGGCTGTAAGGCATTTTCTTAATTAGTGATTGATGTGGGAGGGCCCAGCCCACTGTGGGTGGTGCCATCCCTAGGCTGGTGATCCTGGGTTCTATTAGAAAGCAGGCTGAGCAAGCCATAAGGTACAAGTCAGTAAGCACCATGCTCCATGGCCTTTGCCTCAGCTCCTGCCTCCAGGATCCAGTCCTGACTTCCTTCAATGATGAACAGTGATATGGAAGTGTAAGCTAAATAAACCCTTTCATCCCCAACTTGCTTTTGGTCATGGTGCTTCATCACAGCAATAGAAACACTATTTAGGATGGGAATTAGTACTAGGACTGTGGGGTATTGCTGTGACACGTATTTTTGGTAGAACTGTGGAAGGAACCTTGGGCTATTCTGTAGGAGCTTGGAAGATCAATGAGCTGAGAGCAGTTGCAGACGATGCAGGCCTGGCTTGAGAAGTTTCAGAGGGAAGCAAAGGCTCTGCCAGGCCATTTGTGTGAAGACTCTAGTTCTGGTCAGCTGGAGCTGAAGAATCAGCTGTGATTAACAAGGCACCAGAACCACTAATATAAAACCTTTGTTTTGCTGGGACAGTGGATGCTGGTCAGCTGGGGCTGAGTGATCAGCTGTGACCAGAGACCAGCATCACTGAAATGAATTCTGAGAGGTGTTCCCTCAGGGTCGGCACACAAAAGCTGTGTTCCAGAGGCAGCCCAGGTTGTACCTTCTTCTGTCAGCTGAACTCAGTAGTGTTAAGAGTCATCCAGGTGGTACTGGTTTTTAAGGCATGAAGGGGTCATAGAGAACAGCTGAAGCTTGGTACTGACTAGAGCCCCTGAAGAGAGCCCAGGAGAGGATATTTGTGAAGGTCCAGCCCAGATGCAGCAAGAAACTCCAGGATTTTTGGAGATGCCAATATTGTAGGTGACCATGAACAACCATGACCAAGAACAGCAGCAGAGGTGAAGTGGAGCCATCTGGAGCCTAGAAGACAAGCTGTGTGTGAGACAGGGGACGAAGCTGGAGACATGACCCAAGCCTCTTAGAGGAGTTGAGGAAACCTTGAGGGAATTCCAGACAGTAGACATGGAGTTGTCTACATTGTTGGAGGTTGGTTTTGCTTTGTTCAGACTGTGACTGGGTCCTGTTTCTTCCCTCTTAAAGTGAGAAAGTATTTATTTTTGACTTTAAGAAGCCCACAGTTGAGAGCCTTTGACCTTTTAAATAGATTTTGGTATTTTATAAATACCTTGGATTTTAAAAGAGACTGAATGAAGTGTTTGAATTTTAGACTTGGATTTTAAAATTTGGAATGTTTATATTGTAATGATATTCAAGCTTGATCTTAGGGAAGAAAAAGGAAAGTTTATGGCTTATCAGTGATGTGTTTGTGTGTCAAGTTGACATAAAGTCAATTGTAGTAGCTAGTTTTATGTCAATTTGACACAAGATAGTTATCTGAAAAGACTGAAACTCAATTGAGATAATGCCTATATATGGTTCTGGCTGTAGGGCATACTCATAATTAGTAAATGATAGGGGCTGGTGGGCCCAGGTTCTGTTAGAAAGCAGGCTGAGCAAGCCATGAGGAGCAAGCTACTAAGCAGGACCCCTCCATGGCCTCCGCATCAGCTCCTGTCTCCTGCTTCCTGTCCTGTTTTGAGTTCCTGTCCTGACTTCTTTCAGTGATGAACAGTAATATGGAAGCGTAAGCCAAATCAACCCTTTCTCATCAACTTGTTTCTGGTCATGGTGTTTATCACCACAATAGAGACCCTGTCTAGGACACTTAGGGAGAAAGTCTTTACGAGAAACTGTCTAGATCAGATAGACCTAAGGGCATGACTTTAGGGGATTGTCTTGTTTGTTAGTTGAGGTGGGAAGATCCATGCTGAGAATGGAGAGTATCAGTTCATGAACTGGGGCTGAAATATTTAAGAGTGAAGAAAACTGGCTGGGCAGATTAGCCAGTAAATGAAAATTCCAATTCTCTCTTTCTGCTCTTAATGAGATGTGGCTAGCTGCCTCGATGTTCCTGAAATGATGGGCTATTGTCTAGAATTTTAAGCCAAACAAACTCTTCCTCCCCAAACTTGCCTCTGGCCCTGATGTTTCATTTCAGCCAACAGGTATGAAAGAGAGCCTGCCTTGTCTGTTTAGTGAGTGTCTGCCTCCCTCATTGCTCCTCGGGATTAGTACGGTCCACAGGGAACATGTGCATGGCTCTGAATCATCTCACCCCATTTGGTCAAGCTGCAGTGAAGACAGCAACCTCTGGCAGAGAACACTCAGCTTTCTAGAAATTACTGGAGTTGGCACAGCTTCAGTGCATGGGTTTTCTTTCAACGAGCGAAGTAGTGCGTTTTATTTCTTAACAATTCAGAGATAATTTGAAATTTCTGTTTGGGACTAGCCTGTTTCAAAAGGGATGGAATCTGGGGAGGGGAAAGGTAGTTCACCCTGTAAAGCGCTTGCTTCACTAGTGGGAGGGCCTTGGGCTGGATCCCCAGCGCCCATGTAAATAAACAAGTGTAGCAGAGTGTGTGGCTGAAACCCCTGGGCTGTGAAGACTGGAGACAGGAGGAGTCTCTCTCTCTCTCTCTCTCTCTCTCTCCCTCTCCCTCTGCTCTCTCTCTCTCTCTCTCTCTCTCTCTCTCACACACACACACACACACACACACACACACACACACACACACACAGAGGTTGACATGGGAAATAAATGTTTCTAAGGTTTGAACGTGGGGAGCATTCTCCTCAGGTACCTTTACTGACACCTGCCCCTCGGGAGGGTGAAACTGTGGAAGCAACAGTCATTATATCTGAGCCTAAAACATGATGAGGAAGATAAAGAAAAAAAAAATCACTTGTTTAAATGGTAGTAATTTTATGCACCAGCGATTTATGAAATATAGGCAGAGTCACACAAACAATAAGGAAACATCCCTGGGCCCTTAGAAACATAAATTACATGCTCGGCGTCTGGAATATAAACTGCCTTGTATTCCTCTTTGGATGCAGATAACAGTTAACGGTGACAAGGGTGTAGCGAGCATAATGTAATTTCCCCTCTGGAAGTGTGTCTTGGAAATCACGAGGCTATTTCTGGTTCAAAAGGATGACTTTCCAAGAATTAAAGAGCTTCCAAAGCCAGAGCAACTCTGAACGGAACAAAACAAAACAAGACAAAACCCTCCAAGGGAATTAGTTCATTTGTTTTCCTTTGAAAAAGGAAACTTCGTGTTCCCTATTAGTCCTTAAATTTGCTGAGGAAATCATTTTGTTTGTAGAATGGGTGGAATAATAGCCAGCCTCTCATGAGTAGAGTGCAATATCCTCCTGCAATACCCATGGTGCCCCTCTCCGCCCATCTTCCCAGTGTGCTCTTCCAAATCTGTATGAGGTCATTTTAGTCCTCTATTTTTGAAGAGTCCACTTGAAGGCCAGAGAGGTTATTTGTAAGCTATTGAACCTACCCCTCTGACTCCCTCCTTCTAGGCCAGCCCCGCCTCCTGAAAGTTCCACAACCATCCCAAACAGTGCCACCAGCTGGGGGCCAAGCATGCAAATCCACGAGCCTGTGTAGCACAGTTCTTATTTAGGCCACAGTGGAAAGGATAAGAGCACGGTTCTGTCAGAGAAAATGTAAGGTCTGGATCTTGTAAGGAGGACACTGGAAAGGGGAGGCTTGGGACTTGGAGGTCACCTTACTTCCATCAGAAAATGAGGAGATGAGAGAGGTAGTAGGGGGATTCTTAATATTGTGGAAAGACAGTGGAGGGGGGAGGGGCTGGGGGAAGCTCAGACCCACAAAGCAGAGCGTTTCAGAGAGAGCAGAGAAGTCCTACGCTGTGTTTGTGATGAGTGAGCCACAGTGAGTGGCTGTGGACTAATTGTCTCTGATCCCCAAACAGCAGGGGACACAAAGGTCTGACCTTCAGTTGTGTTGTGTGGTGACCTAATGGGATGTGTCTCCTGTAGGCCCTGCTTGCCAAGGAGATGTGAGAATCACAGACTCAAGTAGACTCTCTTTGCGGTGCTTTAGTGGAGAGAATGGACAGAGACAGTGAGTGTTGTTTGTGAGCATGGCTTAATCAGCGCCCCGCTGCCCCCAGAGATGAGCAAGCCAGCAGGTGTTTGAGGCGCAGGAGAGAAACAATACGGGCCAGATTCTGCAGTGGATACTCCGGGAGGGACGAGTGACAGTAGGTGTGTGGTCCTTGCTGCATCATGCGGCTTCATGCCGCGTCATGCCGCGTCATGCTGTGCGAAGCCCACTTCTTCAGCTTCTCAAAAATGTGTCAGAACTCAGGTTGTCTGGTTCGGGAAGGAACGTCCTGCTGGCGTTTTAGTCTTCACTCATTTCGCCCACTGCCTGCGTTACTTTGGGGAGGTTAACAGCCTTCCAGTACAAGGGCAGAGATACATATTCATCTCTGCGGTTTCCTACTCCTTAGTTATCACGCTTTAGCTGTGCTTCATGCATATTCCATATCTTGCTAATTTGAATCAATTCTATCCAAAATTCATTGTTAGATGTTTTCTATTTCTGCCACCCTTGTCAAGGGAAGCTTTCCTTCTGTGACATTTCCTGAGAGTGCACTGTCGTTCTGTGGGCACACCATCTGTTTGCTGTGCGTTGTCTGTCATTGGCCCCTATACCTTGTCACCACTATACTTCTGTACCCTACCTGTTTGCTCTTGTTTGACGTTGGATGAGTCTCCGAAAAGTCCCAGGGATATAAGCACATTACCTGCAGGTAATGTTGGTTCCTCCTATCTGCTTTTAATTTTTTTAAAAAATAAGTTCATTGTCCTAGATAATTTCATTGGTGAGGATCTCTGTAACAATGTCAAAGGCTGCAAGGCCAGCGACATCATGGGTTTTTCCTGACATGACTGAAGATGCGTTGTAATTCTCTGCCTGAGGAGTATGTCTACCCAGAACCATGATATCTTGATTGACAGGGACCTGTTTATTGATACAAATTGTCCCTCTTTCTTCAGACTTTCCTGGCTTTAATACTGAAAGTCCCATTCTGGGAAACTTCTCAGCCCCAGACAAACCTGGAGAACAGAGGATGAGAGTCATGTCTGATCACGTTCCAGCCTCTCTGGAGATAATTAAAAAGTGATGTGAGCTTCGTCAAGCTTGAGTCACCTTGAATTCCCCACCATGATGGACTGTACCCTTGGACTGTGAGATGTAGAGTAAACCCTTTCTCCTTTAAGTTGCTTTAGTCACAGCGACAGGAAAAGAAACTAAGACCCCAGTCATACCCTGGAACAATTCCAGTGCTGGTAAGGGCAGAGCTCAGAGGCAAAACAGTTTTCACCTCTGCACTGCCCAAAAATAAATAAATATGTTGCCAATAAATAAATAAATAAATAAATAAATAAATACAGATAGATAATCAATCGATCAACTAATAATAAATAACCTCACTAAACAGTTGGCTTCTTTTTAGAAGAATAACAGCAGCTCAAAGACAGAGGAGAAGAAGCATTCCAAGCCAAGGCGGTGCTGAGCAGAAGGGATGACTTTTTGCTGCTTCTTTCATTTAGATTCAGCCTGTCAGCCATTTTTAAGTAACCACAGTCTAATGATGGCTTCATAATGGTCAGTCTGCAGCCATCTTGAAAATCCTATAGCGAGTAGGCACTGTCAGCATAAGTCTTCACTGTGTCTCATGTCAGAGATGTTGTGTGGTTGTGTGTGTTTGTTGTATGTGTTATATTTGAGCAAGGAGGATTCCCAAAGCCTGAAGAATGCATGTAGCTTCTAAACTCACCACATACATTATTAGGTTCCCTTGGAAATCAGGGAAAGTCTCTCTCTCTGCTGTGTACTTCAGGAAACAAGAGCCCTTTTGCAAGTCTTCTCTCAGATTTAGGGTTTAGAAAATGGTGTCACTTTTAAAAAATGGGAAGTTAGCTCACAGGTTCTCTGCTGTTCCTGTGTTTTCTTAGTGCTGGGGGTGAACCATGGCCTCATGTGTGCTAGACAAGTGCTCTACATGATCTTCCTCTCCAGCCCCAGATTATAGATTTTGTTTACTTGTTTACTTGTTTATATTTTAAGACAAGGTTTCCTATAGCCGTTGCTGCCCTAAAACTCTGTCTGAGTCTAGAATGACCTTGAACTTTGGCTCTCCTGCCTCCATCTCTGGGATTACAGGTGTGTGCAGCTATGACCGGTCTTATGTAGCACTGAGGATAATATCCAAGACTTCCGTATGTGAGGCAAACAGTCTCTTGACCCTCTGGTTTCTCCCTCCTGAAGGCTGGGGGAGGGGGGAGGAGGGGAGCAGCAGGGATGACAGGCATGTACTACCATGCCCTGTGCCAGTTTCTACTAGTTTTGATTTCATTTTCTTTGATTACTTAGAAGGCTGAGTAATTTTCTTGTGGTTATTATAAATGTTGCCTTTCAGGCCAACTGTCTGTACACGCCCTCCCTCATTACTTTTCAGGACTATTTTTTCTTCAATTTATCCATTTAATAAACTCTGCAACACTCTGAGCATAGATTTAACTGTTTTACATATATCATCAGTTTTGTTATCTTTAGTATATAATTATAAATATAATAATGTATAATTACATGTATTTTTTTTTAACTTATTTTATGTAATTATTATCTGGTCACGGTGATCCATGATTCTCCATAATAGGAATCAGGAATTATACCTCTGCCCCAGACAGTGTACTGGTTGTATCTCTGTTACTGTGGAACAAAAAGCAATTTAGGAGAGAGAGGATTATTTGGCTTATAATTTCACTGCCATTTAGGGTAAGTTGAAGCAGGAACTCAAAGCAGCTAACCACACAGCATCTATAGTCAACAGCAAGTGAAATGAATGGATGTAGACTTACTTGCTCTTAGCTCAGTTTCTCCCCTCATACACAGTTCAGGACCCCTGCCCTGGGGGGTTGGTCTTCCCATAGCTATTCATGAAAACAATGCCCCCAACGGGCGTGTCCACAGGTCAACCCAATGTAGGCAGTCCCTCATGGAGACTCTCTTCCCTGGTGATTCTAAGTTGGTGGCATGTTAACCATGCTGACCACCACAGGATGGAAAACAGTAGACTGTCTATACTCTGTGGCTCGGTGAGTAGAAGCTGAGCTTCCTTCCTCCAGCGTTTCCTGACACAGTGAACAGCCAATAACCATTTGTGCTGGGTGTTATTTTTTTCCACTCATCAACGAGGAAGATGAGGTTTAGAGAATTTTTCAACTGGCTTATCTAACCTCCCACACCTCTAAGCAACTGAGCCAGATTTGAGCACAAGTGTGGTTGATTTCAAACCAGAACTAAACACGACGCTGCATCATCTTTCTGTGTTATGTCTAATGATGCCTAACGTTACAACGGAATACCCACCCCCACCTCACTCTAAGTTTTAATTTTTTTGATGTATAGGTGATTTAAATGTTTCTACAGCAAGCTGAGCAATTGATCTCTTCTTTCATGTTTAAAAAATATTTTTGTTTTTCTGCTTCGGAAGTATTGATTGTTTTCATGATGGATTTATCCATCCTTTCTTGGACTTACTACTCCAAATTCATTGCCCGTTCAGTTATAAATACCCAGCATGATGTTTCAAAGTCAGTGCCTGTCCCTGTTTCCACAGCTTTTTGAGGAGTGAGTGTTCCCCTAGGCAGATGGTCTCACATGTTCCTCAGAAGTCCTGCTTCCTGGGTGACCTTGCAAGGTGACTTGAGTTAAAGTGTTATGTATACAGCTAAGGAATTGGTTAAGAGCCAGACAGTCTCCTTTGATGTGTCTATGTTCAGAGAATCACCAGAGTTGAAAATAAGAAAAATGGGATCTGTGAGACAAAGGGGTTGGAGACTGATGTGTCCCTGAAGACCTCTCCATCTGTGTGCCTGTCTTAGGGGTTCTGCTGCTGTGATAAACACCATGACCAAAAGCAGCTTGGGGAGGAACAGGCTTATTTCTACCTCCAGTGTATAGTCCATCATCCAGGGAAGTCAGTTCAGGAACTCAAGGCAGGAACATTGAAGCAGGAATAAAAGCAGAATCCATGGAGGAACTCTGCTTGCTGGCTTGCTCCTCATGGCTTGCTCAGCCTGCTTTCTTATGTATCCAGGACCACTAGCCCAGGGGGTACATCTCACAGAGAGCTGAACCTTCTGACACTAATAATCAATCAAGAAAATGCATCACAGGCTTGTTAGAGGCTAATCTGATGGGGGATATTTTCCCAATTGAGGTACTCTCTTCCAAAATGACTCTAACTTGTGTCAAATTGACATAAAACCAGTCCAATACCTATCACGTATCTATCAAGATTTTGGAAGCAAACCATCGTTTCCAGCTGACTTCAAGCATATAGCTGATTTGTTCTCTAGGATTTCCTGGAGATGTTGATAACTTTGAAAAAATCTTTACTAAATAATTGAAGTCCAAAAACAAATACTCAGAATACAGAAGCCATGACACCATACAATGCAGGCTCTTTATCTTACCTGTTGTATAAATTATTTTGCTGATACGGGTCCAGTATGTGCTGCGGTGGAGATGGCGGCACGTTCCAAAACCACACCAAGCCAAACAGTTCCACGTGAGGGGTTTATTGGGGGGGGCAAGGTAGCAGTGAGGAGAGAGAAGGGAAGAAGGGGGAGAAAGAGAGAGAGGGGGAGAGAGATCCTCCAATATATATAGAAAGTGACGTGGCATGACG